>CP136064.1:294490486-294837609 GCA_032622095.1 Siphonodentalium dalli
CCAAATCATCCCATGCATTCACATTTCCCCGTCCCGCTGCGATATTTTTACATAAAATGTTAGATTAACATCTTCTACCATCTACTGCTCCCCGGGGACAGGGCGGAGGTACAGCCGGGAGTATGCGAGGATACCATATGGCTAGCATACTGACAAGATCTTTCACTGCTCATTATCAGGTACCCTTGTAATGCATGGGTGGTGCAAAGCAGACACAGTACGAGCGACCTTGCTCAAGGGTCACAACTTGGCGCGAGATTCAAACAGTGTACAATCCAACAATTGCACATCGCTCAAGTCGGCCAAGCCACTGCTGTGTGGAAACTCATAACAGACCACCAGCCAGCCGCGAACTCGCCTCGCTGTGTTGACAGCGAAGACAAGTCCAACGCGCTAACCACTGGACCACGGAGCTCCAGGCGAGTCCGTGATTCTCAGAATGACAAATATCAAGCCTTGAAATAGTGTGTCTGACATTTGCAGAGTGATGTCCCCAGCGGGATAATTTAGTGATAATATTCCGTACAGCGGGTTAGTGTCACCAAATTCACCCTCTGGGAACCTCATTCGGCTTAGATCTCAACTGTTATGGGAGACCTAGGATCAGATTGATTGAAGTTCCTGAGTTTGAGTTGGTGATGTTCACCCATTAGTAACTTTGATAATACATTTTATCTTCTGAAAATTAAGGGATATAAAAACTGAACCGAAGAGAAAAATTTACTAAAAACAATATTAATTTGAGACTATAGATACTTCACAGAAGATGAGGCCTAAGCAGAATGATGTCCCCAGTTAGTGAATTTGGTGATGCTAGCCTGCTGAGGATCTCATTCTGTAAATGTCAGAGACACTATTTCCAAGCCTTGAAATAGTGTGTCTGTCATTTGCAGAATGAGGTCCCCAGAGGGTGAATTTAGTGATGCTACCCTGCATAGTGGGCTAGCATCACCAAATTCACCCTCTGGGGACCTCATTCTGCTGAGGTGTAAGCAGAATGAGGTCCTCAGAGGGTGAATTTGGTGATGCTAACCCGCTATGCAGGGTAGCATAACTAAATTCACCCTCTGGGGACCTCATTCTGCAAATGACAGACACACTAATTCAAGGCTTGACTATTTCAAGGATTGATAAATATAATACTTAAAGTGATGTGAAACACTCCGGTAGGGTGAATGGGTGATCAAATATAAATGGAGAATAATCTTGTTCAAAGAAGTAATTTTTACGAATATTATATCCAAATTGACCAGACACCATCATTCTTATATATTAATTCAATGCAGTGACTCCCAATGGTGAAATCATTTTCATTAGTTTATCACCGATAGATGCGTCCCGAATCGGGTAGTAAATATTTACAATTGAGCGTAGTTCAGACGATGTTTTCTATGGAGTGGTACATGGATTTGCTTCAAATTTTCAGCGACGTTAGTAGAATGCTACATTCCCCCAGTTGGTATAGCACCTGGATACTAACGCACCACGAACAAGTACATAATATGTGACCCGCCATATCAAATCCAGTCGTAAGTCGGGATTTTTTTTACCCTGTGCCAATGCATTCTCTTATATATGCGAGTCGACCATAGGTCGCCTCGCATATATAAGAGAATGCATTGGCCTAACAATTTTTTACAATTTTAATAATTTTTTCTTGTATTCTTTAACAATTTTATAATTTCACCCATACAGAGCCCCAGACAAATATGAGCAGACGACACTCTTCTATATGCTTCTATATATGTGTGGGGCTCCCTGCAGGGTAATGGATGTTTTTTATTTTATGTCCTAAAAATTGTAAGAAATATTTATTTAAAAAAAATGATAAAAAATTGTTAGGCCAATGCATTCTCTTATATATGCGAGGCGACCTATGGTCGACTCGCATATATAAGAGAATGCATTGGCACAGGGTAAAAAAATCGACTTATGACTGGATTTGATATGGCAGGTCTGTTAACCCATAGAGAGCCCCACACAGCCTGGAGCAGACGACACTATGTAGTGCATGCTTCCATCTGTGTGAGGCTCCCTGTGGGTTATATGGCGGGTCACATATGTCTTTAAAGAGAGACCCAACAGTCATTTAGTCATCTAAAATATATAATATCAAATAATAATCAAATTTGTGAACATTAGAGAAAATATAGTGTACAAGCAACAAAATAGAACAAAAAAGTATAGACAAAATTAATATTGAACAGACATTTATTTCAACAAATATGAGATTTCTTATAAAGAACACAAAGACATGACTAAACCCTTTCTTTACTAAATGGATTCTCCCACTCAGTCATAAAAGTAGACATAGGAAGGGTCTGTTATTCATCTGGAGGGGTGGTCAGGTAATATAAGCAGACAACAAACAATAGAAATTACAGAAGGAATCCAGTTCATTGGTGGGAAATGTTCAGATGATAAGTTCAACAAACGACCTGTGGTTTCATTTACTATGGGATAACTACCCATCAATGATGCTTTAGTATAGAAAGAGTTAATAAAGATAACTACCCATCAATGATGCTTTAGTATAGAAAGGGTTAAACTTATTATTTGAACATTTCCTATGGAATAACTACCCATCAATGATGCTTTAGTATAGAAAGGGTTAAACTTATTATCTGAACATTTCCCATGGAATAACTACTCATCAATGATGCTTTAGTATAGAAAGGGTTAAACTTATTATTTGAACATTTCCTATGGAATAACTACCCATCAATGATGCTTTAGTATAGAAAGGGTTAAACTTATTATCTGAACATTTCCTATGGGATAACTACCCATCAATGATGCTTTAGTATAGAAAGGGTTAAACTTATTATCTGAACATTTCCTATGGGATAACTACCCATCAATGATGCTTTAGTATAGAAATAGTTAAAGGTAATCAATCTGATTTGATGGTCCCCATATAATCATATTCCAACAACAACATTTTTTAGAAATACCGCTTCAGTTATCAGAATCGATTAATTGCCCAAAAATAATGCTAACCACTGTCAATTATAGTATAAAATTGCCTGAAACATTGGGCCTTATTCAGGGTTTCGGCCAGGGGGATTTTAATGAGTCCGTATTGGGGAAATATATATAACTCTACGGGAAGACCATAGTTTGTCCCGTCGGAAAATTTGGTTATTTGTCACTGAAAAGTAGCCATTTCCTTGCACCTGAGATAATCACAAAGCAATCCAAAGCTAAGTATGTTACGCAAGTCGATCATTTCCGTGGGTGCATTAATTCTGTTGATGGTATCCAGATCATTAATCATGTAAAGACGCACGTAAGACTGCTGTCTGAGTGAAGACTAAATAAATGAACAAACTACGAGTTACAGTGTTTACAAATTTATAACTTACAATAAGATTCCGACAGGTAATTGTACTAAACACTAAAAAGCGTCTATGCATTGACCAATAATACCTAGCAAGGAGAATTGAATTAAGTATTTCCTAGAATTTCAAGTAGCTTCCGTGAAAATGAAACTGAAAGGATATATTCTATCAATCGTAAAATAACTTATGACTGCTATACTCAGACAGATGGACCCAAAAATCAGCATTTTCATATGAACGAAGATGAATAACTATAGCACAAAAAAAAACAGTTGAATGTGCCATTAAATGTCCGCATAGTGGTGAACATCCATACAAAATTTCATTGAGATCCGAGCATTACTGTTCAAGTTATGACCTGAACAGACATCGGATGGACCAAACAGCCAACATGTCCAGATAAACAAAACTTGAATAACTCTAGAACGGAAAAGCCAAACAGAACAATGGAACCCTCTATTGAATGTCCTCACAGTGGTGAACATCCATACCAAATTTCATTGAGATCCCAGCACAACTGTTGAAGTTACGACATGAACAGACACCAGACGGACCAAAAAGCCAACATTTCCAGATAAACAAAGATGTATAACTCTAGAATGGAAAATCCGAACAAAACGATGGAACCCTCTTTTTAATGTCCTCATAATAGTGAATATCCATACCAAATTTCATTGAGATCCCAGCATAACTGTTGAAGTTACGACATGAACAGACACCAGACAGACAAAAAAGCCAACATTTCCAGATAAACAAAGATGAATAACTCTAGAATGGAAAATCCGAACAAAACGATGGAACCCTCTTTTTAATGTCCTCATAGTAGTGAACATCCATACCAAATCCCATTGAGATCCCAGTACAACTGTCGAAGTTACAATATGAACAGACACCAGACGAACCAAAAAGCCAACATTTCCAGATGAACAAAGATGTATAACTCTAGAATGGAAAATCCGAACAAAACGATGGAACCCTCTATTGAATGCCCTCATAGTAGTGAACATCCATACCAAATTTCATTGAGATCCGAGCATAACTGTTGAAGTTATGACATGAACAGACACCAGATGGACCAAAAATCCAACATTTCCAGATAAACAAAGATGAATAACTCTAGAATGGAAAATTCGAACAAAACGATGGAACCCTCTATTTAATGTCCTCATAGTAGTCAACATCCATACCTAATTTCATTGAGATCCGAGCACTATTGTTCAAGTTATGACATGTACAGACATCGGACGGACGTACGGACTCACGCACGGACAAGGTGCAAAACAGTATACCCCCCCTAAAAAAAAAAAGGGGGTATAATTATGTGTGCGCTGTGACGTCATACTGCAGGGTTTATCTACAGGCGTAATGTGAATGGTAGCGTAGATTGTTCAATAGTCTGCATTAGTCCAACAACTATAGTAAAGACCGTTGCTATAGAACAGAGTTTTAGCCAACGTGTTATAAAATATAATTAGAGTTTTTGGCAGGAAATGTGAACATGTGCGTCGTTGTAAAATCCATAATTATATAGTACCATAGTAAAACCCATTAATTATATAGTACCATAGCACGGGATCTCGGAGCATGAGTAGTTTCATCCATGGAAATTCCTTACCCAAAAATCTCCCGACATTCTTTGATCAAATTATGTAATCGTACCATACCAAGGAATGTCCGAGCATGAGTAGTTTCGTCCACGGAAATCTCGTGCACAAAAATATCCGTATTCAGCACTCTGACATTCTTTGATGTCACCGCAACATGTATTAAGCGCTGTGTATAACTTTGTTATTTCAATGCACACCAACCATTGCGTTGCAGTTGCGCTTTTATTTCAAAGGGTTTACCGGTAACACGCTGTGCTCAATTGATCTGCTTTTTCACCAGTATTCTGTTTAACCTCCCAACTACCGTTGCAGCCAGATATTTTAAGGCATATTGCTATTGACTTTTGGTACATGTATGAATCAAACAGATCATCTGCGAGGGGAATGAGGCCATCCTACGGACGCTGAGCCATACTAACGGAAACCCTGCTTATTATCAAAACAAATCCTCTTGATTTTAGAGTTATCCATCTTCATCTGCAATTTGGTCGGAGACCGTCTTTTAAAAATAGATTTCAAAAATCGATATCTGATAACTCTGAGCTTTGAAAGGTGGGTTCCTCAACTTGAATCAAATATTTTTTACGCCTGAATCCAAATAAATTGTAATTGAGGGGTGCTTAATCGGATTTTGCATCTTTAATGTGATACCACTTATAACTTCCAAGGTTCAGAGTTCAGGATATCATAACATCAAGTTGGATAGCGATCTGGAATCTTATTATGTCAAAGTGCAAGGTTACAAGTCACATGGCTACTCAAGTCACATGGCTACTCATAAGAGACCATAATAGGTTACAAGTCACATGGCTACTCATAAGAGACCATAATAGGTTACAAGTCACATGGCTACTCATGTCACATGGCTACTCATACGAGACCATAATAGGTTACAAGTCACATGGCTACTCATAAGAGACCATAATAGGTTACAAGTCACATGGCTACTCATAAGAGACCATAATAGGTTACAAGTCACATGGCTACTCATGTCACATGGCTACTCATACGAGACCATAATAGGTTACAAGTCACATGGCTACTCATAAGAGACCATAATAGATACTTTACCATGTACAAGATTCTCATCACACTTATTTTTAATTGGGGCAGGCCCAGTAAACCAGACAAGTTTTTATTTATCATATTTTATTTCTGCCCACATAAAATTGGCATCAAGTGTGTCTGTTAACTGCAGAATGAGGTCCCAGGGGGTGAATTTAGTGACGTATCCCACATAGCGGGCGAGCATCACTAATTCACCCTCTGGGATTTCATTTTGCTTTGGCCTCATATTCTCTGGAAAGTTTCACATAAGATTCTATTTCTTTTTTAGTTTAGTTTCTCTATATCCCCAAATTGGCAGATGACACATTGCATAATTGAGATTCCCAATGGGTGTACATCACAATATTGACCATTTGGGAACTTTAATCTGAGTCTATGTCTCCCTAGCAGTTTAGGCCATGCAGAATGAGGTCCCCGGAGAGTGAATTTGGTAATGCTAGCCTGCTATAGCATCACTAAATTCACCCTCAGGGGATCTCATTCTGCAAATGAGAGGCACATTAAACTCAGTCTTGGGCATGTCCAGTTACTATATTCAGAAAGGAAACTCTATGTTATACCATGTGCTTAGAAAGGAAACTCTATGTTATACCATGTGCTTAGAAAGGAAACTCTATGTTATACCATGTGCTTAGAAAGGAAACTCTATGTTATACCATGTACTCAGAAAGGAAACTCTATGTTATACCATGTGCTTAGAAAGGAAACTCTATGTTATACCATGTGCTTAGAAAGGAAACTCTATGTTATGCCATGTGCTTAGAAAGGAAACTCTATGTTGTACCAATACCATGTGCTTAGAAAGGAAACTCTATGTTATACCATGTGCTTAGAAAGGAAACTCTATGTTATACCATGTTATTAGAAAGGAATCTCTATGTTATACCATGTGCTTAGAAAGGAAACTCTATGTTATACCATGTGCTTCGAAATAAGACTGCAATGATTCATCATGAATTCAATGCATCGTGATACAATTATTATCATGTCATGTGTATTACGATACAGTAATAAAACTAATGATGTAGGATTTTTAACCCTTTGGAGAGTATCTGTAACATCATATACATGACGTCATGAGTAAATTTAACGTCAGCAATAATTATTAACAAGTTCGGGTCAAAAGGGTTCAATAATTCGTTTTAATTTATGTGCATTTTTTTTTAACGTGTGTTATCATAATCGATTGCACTTATACATTTGGGACATTATATTAATAAAAAAAAAAAACCTATATAAATCATTTATAAATCAGATGATTTATTGAAGTTATGTCTATGTAAAATAACAATTCCTGAAACGACATATATGTCATTCTACTCAACAGATACAGTAATGCCCTAAGTAATCGACTCCTTTAACCACAGCAGATTATGGGTAACTTTTCAGGATTTAGTTGGAAATATGGCTTGTTGCCATTCATCGGAAAGCTCTCAGTGAGAGCTTTCCGATGAATGGCAACAAGCCATATTTCCGACTAAATCCTGAAAAGTTACCCATAATTCTGCTGTGGTTAAAGGAGTCGATTACTTAGGGCATTACTGAAGACGACATATATATATAAATTTCTGTACTGTCAGTATAATATAAGACTGCAGAGACACAAACAATTTCTCTATTGAATCTTCCACTCAGTCGTCACATTTACATGTTGCCATTTGTATCTTGCCTTTCTAACATTCTGCGGTGGTACACGTGACACGTATCATAGCATCAACATTGTATCACAATACGAATCGTATCCTGGAAAACCGTATCATTGCAGCCCTACATTGAAACTGCTCAATTTTAAGAAATTTGAATGCCTAATGGGTTATCGCTATGGACTTCAACAACAAAGATATGACAACAAAAGGTTACACCAAGATTATTAAAAATATATAATTCAGGGGAGGGGACAAAAAATAGGGTCAGCATAGAATGAGAATCTATCAGTTTAAGAGCCACCGCAGACGCTGCGATCAAAATCGTATTAAGTGGGGAAAATCGCAGGTGGAGCATCCAATGCGCATGCCCACGGTAATGTCGCAGCCAAATCGTAGCGATCAAGCAATGTTTGATTTTTACCAGGAAAATCGTGGCGTGACCTTGGCAACGCGCGTGATAGTAGCTGTCACATGACCATGGTCGTACTGCACTGGTCATGCTGTAAATACCAGTAAAAGAACAAATTCAAAAATGGCGCAAAGTTCACAAACTTCTTGGACTTACAAAAATGAGGCCACATTGGTGGAGATGTGGCATGGCAGGGAGTGCAGTCCTATACCACATATCAGCCATCTGCTATGCAGACAAGGAGAAGAGGGCTGCCGCAATTGTTGAAATTGGGGCAGCTGTGGAGTTGACAGGTACAAAAATGTCAAAATAAAAAATTATTCAATTTCACTTGAACTTTCAAGTTCAACTTGTTAGTTTAGAAAATTGAGATACATGCCATGTATATGTATATAATTGCATAATGCGGAGAATGTGATATAACATTTTGCTATCATGTGATCGATCACGTGGATAAAATCGTAGGTGCATACATCGCAGCACCGTAGCATCTGCGGGCAAGTCAGTATTCTCCACCTGCGATTTTCCCCACTTACGATTTTAATCGCAGCGTCTGTGGTGGCACTAAAGTTGCAATAATTAGAGGGCATAACTTGGTTGGTTTGATACAATAGGCCCAATATCAGCCTGAGGTAACCTCATATCAGCCTGAGGTAACCTCATATTGAAGGCTGATATGAGGTTATCTATTTATTAACTAAATCGCCTCTTAGTAACAGTGTAAGATCGACAACTCTTTCAAATGAGTGACATCACAAAAATTGATATCTGCACATTATTAGCAGTGAAGTAGAGTTATGGCACTTGGTGATGTCGTAAAAAGATATTACTCACATTGGTTATGTCATAAAACGATATTACTGGGATTGGTGATGTCACAAAACGATATCGCTCAGTTTAAGGGAAAATTGAACAATATTCGTATAGTTCGATAACAGGCGGTTCTGGGCAAAAATGTCATATCTAATTGATAATCAATAATATTGCCAACACCAAATACATAGTGAAGTTGAAGTTATCAAATGAGATGTAACTGTGACAAAAGGGTAATGCACACAAAGAGGTTTTTAGTGATTAATATGTTTGTGATACAACTCCATTATATTTATACAATGTAATCAGGTCAGGAAATACACGTTATTCCTTATGTACGGTCTTTTCCCAAAATTTTTTATCAAGAATAAGTTGAAAAATATCTTTGTGAAATTAATTGAAATATATAATAAGTTTACTTCTCAAAATTAATAACCTAAAAACTAGATAACAGGTAATACTTTTTTGGCTGTGGCTAGAGTACCGTATACAGTATACCCCACTTAACCCTTTACCCAACAGAACGGCCCTGTGCCAATGCATTCTCTTATATATGCGAGTCGACCATAGGTCGCCTCGCATATATAAGAGAATGCATTGGCTTAACACATTAAAAATTATAAAATTGTTAAAGAATGTAAGAAAAAATGGTAAATTTTTTTATTTTTTAGGCCAATGCATTCTCTTATATATGCGAGGCGACCTATGGTCGACTCGCATATATAAGAGAATGCATTGGCACAGGGCATAACTGTAACTATCACAATGTGGTCAAGGAGCCGGTTCCAATGATATCCATATTTGTATGGTTCTATTGAGACAGACCGAAGATATTTTAGGCTGTTGAAGCTTTATTTGGCCGGTTTGTTGGGTAAAGGGTTAAGCCAAACTGCTAAAGTATGGTATATGGCACTTTAGCCGAACTGCTAAAGTACAGTATATGGCACTTTAGTCCAACTCTATAATTAAATTGCTAAAGTACTGTATACATGCAGCACTTTAGCAGTTTGACTAGAGTACCATAGGCCTATACATTTGATTCACATGGCACGAGATTGTACAGACATGGGCCTAAATGTGTTTTGAATCTTTTTTTAACACTTTTTACCATTTTTTCTTACATTCTTTAACAATTTTATAATTTTTAATGTGTTAAGCCAATGCATTCTCTTATATATGCGAGGCGACCTATGGTCGACTCGCATATATAAGAGAATGCATTGGCACAGGGCCCTTCTGTTGGGTAAAGGGTTAAGCCAAACTGCTAAAGTATGGTATATGGCACTTTAGCCGAACTGCTAAAGTACAGTATATGGCACTTTAGTCCAACTCTATAATTAAATTGCTAAAGTACTGTATACATGCAGCACTTTAGCAGTTTGACTAGAGTACCATAGGCCTATACATTTGATTCACATGGCACGCGATTGTACAGACATGGGCCTAAATGTGTTTTGAATAGTTAATGATTCTTTAACCCTTTACCCAACAAACCGGCCAAAACCGGCCAAATAAAGCTTCAACAGCCTGAAATATCTTGGGTCTGTCTCAATAAAACCATACAAATATGGATATCATTGGAACCGGCTCCTTGACCACATTGTGATAGTTACAGTTATGCCCTGTGCCAATGCATTCTCTTATATATGCGAGTCGACCATAGGTCGCCTTGCATATATAAGAGAATGCATTGGCCTAACACTTTTTACCATTTTTTCTTACATTCTTTAACAATTTTATAATTTTTAATGTGTTAAGCCAATGCATTCTCTTATATATGCGAGGCGACCTATGGTCGACTCGCATATATAAGAGAATGCATTGGCACAGGAACCTTCTGTTGGGTAAAGGGTTAATGATTCTTTAATTTGTATATGAACTATATGTCTACATGATGACTGATTACCTGCTTGGAGCCATACTGAATTTGTTTGGTAATGATGGTATTTCGACATGGGACTATATAGTCTCTTTCGAGTCCATACTATAGTATAGCCTATAACCAGGCACGTAATTTATATTTTGGAAATGGATCATCCTACGTGGATCCAAATCCCCAATTACCTCGTACAGTCTGAAAGCACTCGAACTCTGCCCGTTGATTCGGGGTTGAATACATAAATGTCATAAATCAGTCTTTGTGACATTAATTGAACTATATAATATGTCTACTTCTCAAAATTAATAACCTTTACTAAAAAGAAGAAAACTAGAGCAAAGGTAATACTTTGTTTAACCCTTTACCCAACAGAACGGCCCTGTGCCAATGCATTCTGACCATAGGTCGCCTCGCATATATAAGAGAATGCATTGGCCTAAAAAAAATCTTTTTTTAACACTTTTTACCATTTTTTCTTATATTAAAAAAAGATTTTTTTTTTAGGCCAATGCATTCTCTTATATATGCGAGGCGACCTATGGTCGACTCGCATATATAAGAGAATGCATTGGCACAGGGCATAACTATAACCATCACAATGTGGTCAATGAGCCGGTTCCAATGATATCCATATTTGTATGGTTCTATTGAGACAGACCGAAGATATTTTAGGCTGTTGAAGCTTTATTTGGCCGGTTTTGGCCGGTTTGTTGGGTAAAGGGTTAATGCATGCAATGCATGTCAATACTGCTTCTATCCTATAGGACCTGATAGATAGATTCAGGATAACAGTGACATCATGAACTATCTAATGAGAGCAATACAGTAATGCCCTAAGTAATCGACCCCTTAACCACAGCAGAATTATGGGTAACTTTTCAGGATTTAGTTGGAAATATGGCTTGTTGCCATTCATCGGAAAGCTCTCAGCTTTCTGATGAATGGCAACAAGCCATATTTCAGACTAAATCCTGAAAAGTTACCCATAATTCTGCTGTGGTTAAGGGGTCGATTACTTAGGGCATTACTGTATATGCCTGGTGGGTTGTTTTAAATCGCATTTCAGAAAGATTCCATAGCTTGGAGTTATCAGCTGAAAATCATAAAAATCAAAAACAAGCTTGATTAATATATAGCGTGTCTGACATTTGCAGAAAGAGGTCCCCAGAGGGTGAATATATTAATGCTATCTCACATAGAGGGCTAGCACCACTAAATTCACCCTCTGGGGACATCATTCTGCTTAGGCCTCATCTTCCCTGCAAAGTTTCTTTATTATCAAATTTCTATAGAAACTTCTTCATATACAGATCCTCTCAAAATAAGTGTCCCTCTCGACCGCGTTGGAACCGCGTTGAGTATTTACCATCAACGCGGTCATAACGTTACTCCAATGTGGTCGAGGTTACCATCAACGCAACATAACGTGGTCGAGGTAACCGTCAACGCAACAAACGCAGTCAAGATTCTATTTATGGGACTGGCTCCACATTTTCTTTTACAAACAATGATTCTAGAATAACCAGAATGTCTGAATTATTGATGAATTTCCACAATCCATTTTTGGTCCACAATAAAATGTGATTATCGTGACAAGAATTTAACTGACTGTAGATTAGTTTCCTTTTTATTGTGAAATATCAAATTTAATTTGACATAAAAAAAAACAGTTCACTTATTAAATAAGACAAAACTAGATACACTTGACGAGATTACCATACATCACATAACAAAATATCAGATATAACTGATGCACTGAAACATTTAAGTACTAATTTCCCCCAAGACAACAATTTCCCAAAAAAGGATCAAATGAAAATTAACCCTTTCACGACGGGAGCTGCACTGGTCCAGCATTAAAGATCCAGTGCATTCTCTTATATATGCAAGTCTCCCATAGAGAGGCTCACATATATAAGAGAATGCACCGTCTTACAAGGTCAAGGTAAATATTTTTAGGCCAATGCATTCTCTTAAACATGCGAGGCTCCCTATGGGAGCTCACATATATAAGAGAATGCATTGGCACAGGGTTTTCACAAAAATTGTAGAAGCTCCAGTCATGGAAGGGTTAATGACACACACACTAGAACATACTTGGAATAGTGTGTCTGTCATTTGCAGAATGAGGTCCCCAGAGGGTGAATTTAGTGATGCTACCCCGCATAGCGGGCTAGCATCACCAAATTCACCCTCTGGGGACCTCATTCTGCTTACACCTCAGCAGAATGAGGTTCCCAGAGGGAGAATTTGGTGATGCGAGCCCACTATGCGGGGTAGCATCATTAAATTCACCCTCTGGGGACCTCATTCTGCAAATGACAGACACCCTTTTCAAGGCTTGCACTAGAACATACTAGGAACGTTCCCATTTGGGAATGGCCCAGACCGTGAGGCATATCCTGCACTATTTTGACTGTTAACAGAATAGGACGGGACAGGTACTGTTGGCTGAGGAGGCATTGACTGAGGCAGTGGGTAAGTGTTCACATGTGTTGCTGGTGTTGGCCTCCTGGCGGGTCTGTGAGTTTTCTGTGAACCTTGTTGTTGTTGTTGTTGTAAGATTGGGAGTCCTTGCGCTCGGATAAGTTGACGGAATGCTAAGAAATGTTCTTTTGTAATCAGCTGTAGTTCTTCCAAAACTGAAAATTAAGCAAAATTGTTATGATTAGCAAAAATATGCTGGACCAAGTTCATACATACAAACCTGAAAGTGCTTGGCAGGACGTATAGGGATGAGTACTGAACTTTTTTCCCCATTGAGTTATAAAATTATATATTATGTTTGTTTGGTCATATTGGTTATTCCCACCCTATTTGTTTGTTACCTACACCAAGAAAAAGAAATTTTTTGATAATTTTATAGGGCTCAGAAGGAAGAAATATTATTCTACACCCATTGGTGTGAAGCACATGTATTCAATGAAATCTCAGCGAATGAATACATATTATTGTATACCTCTAGTGGTATACACGCTGTAACTATTTTTGTTGACGTTGTTGGTAAGAAATATGTTGCAAATTACTTCAACTATGTTCAGGTGATGTCGATCATTACTGGTTATCAAGCCTTGAAATAGTGTGCCTGTCAATTGCAGAATGAGGTCCCCAGAGGGTGAATTTAGTGATGCTACCCCGCATAGCGGGCTAGCATCACCAAATTCACCCTCTGGAGACCTCATTCTGCTTACACCTCAGCAGAATGAGGTTCCCAGAGGGTGAATTTGGTAATGCTAGCCTGCTATGCGGGGTAGCATCACTAAATTCACCCTCTGGGGACCTCATTCTGCAAATCAATGACAGACACCCTATTTCAAGGCTTGCTGGTTATTCATCAGTCTTAAATCACAAAAACTATAGTATCAATGAAGGTGGCAGTTATGGAATGAACTTATCTGACATGATGGTGTAGAATAAATACAGAAAACAACAACTTGCATCATAATCTTTAATCTAATAAAATATATCCTTGCTCCAGCCATCAATCGATAAATTGTTCGATTAAGATGCACATTGTGTTCTGTTTATTTAGCTGTGTAAGATTTATCTTGACTGTCTCATACCGCATGTGACCAGCTGTCTCACTCTATCCACATGACTACTTTACCTTTTTAATTAACAAGCCATCATCATGTTTTGAGTCAACTAAAACAATGGCAACCAATAGTTACCCTTCACGTAATCAACAAATATGGACAAATTCATGGATGCTAATGAATATGGAGATGTGTATCAAACTGCTTAACCCTTTACCCAACAAACCGGCCAAAACCGGCCAAATAAAGCTTCAACAGCCTAAAATATCTTCGGTCTGTCTCAATAGAACCATACAAATATGGATATCATTGGAACCGGCTCCTTGACCACATTGTGATGGTATAGTTATGCCCTGTGCCAATGCATTCTCTTATATATGCGAGTCGACCATAGGTCGCCTCGCATATATAAGAGAATGCACTGGCCTAAAAAAAATCTTGTTTTAACACTTTTTACCATTTTTTTTACATTCTTTAACAATTTTATAATTTTTAATCTGTTAAGCCAATGCATTCTCTTATATATGCGAGGCGACCTATGGTCGACTCGCATATATAAGAGAATGCATTGGCACAGGGCCCTTCTGTTGGGTAAAGGGTTAAATACAGAGAACCTTCAACATAAGCCCACTTGCAAATGCAGAGCTGGATAAAATGCACTATAAACGACTATATGTGTGAACACATTTGATCAAATGGTAGGCAAATTCCCAAGTAAAGTGAAATGGCAGAACTTGTAAATTTCCCAACATGTACACAATTGACCCTTCACAAATGACAATGAAATAGTTCCACTTTTGAAAAATTGTCATCGTTGCAATAAATTGTCGAACTTTCATATTACAGTAACAATTTTTTGTCATACAAACTGATACAAACATGTTTACTTGTATAATAGTACCTGTATATAGATATTTTCCAGTTAGTCTAATTTTATCATTCAATATGACTATGTGACTCAGAAAAACTATCAATGGTGACAAGGAAGCATGTTATTACAGTCATTTCAGTTCAGAATTCTTTTTTGTTGAAAATCCAATTACTCTCATTTTATCATTCAATATGACTATGCGACTAACATTGGGGACAATTGAAATGAACCATTTATTTTCTGTGAAAGAGAGGCAAAAATTCAAGTTCGGAGAATTTTCATTGAAAATTACCTAGCTTATTCAACCCCCCCCCCCCCCCCCCCCCCCACCTCACTTGAATTTTTATTACCTTAACATGTAGCGGCCAGTTAGTCTCTCATTTTATCATTCAATATGACTATGTGACTCAGAAAAACTATCACTGATAACAAGGAAGCATGTATTTTCTGTGAATGAGGCAATAATTAAAGTTCGGAGAAATTTCATTGAAAATTACCTAGTTTATCACCCCCCCTCCCCCACCTGAATAATTATTACCTCAACCTCTAATGGCCAGTTAGTCCCAATTTATCATTCAATATGACTATGTGACTCAGAAAAACTATCATTGGTGACAAGGAAGTATGTTTTTTCTATGGCAGAGGCATTAGAGGTTCAGAAATTTTTTGTTGAAAATTACCCAGTTTATCTCCCCCACCCCACCTGAATTTTTTTTATTTCAACATCAATGGCCAATTACTCTCATTTGATCGTTCAATATGACATGCAATTAAGAAAAGCTATCATTGGTGACAATGAATCATGTATTTTCTGGGAAAGAGGCAATAATTAAAGTTCGGAGAATATCCCCCCACCCACCTGTGTTTTTCTTACCTTAACATGTAGTGGCCAGTTAGTCTCATTTTATCATTCAATACGACTAAGAAAAACTATCATAATTCAAAGGGTAGGATAACATAATAAGCCCAACAAATACAACATATGTTATGGACTCACAAACATTCGTCTACTAAATAGTCTCGGCCTGCGGCCTCGACCATCTAGTGTTTACAGATGTCCAGTTAGCTCGTCCATTAACCCGGATTTAGTGGAGGGGGAACATTGTGACATACCTTGTCCAGCACACAGCTTCTCATCGGGGATGTGGAGTATGATTGTTTGCAGCATGTTGACGATAGCGGCAGACGACAGGACCTTCTCTGCTATCGGCAGCGAAGCAAAATACTCAAAATCGACAGCGAATGGATTTATAGGTGATGGGTAAGTACATAGCTTCACCAACTCAGTGATGATATTCCATATGTGTACATCTGAATGGAGAAAAATAGTGCATTGAAGATCTATTCAGGGCTCTAGAGTGCTTATATACTTAAAAAAAAAAATATTTTGACAATTTACCGAAAGCCCTAGAAAATATACCAAGCGCATCACTAGGGCATGGAAAAATACGCCTGTGGTATTTCAAACAAAGGGCCTTAACCCTTTACCCAACAGAAGGGCCCTGTGCCAATGCATTCTCTTATATATGCGAGTCGACCATAGGTCGCCTCGCATATATAAGAGAATGCATTGGCTTAACACATTAAAAATTATAAAATTGTTAAAGAATGTAAGAAAAAATGGTAAAAAGTGTTAAAAAAAGATTTTTTTTAGGCCAATGCATTCTCTTATATATGCGAGGCGACCTATAGTCGACTCGCATATATAAGAGAATGCATTGGCACAGGGCATAACTGTAACTATCACAATGTGGTCAAGGAGCCGGTTCCAATGATATCCATAATTGTATGATTCTATTGAGACAGACCGAAGATATTTTAGGCTGTTGAAGCTTTATTTGGCCGGTTTTGGCCGGTTTGTTGGGTAAAGGGTTAAAACACATTTGTCATATAAGTTTACCAATATAATATTGGTGGTGCAAAAATGTAATGGATGTCAAGAACAAGGGGAGTGTCTGAAAAGCATATGAAAGAGGGAATATATTAGGGTCAGGGTCCCAATCACATGCAGATACTTGGTTCCTCGTGTTCTTGGCAAAATTTAGAGTCAGAGAGCAAGGTCATGAGTTTGAAAAGAAATGTTTAATGTACAGGCCAAATGAAGAATCCTAAAATTTATAATCAAAGGCCCACATAATTTTTGAAACCCCAGATCATATTATATAAAATATATGCCATAGTATATACCATTTGAAAGAGGAAGCGCAAAAACATTATATTATCAACTTATCCAGTGTAATAAATTGTGAACATGTTTTTGTTGAGGTACCGACATGTTTTTCATCTGGACTGTACTGCAAAGTCTATTGTTTTCAATGGAATGGGAATAACTCTATATCTTAGTTTGAATTATGTTGCATTCTTGGAGCAAAACGGGGGAAATGATTCTATGATTGCAGCTATTTTCTATTACTCTATGGACACTTTCTGAGACACAGACAATTCCAAATGGTGATGAATTATAGTATTTTAATCATATTTTATGTCATAGATTGTTATCAAAACTGTATATCAGGACACAATAAATAAAATTATCCGTGACTGGGAAGTATAAAAGTTTAAAAATTTAGAAATTTTAAAGACCAAAGAAGTAAAACAAGAAAATTTTATGAAAAGTCTAAATAACTATATAAAGCAATATGATGATCATCAGTTGCTATTTGCTGACCATGCCATACTGACCATGCCATACTGACCATGCCATACTGACCATGCCATACTAACCATGCCATACTGACCATGCCATACTGACCATGCCATACTAACCATGCCATACTGACCATGCCATACTAACCATGCCATACTAACCATGCCATACTAACCATGCCATACTAACCATGACATACTAACCATGCCATACTAACCATATGAACATAAAACTGTTTGGCCTTTACATGCAAAATACATACTCATCCATTTCCTATTCATACAAATTAGGTTCTTATTTTGAGAGTGATTGCGGTGATACAATGTCGCGACATTGGAACGTTTTGGACACAGAATTCGAAGTCCTGTCAATGTACATTAAAGTCCCATTGTAAATGGATTAAAAAGAGCACACATGCCAGATTGTAAGTGATAAAAACCAATTAGCTGACAGGCCTATCAGTATCTTAAGCGCCCATGTGGTCGTTCACAGCTGGTTTCTCTTTGTTTGCCGTCTTTGCATTGATTGAATTACAAAATTAACTGTAATGGCCTCTCGATTAACTGGCATGTGTGCATAGTTTCACCTGTGTGGTTAACATGTTATTGCATATTTCTATGTTTATAACCGGTGGTCTATCAAAATCTTATGTTATTAGAGGGTAGAAATTAACATATACTACAGTGTAAATGGTTTGGTGCAGGAACATAATATGGTTATATACGGGATATGTTTTGATCCGTTATGTTAATAAGTGGGATCGTCTGTACTACATACCAGCATCTGGCCACCTCATTGTTGACTTTAGTCGAAGCGGACTGTCTCGGTCCATACTTGAGTTACTGATGTCGGCTAACCGCTCATGATTGGTCCGAACCCAGACATATGGACTGTAGTACTTCGCATAACCAGCTATCAGAAACAATGTGGTGTTGTTATCCTGCAATAGAAACCAAACTGGTCAAACAGTGAGTCAAATATGAATGGGTGAACTGAAGGTAGCAGTATCAATATCAGTTCTAACAAGTGCACCACCCATAGCATCACCTGCCAAGGTGGCTTACCACTGAGGTTTATTAATTTGCTGATGTGGCTTAATTTGAATGTCGTCTTAATCTGGTCTGTGATGCCTCAATAAAACATGGATGGCATGATTATAGTTAACACTGTCGCCTATGGAAAATAATTAGTTGTTTGTAACATATAGGAAGAAAATTGACATTTTTCAAATATGATTCAGGGCATGGAATTTAAAAGCACTGATAAACAGAGTCTGTTTTATTTTGTTGAGCTATTGTATTTTCATTCCCTACTGACCCATTTTCAGATTAGGCGAGACAATTATTAACCTTCTGTTGCTGGAACAGTTTTTCCGTAATTTTCTGAAAATCATCCATTTTGCACACATAGGTGGACCTTTAATGTTCAAAATAGCACGATCGAGGTGATAGAAGTTTCTCTATTAGGAATTTGACTCAAATTCTTGAAAACTACTGAAATTTAAAGGGACATCCATCTATCATTGAACTAAGGCATTGTCGGATGCTGAAATTTTGAGGGGGCGCATGATGAAAAAACGTGAATTTTGGGTGTGGTCACATTTGTGGTCATAATATCCCCATTAGTGAGTGGATGGACATGGGACATGCAACATTGTGCAGTATATGCCTATGACAAAATACATTGGTATCTTTTCCAGGGTTATCAGGACGCGATTATTGGAGTTATTTCTTACCAAAAGAAATTGGTTCATTTTAAAACAGGGTATGTGGATTGAAGGAGATAATAAGATGTCCAATAACCCCTAGATTTCAATTAATCACAGTAAAGGTTTTTGTGTAAAATTGGCATGGTTTACATGATCAGAGTTTGATCTCCCTTATAATTATAAATTACAAGCAACTAATATTATAGAGTTACACTTCTTGAATTTGTGAAACTCGGGTCAGCATAAAAAAAAAATCTGCTGCTGATTGGTTGATTATCATTGAGGGAAAATTCCCTGAGGGGAAACAGAAAATCATAGCCTAAATAATTATTGCAATCGTTTTTGTTTAGGTGGCCATGAAGAGTCTGGTTGGGTTCCTAAGTTGATTTTTGTGCAGTAAATGGGATAGTGGAAATGCAAGATTATCTTTGAAAAATAAAATACCGAAAAGGGCGCATTTGTTATTACAGACTGGTGTAACGGATGACTTTCTATGTCAATATTTTTATCGTATTTGTCTCAATTGTACATTTTGGTGGGGTAGGGGCAGGTAATTCCCCTAATACTGGGCATAGAGTTACATGTATCGAGGTGCAGTTTTGGTTTCAATTTGAATGGGTCTTATCATATAATAGTAATATACAATAAAATTAAACATGGATATATTATTGTATTTTTAGCAAATTTAAATTAAAATTATTTTTTTTATTTTTCGAAGAGTGTGAAAAAGTCACACTGGCAGTATTCTGAAAATGTAGACACTACCACATGACAGACGAAAAGAGTGTGGTGTAACTAAGCAGCGCATACAATGGATTGCATCAAGTAAGTTAATAGATAAAGTATATCTAGTGTTTTTGAGTGGATACCGAAAAATATGTCATGAGTGAGCGAGACAAATGTTTATTTTCGCGAGCGGCTTGCTGCGAGCAAAAATAAACATTTGTCTCGGTCACGAATGACATATTTTTCGGTATCCACTCAAAAAACACTAGATATTCTTTTTATTGTATGCTTTTCCAAATAAATTCACCACTTATGACATTAAATGATCTCACAATCGTTGTCAATTGATGCATCATTTTTGAAGCCATCAGTTCATCGATGCCTGTTCATGCAATGCTACTTCACCATCCGCAGAATATAAAAATATAGTTCCCGTATTCTTCCCTTTATTTCCCCCCTTAAGTATGTCGAATTTCAACATAAAATAGATTGTAATTATAACTGTATCAGTGATCTACTATATATTTTGAGACTTCCGTATGTATATATATCCTTTATAGACTCGAAAACGGCTCGTCCGATTGAGCCCAAACTTCCTATCTAAGGGTAAAAACCAAGGGAAGTGTCATCGCACCGCTTCTGAGAACATCCGAGCACTCCTTCACCCTTCGCCCTGCCACCGTCGTTGGAATTGATGGGTTAAATGGTCTCTTTGATGTGTGTGACCCGATGCAGGAAGGACAACTCTAAATTCACACAACGTATTGACTACGTGAAATTTGTTATGTATGGTCAACTCGGGACGGGGAATATTTTTGTTGGGTTATTTTGCCGTGCCTGTACAGGGTTACCTTGAAAAACAAAAATTAATGGATCGACCAAAGCCATGGGACCAATCCCGTCAGTGGCGGGCTAATCTGCTAGTATAATATAAATTAGAATATAACAATGGGTTCTTTCACTTTGTCCTTCTTCAATAGTACAAACCGGAAACAGTATTGGTACACGCAAGTGAATCGGTCGCACGCGCGAGGTAGTGTGAAAGTATAGTTTTCTGGGTGATATCGATGTTTGTCTAAACGCGGTTTTTCCTATAATTCACTGTTGAGCGTATAATATTTTTTTTCTCCTTTTTATATAACTGTATACTGTTGAGAACATAAACCAATGAAAAGCTGAGTTTTATTATACTACAATTTGTTAAGTACTTACCCCAATAAACAGTTCTCTGTCACTCGGTGATGCTGGAGGCAGCCCTACCCCATCATCACCCTGGTGGCTCAACTGTCTCTGAGTCTTTTGTGACAAAAGAAGTGAGTCCCTGAAAGAACAAATGGACTACACTACATGTACGAAAACTAAAATTTCAAGTATACTATGCAATGTCTATTTTGAATTTCTCTTTTTGTGCACAATTTTACATTTTATTTTTTGGGCACTTAATTTTATTATTATCCATCTTCATCCGCAATTTGGTCCGAGGCCGTCTTCTCATCAATTTTGTACCAGGCCACTAAAAAGTCTGGTGGTGAAAAATTAAGATTTAATAAATCAATATCTGATCACTCTGAGCTTTGATGGGTGGGTTCCTCGACTCGAATCAAATATTTTTACCCCCAAAGCCAAAGAAATAGTACATGTAATTTGCGAGCGTTAATTCAGATTATGCATCTTTAACATATGTTTAACCCTTTCTATACTGAATGAATTCTTTCATTCAGTTATAAAAGTATATATTGGAATGATCTATTTATCATATGGAGGGGTGTTAAGGTGAAAAAAGCAGACGACATAAATAAAAGTCCCATAGCTCACACATATATGAGAATACATTGGCTATGGGAGACTCGTATATATAAGAGAATACATTGGCACTGGGTTTTCGCAAAATTTCAGGAAGGAAAACTACAAGTACCTGTAATTACAGAGCTTAAAGTGATGTGAAATGCTCCAGTTGGGTGTTCAAATAGAACTAGAGAATAATCTTGCTCAAAGTAGTTATTATTACAAATATTAGTCCAAATTTCCAGCACATGCACCGTCATTCTTATATATTAATTAAATGCATTGAAGAGTTAGTTTATTACTGATTTTTGCGTCCCGAATCGAGATGTAAATATTTACAATTATGCATAGTTCAAACGATTATAACTATGGAGTGGTATGGTCAATTTCTTTGGGATTTTCGGCGATGTTAGTAGATTACTACAATCCTCCAGTTGGCATAGCGCCTGACTATCAGTTTCACGAACCCGAACAAGTACATAATATGTCTTTAATGATGATTTGTGATATGAATAAAAGGTCAGCTGACCACAGTGTCCCCCGAAAACGTGGCAAGTCGATGCTGTTTTGTTGAAGAAATTTAAAAAAATGTTGAAAAGGGTTAATAACTCTGTCAAAAAAAGTTTTTTCCGTCATCTATATACATGTTGCACATCTCCAATATGTGGGTAACAATACTCTGAAGTTTAAAATATCTACGATCAAAACTGTAGGAGGAGTTGATTACACCATGAAGGTACCCTCATACAGAAAATTATAAAAAATGTTGAAAGTCGAAAATGGTTAGTAACTCCGTCAAATGTTTTTTTTCCTGTCATCTATATACATGTTGCACATCTTCAATATATGGGCAACAATATTCTGAAGTTTCAAATTTCTGGGATGAAATCTGTAGGAGGAGATGATTACACCATGAAGGTACTCAAAAGTGTGACGGACGAACGGACGGAGCAACGGTACGACGGACGGAGCCCGTTTCTATAGTCCCCCAAAAATAAATTTTTCGGGGGACAATAATACCAGTACATGTACAATAATAATACAAATTTATGACTTTCTTGTGAGAATCAAAGATAGATGCTAAGTCAAACTTCGTTAATTCGAACGTTGGTAACTCGAATACCCCACTTAAGTCGAAGCCATTGCCTGGTCCCGGCTGAGCTTGTGTGCACAGCCAATAGAATAATCACGGTTAAGTCGAAGGTGGATAAGTCGAAATTCCTGCTTAAGGCGAAACAAAATTTGGTCCCACCAGCCAGCTTATATCACTAACTGCTATGGTTAAATCGAAGTGCCATTGGTGACGCATCGCCATGTGATTTTAACTCAGTCTGCTTCCATTCAATTGCATAAAAAGCTGTGAAGTTTCTTAGTCTTTGTTTGTCCTATTGCATTATTTATTTAACATATTATTAACGAGGTGCGTGGGTCAATATCCACCGTGTGAGGATTAGTATAGTGTTGACAGATGAAATGAAAAATCATATTTAAATCACTTGATATAGAGAATAATTTCATTAATGTCATGTCTTCCCAAAACGAAAACAATGTTCCAATGGATGTTAAAAGCATCGAAGAATGGCTTTTTGTAGCGATTGGTGGCAAAGGAACACAAGATGATGCAATGCATGGCTGTGTCATTGTAATGCGATATATGATGACGCAAGCAAATACGGCCGACGACCTACTGAAAATGCTGGAAATCAGCGATAAACTGAAGAAATATTCAACGACTAAATATATGCAGGAACCACTGTCCTTGATCACCAGTCCTGAATCATAATTTTTGTAAATACTATTCATGGTAACCACTTCCGGGTCATATGAAATGTACTTTTGTTATCACTGAACCGCGAATTTGTTGATTTTCTGCGGTCATATTCTGTGTTTTATTACATTATTCAACAAGCAGTCGCAGACGGCGGTATCCCCCGCCGAAAGTGTGCAGTTGGGGAAGTGCATTCTCAATAATGTTTGCGTTCTCAGTATGTGCTAAATAAGAGGTGGGATTTTGTCAAAAAGCCAGGCTTGCGAACTCATTTTAGGTACTGGTCAATAACTCTGCTGAAAATATCCGGCCGGACCTGGTTTACGAACTTGTTGTAGATACTGGTCATGTGAACTCATATACCAAAAATCTTTGAAATCCGTTGACATTTGTGGGAATGAGCCCTGTGACGTCGTCCATTTGCACACAAAAAAATAAACAAAGTCCAATAAGTCCGCTTAAAATATCCGGCCGGAACTGGTTTGCGAACTCGTTCTAGATACTGGTCAAGTGAACTCATATACCAAATATCTTTGAAATCCGTTGAGATTTGTGGAAATGAGCCCTGTGACGTCGTCTATTTGGTAAATTCGACAACAATAATAAACAATGTCCAATAACGCCGGTAAAAATATCTGGCCAGGCCTGGCTTACGAACTTGTTCTAGGTAATGCCAGGCTTGCGAACTCATTTTAGGTACTGGTCAATAACTCTGCTGAAAATATCCGGCCGGACCTGGTTTACGAACTTGTTGTAGATACTGGTCATGTGAACTCATATACCAACGAGAGGCCGATCACGATCGGCAAATGTTTAACCCATACCTTGGCGACAGCGATGAGCTATTTTCATATATCCTTACCCCATCCTTTTCATGAGTGCAAAACTTTAAACAATTCACACCTTACTATTAATTCACAAGTGAAATCACACTTATTGGGCACCTTGCTCACATTAACACAATGTTAACAGACGTGGCTTTGATTTCAACCTATTAGTGACTCCAACACAGATACATGTATGTCTTATAGAGTTATAAGGCTAATTAAGCTCAATCCATAGTCGGAGAGAAGCACCATAGCTGTTAAATATCAAATAGTTAAGAAATTAGCTAGATAAACATCATAGCAACTCAATTTATCTAGTTATTACATTGGAACATGAGACATTACATATTGTGTGTTTTTTTTATTATCATTGCTATTTTTTTGTTTATTATATTTTGTGTCAGCTGCATATTAAAAATTCATAGCAACCTATTAATATTTCACCACTAAAAAACAATCAATACCTGATCAACTATAGAAGTGAGGGATGTATAGACCTGGATAAAAATATGATTGCTAATGATTGGATATAAATGTTAATTTTCTTGTAAGTTGATTATTAGAAAGATATGTTTGTGAACAGTTTAAATATATTTAAAGTTAAGGTTAATATTATCACAACCATTCGATCGATACCAAAATCTATACAGGTGAAGAATGTGTCATGATTATCACAGATGTGATTATTTATAGAGTAATCATGCAAAAAATATTTAGCTATCACATTGTGTCAACAGGATTGGTGAAGGATGTTAATATATTTAAGCAAATAAACCAAATGACACTCACTATGCAGGTTAGAGGTGTGTTATCATAAACTGTGCCAGAACTATAAACATAATCAATGGAAATATTTGAGTTATCAAATTGGATAGAAAGGGGTTAATCTTACCCAAACTAATGAACTGATAAACACAGAGTAGTCAACAAAAAGCATGTCATTGGATTTAGAAACCCATATATATATGCTTTATTCTCTCATCCAAATAAACACATGGAAATTACATGTAACGGATATTGAGAAACAGAGTTATATACAATAGTCATATAGTATGATTATAATACAAAAGATAATATATACATGTAACCCCGGATTTATAGCAGGTTGGGTTTAATAACCCTCATTAGTTGTCAGAAACCGCTACCAGCGTATCAGCTGAGACGAGTAAGACTGCACCGCGCATTTTCCGAATCTGCAAGACTACTCGGGCCTGTTTGTGTTCGTAAATAGAACGGAACCGGGAAGTAATATTTCCGTCATACACATGCTGTGTATTTTCTAGTGTCAGAAGAATATGTCTAAGTAGTTGTCAATTAACGTCAAAGGTTGCTCGCAATATATGTAAAACAGGTCGATAATTCCCTATTACTATATATATATTGAGCTGGTAGTGGCTGTAATTAAAGGTGAAACTTGTAATTCATTTTAAATTTTATTCCATTACTAAAATTGAGAATGTCTGAAGAATACGATTGGTCAAGTCTCTGTTAGATTTTTTGTTGTATTTGCTATATTCGTCTGCTGACGTATATATTAAGTATGGTGGTCGGTTATATTATAGTCCGATGGTTACACGATATCACAATATCAATATTATAACATATTTATGGTTATAATGATATAATAAAAAAAATAAAAAAACATACATGTAGATGATGATCACTCTAACAATTTGTTTGCAGTTTCAATCTTGTTAACTGACAGGCATGCCCAGGTGGTAAATTTAATAATCAGCTTGGTGCTATCCATGGTGTTTGAATTCACTACCCGTGCATGATTGTGAATGATGGATGTGAATGATTGGAATATGTTATCAAATGAGTGTCTCAATCCTGATCAGTTAGAATTCATGCATTGCGAGTGTCTTTGTGATGAGTCTAATAAACGAGCAGAGTCTAAGAAGGGACGGGGGATCTTTCATATTAAGAATTTCGTCTATCGATGACGTTACATCTGCTTTCATAATATATCTATGATTTAAAAAACGTTTTCTTGAGTCTTTAAACGATTCGCATTCTAATAGATAATGTATTTCATCACCTAGACTTCGAGTATGACATAGTGGGCATAATCTATCCGGTAGGTCCTTATAACTCCAGCGACCTTTTTCTATTGGTAGCTGGTGATTACATGTGCGAAATCTGCATAGAGTTATCCAATTTTTAGTGTCAAGGATATTTAGATAGTCTTCAAACTGTATATCATGTTTAAACATTCTATAAATTTTTCCCCTGCTACCAGCTGTGTTTATATCAGCTTTCCATGTATCACGGAATCTGCTGATAAGACAACACTTTATATAAGAAATTAGTTGGTCACTATTGATGATTTTATCCAACTTCATTAGATGGGACTGACCGCAATCTGTTAAGATTTTACAAATTTTGTTTATCCAGTGAAAATTTATGTCTGTCTGCTCATTGAGCTTCAATGCTAATAAATATAAGATTTTACAGTATCTATTAGAGTTCATATTGACCACTTTGAACCAGTACTTTATCAATCGCAAATTGATTAATATATCAATTGGTACCCTACCACTTTCTCCGTATATCATATAATTACATGTAGATGGTTTTAATTGGAGAACATGCTTACAAATTTTTTTATGTATGTTCTCAAATATGTCATTTTTGCCGGTACCCCCAAATCTCGCATCCATAAGAAATTATGGGAACAACTTGTGCATCAAACAGATCAAATTGATTTTTAATTGAAAGGCAGTGTAATCTTGCTTTAGTGATTATCGAATACATGGCCTTAGTGGCTTTGTCAGCAAGGACTTTTTTTGGCTTCAGAGTATGAACCAGACTTGGTATGTGTAATTCCAAGATAGTTAAATTTTTTTACAACATCAATTGGATTGCCATTGTAAAAAAAAATTCGGTTTTTTGGGAGGCTTCGTTTGGATATAAGCATGATTTTAGTCTTTGTTGCATTAACTGTCAGTTTCCACGTTTTGCAGTAATTATGAAAAATATTCAATGCGTTTTGTAATTTTGCGGGGGTTTCAGCCATGAGAACGGTGTCATCTGCATATAGAACTATGAACAGTTTCATGTAAATATTCAGATGATTTTTAACGTCATTGGATAGTTTTGGTAAACCGATAGCTCCCGAGGACTCTAAGTAGTCTTCTAGGTCATTTAGATATAATGTAAAAAGTACAGGTGAGAGATTCCCTCCTTGACGGACACCAGATAAGCACGGGAAGTAGCTTGATTGTATTTTCCCCAATTGCACTCTGGACTTAATATTTAGGTACATACTGCGTATAACTTTGTAAATTTTGCCATTTATATTATTTAGCAATAGTTTGTGCCATAACCCTTGTCTCCATACTTTGTCAAACGCTTTCTCAAAATCTATGAATGCACAGTATAAGCTTCTGTTTAGTGCCCTAGTAGTTTGGGTCAGCATATGGAGAACAAACATATTATCAACAGTGGAATATTTTTTTCTAAAGCCTGATTGATTTTCATTTATAATTTCTTGTTCTTCTAGGTATGTATTAATTCTGTTTGTCAAGATTTTTGTAAATAATTTTCCAAGACAACTTAGTAAGGTAATTGGCCTATAATTTTTGGGATCGCTAGTGTCGCCTTTGTTTTTAAATAAGGGTATAATAGTGCCTATTCCCCAGGAGTCAGGAACACAACCAGAGTCTAGGACTAGATTAAAAAGTTTACAGTATATATTTAATAGCGCACCAGTTGAGGCTTTTATATATTCGTTCAAAATTCCATCAGTTCCGGGGGATTTGTTGTTACTGAGGTTCGAGACTGCAGTGGTTATTTCCTCGCATGTAATTGGTCTATTTATTTGATCATTTCCTTCGTAATTTGTGTCCTTAATTTTTAAATTAGGGTTATCTTCATATGATGTAGCATTCATTTCTCGAAAATGGTTCTCCAATTCACTTATTTTTAGCTTATTACATGTTACTCTGCTTTTCTTGTTCAGAGTACTCCAAAATAGTTTTGCATTACCTTTTTTTAGTTTATTCATTTCACGCGATACCTTTTCCCTGTGTACTTTCATCGCATTGTCCAATACGAGTTTATATTTTTTACATTCCTCGCGCATTACATTTTTAGAGTAATCATTTTGTCTTAATTTATTATTTCTTTGTGATTTTCTGTATTCCTTTCTGGCCAGTTTACATGCCAAATTAAACCAGGGCTTACCACGTGTATTTATCTTTTTTTTATTTAATTTACATACCGGGACTCCGAAAGTTTTATTCGCCGAATTATTTATAGCTCCTGTTATTTTTGATACTATGCTATTTATTTCATTAATACTTACAACGTCAGTTTCATATTTATCAATGGTCTGTTTTATGACATTAATTTCTTCGTCATCAAGATTATATTTAAATTCACTTAATTTAGTTGTATCCCATCTGGGTCTAGCTGCCCCTGCATTAGATTCATGTGTACTTTTTGTCTGCACGTGCTGATTTATTACTATTTCGGTTGTTAATGGCTTGTGAACATCTGAGAAAAGTTTATTTAGTTCCCCTACTGTGAAGTTATTTAATATAAATAGCATTGCAAGAGAACTTATGGTATAATCAATTGTTGAGGCATCGCCACAAGTAAGTTTTCCTATCATGGAATCATTTCCCATACGGCCATTTATAATAATCATGTCATTTTGTTGACAAAGGGAAATCAGTTTGCGACCATAGCTATTTACTGTTTTATCAGTGTTAAATCTTTGTTTGGTGAGGCCAGCTTTTTCGATTTCCGATTCAACATTTTGGTTATCATACAGGTAGCTGTCAAAATCTGCATGTTTGTTCTTGGTGAATTGGATGTAGTCTAAAATCTCCGCTGTACGTGCATTAAAATCCCCGGTAATAAGTATAGTCTCACTTCTTTGTCTCATATTAAGGATTTCTGCAGTTACTTCATCAAACGCGGTGTCTGATGTGTATTTGGAACCATCTGGTGGGATGTATAAAGCACCTATGATAATAGCATCTCTCCGATTATTCAGTTTTAGTTCTACCCAGTGAATAAAAGTACACTTTGTATTTATGATGCTTGCTAATGATTCTAATCTATCACTAATACCTATGGCAATTCCTCCAGATTTCACCCGCGAAAGTTTCATTCTGTTTTTCATATATAATTTGAATCCCTGTAAAGTTATTTGGTCGCAATTATCTGTTTTGGTTTCTGACAGACAAAGAATGTCATGATTGTTGCAAAGTTCTTGGAATTCTGGGTAATTTACTCTTGCTCTCAGTCCACAAACATTGAGAGAAAGTATACTGAACTTTGTTTTGAGATTTAAGCTTTCTGATGCTTTGCCATTTTCATTAGGATTTAGAAGGTTGGGCGTGTCTGTAGCGACACTACACTCCACATTACGTGTATTCGGATATAGTAAAATTCGATCACGTATTTCATTATACTCTATGTCGTCTCTGTTTTTATTTGCCACTTTAAGACTGGAGTTGGCATTTCCGTGTACTGGTAGTACGGAGTAATATTCATCCTTAGCATCATGATCATTATCTTGGATACAAGTGTTATTTATAAAAAGTTCATCACCAGCACCATGACCATTATCATGAATAAAATTGTTAAAAAGTTTACCATCATCAACTTCATAATCATTATCATTGATATAAGTGTTATTTGTACAAAATTCATCACCACCAACATCATAAACATGGCTATAAGTGTTATTTATAAAACAATTATAGTCAACATCATAATTATGAATATCTCCAACATCACAAACATTGTTATTAGCACATGCCTGAACATCATTCATTTTATTTCTGTCATTGCTATTGAAGTTAACACCACTGGCATTATATTCAAGATTGTTATATGTGTAATTATTATAAAAACTATAATCAGTTATATTATTGAAAATGTTATTTATATTTGGAAAACTTTTCAATCCCAATATATTTTCAGTACTTATCTCACTGTTGAATCTGTCAACAGAAATGTTCATGTCGAATAATATTTTTCGACTTTCGCCCAAAATATCAGAAACATCGACATTACTGTTGACATTATTTAGTTCATGTTCATAAGTGTTATTGGTAAAAACACCATTCACATCATTAACATCGCTATCACAATAATCATGTTCGTTAACATATGATGTGCACGCATAGTCCATATCATGAATATAATTGTTATCAACAACAAGATCATTTTCATTCAAATCAACTTGTAAATCACGTGTGTGACCCTCATTATAGATGGCTGTCTGTTGATTTTCTTGCTTGCCAAATTTGGGCATACGAGGTAATAATACACCAGAGTTGTCAGCGCCTGATTGGCTCATTGGGAAGGTCATTGTGTTTGGTTCATGAGGTCGCTGATCATAACAAAGATCTGCGTGGTAAATACTATCGTTTACGCGATAGCTATTGTTATCATTTGGCTTGCTTTGATTGCTCGGGGATTCCCCGCGTATTTTACAACCGCCACAGGTCGGGTCAGATCGATCATCCGGGGATTCCCCATAATTTGTGGCGCAAGTGGGCGTGTCTAGAATATTATTATAGAGTTCGTCATAAGACAAGTAATCGACTGATGAGGTTTTTGATTGGTTGGTTGCGCTCGTATTGTTCATAGTACTATATCCGGGTGGATTCCCGTTGCATGAGTACACACAGGGAAATTGATTGTTACTGATTGAACACGTGTTAGCTGAATAACTTTGTGCAGTTTCTAAATCATAACAATGGGGCGTGGCAAATTCAAAACTTTGACTGGTTTTGGGTATATGTGATATTTGATCAACATTTGCTCTGTCTGAAACACCATGATGCATAATGCCATTACATTGGGTCGAAGTAACACATGATACACAATTAATTTGGGGATATGAATCAGTTCAATCATAATCATCAGAAAAATTTTCTGGGGTGTATTTGTTTCTTCCTCGCTTTCGTTGCTGTTCAGGTGAAAGCTGAATATCACAAATTTGATCCGAGAATTTACTCTCTAGTTCCTTTTTACCTTTTGGACTGAGGTGGACTCCTGATGTGTCCTCTTTATTGAACAGTGATTTCACCAAATTCCCATCCTTAATGAATATGGAATCATTGTCTATGAAGTCAAATTCACTGGTTGAGTCACAGAATAGCCTGATATAATTATTCACAGCGGTTGCAGTTGCATTGTGCGGTTCAGATTTCCCACCTGGCAAACTTCGCGGAGGAATGCTGCATATGTTAACCACAGCATTTGGAAACTCTTTTTGGAGAGGAATCAAGGCTTTATTAAACCACATGATGACCGCACCTGTACTAGCTGATGTATGAGTGATGTCATTGGTACCAAGGTGTAGAGTTAATGAGTTTATGTCTTTGGTCGCGAAATCCTTAGAATTCTTGGCCTTGGCTATCAGTTTGTCTATCTTTTCATACGAAGCTCCCGATATGTAAATAACTCGCGCGTTTGGTTTGTCGAGTGTGACATTTCGGCAGTTACTTGCCCCGAATACCAACGAGTCAATCTTGAGTGGATTGACATCCTCGGGTTTATGTTGTGTCTCGTTGAGTTGATTGTTGTTGCCCATTGATGCAGTTATTTTGATTGCTTCTTGGCGCTCACGATCCTTGTTTACACCGCGTTTAACGGGTTCCGGAGGTGGGCGTGGATCACCATTGTTGACATTCGGGTGTGAACTTTCGCGCATGCGTACACACGAATCGGCTTTATGTCCTGGAATGCGACACCGTCGGCAAACAATTTGATTGGAGCACGAGCTAATCACATGGTCGTCTTGAAGGCATCTGGTGCAATAAGTCGGTGGGGGGGCGTGCCTTCTGTGGACATATTTGACCCCAATAATGGCTGTCACTACATGCGTCACATTGTATTTTAGTTTTGTCCGACTGCACTTTAACTTCAAATCCATCGATTTCCATAATATGCGGGATGTCTTTGCAGTTCATAATGCGAATAGTTCTGCTCCCCGTTTGCACGTGTTCGGTCCCCCTCATAACAACTCTCCTATACGAGTCGTCCACAACCTTTCCATGGACAGACATGCAGTCTATAAATAGGTCATCACTGACCTCGATAGGGGTGCCAATAACAGTCACATAAGTGTTTGATTTTTCAATTTCAGCGACCCGTATGAGCCTGTTTCCCATGTTAATACCATTTTCTAACAAATATTCTTTCCTTTCGGCTGTACTCACTGTGATGTTGCAAGATTTATCCGTAATTTGTATTCCAATAATATCCTTAATATTAATAGAATCACACAGTCCGCGGAGTACAGAATCGCGGTTGAACCTTCCGATTTTTTCCCGCGGAAAACAGATTGTCAAATTTCTCTTTGTTGTCGACATTTTAAGCGTTCAGCTGATCAGCACACGTTACCGAACGTACACATAGTTAAGGTTTCCCCTATTTAGTCCCATCCGTATCCTAGTTAAGGAAATATCTCCAAATCTTAGCGCTGATCGTTTTGTTGTTTACTTGTCGCCATTTTAACCGGAAACCTACAATAAGTCAGTCTCAAGAATCCCAGCACTGTTAATATTATCCTGTAGCCCAAATGCAATTGAGGGAATTTCAAAATAAGACATATCCTCAAATGATGAATTTCAATTGGTCATTTCTTGAAACACTGACTGGACCTGGCTCAAAGTTAAAGTGATAATTTAATATATGTCTATCAGATAATATGAGTCAATCAAATGGGTTAATTTAATCCCAAATCCATGCAAATTAAAAGTGGATCACCATCAACATGTACATAGAATAGGAGAATGATCAAATAAAAAACATCAGAAGACCATATGATGTGTGCAGAGGGTTAATCATTTTCAATGACATCATATGATGGAACTAAGGAATGCTGTATTAATTATTTTCTAGTTATAACAACAGTGTCTCTGTAAACAATAATGCCATGAACTGCATGGTTTCAACAGAGAACAGAACTGGAATAAAGAGTCTAACATCAATCACAGTTTGACAGATGTTTATAAGTCTGCAGCCACAAGTGGAACTATCAGGTCACTGTGTCCAAAGCAATAAATTATCTCCTTCCAATAACACAGGTGTGTGTTGTGTCTTGTTCTATTCAAATTTAATAGTGCATGGAAAAGAGGTATGAATTATAAAGGGCCATAACCCTGTTAATATATACCGGATCAAACCCATATTCGCACTTGATCTGTATTTAGGGGTAAGAAATTCATATACCAAAATTGGTGTCGATCAGATGAAAAATGTTTGAGTCATCCTGGCTTGGATGAATTCTATTTAAAAACAAGAGTGGAAAGGGTTAACTAAACAATACCAAAATCCATACAGATGAAGAACGTGCTAAGAAAGACCTAGGTAAGAAATATGAGGCAGATCAGAACAAAATTGTTTGACTTCGATACATCGGATAGCATTTGTGAGCAGGGTTAATTATTTTCTAAACCGATCAACCAATCGATACCAAAAACTATACAGGTGAGCCATGTGTCATCATAAACCTGCATATAAAATATGAACACAATGGGTAAAAAAATACATGAGTTATGGCATCAGATATAATATGACCAGGTATGGATGGAAAGTGTTAATCATTTCTAAACCGATCAATTGATCGATACCAAAAACTATACAGGTGAGGGGTGTGTCATCATAAACATGCACATAAAATTTGAACATGATCCGATAAAAATTACTCAAGTAATCGAATCGGATAGCAAGTGTCTACGGACAGACGGACAGACAGACAGACGGACGGACAAACGACGGATGGTTGATCCGGACGTCGGCATTATGTGTACCATACATGGTATGGGTACACATAAAAATCTTTGAAATCTGTTGACATTTGTGGGAATGAGCCCTGTGACGTCGTCCATTTGCACACAAAAAAATAAACAAAGTCCAATAACTCCGGTAAAAATATCCGGCCGGACCTGGCTTGCGAAATCATTCTAGGTAATGCTCAGGTGAACTCATATACCAAATATCTTTGAAATCCGTTGAGATTTGTGGAAATGAGCCCTGTGACGTCGTCTATTTGCTATTTGGTAAATTCGACAAAAATAATAAACAAAGTCCAATAACGCCGGTAAAAATAGCTGGCCGGACCTGGCTTACGAACTTGTTCTAGGTAATGGTCAGGTGAACTCATATACCAAAAATCTTTGAAATCCGTTGACATTGTTCAAGTTATGACTCTTACAAATTGGGACGGACGGACAGATGGACGGACGGAACCCATTCCTATATCCCCCGCAAATTTTCAATTTGGCGGAGGATAATAAATAATCAGAACAAATATCATCCCGTCTGTTGTATATGATCAGCATAGTCGCTGACTATTGATCTTTAATGCTGCACCAGCATGGCTCCTTTTAAAGGAGTAATAATAGATATATCTGAATGTAAAGTGTACTGGCTCAGTATGAGCTTTTGATGGCTAACATTTGATGTATATATCAACATACTTTGAATATGGTAACTGGTGTGATGTGAAGTTTCCACTGTTATTTTTATTTTCTGATACTGGGTCTGTTGCATGAACTGTTGATGATCCATGCTGAAATTGGAAAAGAAAATGACTAAAATTGGGTATAAAAGTACCAATGACATTTAAGCTCAACTTACCGTAACATTCACAAGAAGTTTGGTCTGAATTGAGGTCCCCAATTAGGAGCCGGCAAATCGGGAGTTCACATTTTAATCGAATCTCAAATCAAATCAGGGGTGAGATTTGCAAATCAGATCGAATCTCGAATCAAATATATGCCCAACCTGGTATAACCCTCTAACCCTTTCATGCTGGTTCTTCCTGAATTTTTGCGAAAATCCTGTGCCAGTGCCTTCTCTTATATATGCGAGTCGCCCATAGGGAGCCTCGGATATATAAGAAAATACATTGGCCAAACAGTATTTACCTTAACCTTGTAAGCCAGAGCATTCTCTTATATATGTGAGGCTCCCTATGAGAGACTCGGATATATAAGAGAATGCAGTGGTGCTTTAATGCTGCACCATGGGGGAGTCTCGCACATATATAAGAGAATGCATTGTCCTAACAATTGACCTTGACCTTGTAAGCAAGTGCATTCTCATATATGCGAGGCTCCCTATGGACGATTGCAATGGCACAGGGTCTTTAATGCTGCACCAGCACAGCTCCCATCATGAAAGGGTTAAACTGGTCCCTGAATTGCACATGTACTCAATGTGGTGATATTTCATCTCTATTCCCCTAAATAAAACAGGATTACTGATTTGGGAATATGTATATATCTGCACACCATTGACACCAACATTCTGTCAATTAATTTCTGGTGATAATTTTCATCATTTTATATTTTGACAATGATGGCGAAATCTAAGGTGCAAGATAGATTCCGACTCACATTGAAACAGACACCAGCCCGTATGATACAGGAATGTGGAAATGGTAAGGCTAACCAATTCGCAATAATGACTCTACATTGAAAATATGACCCCACTTGGGAGTCGGCCCTGTGAAAAGCGTTCCCATGATGCAGGAAGGAACTTGATCATACATAGGTTATTTCCCGATAGCTGCACCGAAGCAAAATTGTGCACCTGGATAAAAATCAGGTGCACAATAAACTGTGTGTCTGTATTTTTTAAAATCGCAGGAATGATTATCTGATTAAATATTTTGCAACTCTAGTACCAATGATAATAGCTGAATACTGTTTAGCCATAAACAAGACAGCTGTTAATACCAAAGCAAAACCTTATGCAACTACAGAGCATGCACATGGGAATAGAATTTTATATCCAATAGCAAACAAATTTACTCTGAGTTGATACAAACCTGTAAATCATTCATGACGGTAATCATCATCTCCTCTCTTCCTCTCATGTACATCTTAAAATACTTGAATCCTTTCACTGTCCCCATCGTCAGCATCTCTGACAACAAAATCTGCAGCTTTTTCTTCAAGTCATTTTCTTTCTCCTACAGTGAGCAAAAGTTAAATTTAATTATTCTGAAAGATGTTATCAGGCTACAGCCCTCATAATTGGCTACACCAATCACCAATGCCATTTGCTGAAGCATTGCTGAAGCAAACTGGGCCATGACAAAGGGATGCCAAACGGATTGCCGAAGCCAAACAATCTGAATTAAGAGGGCTGAGGCTGAGCCCCAAATGTCTCCCATTCTTTCAGATGCAACAACAACAATATATGTTTCTAACACTCGTTATTGGTTTACTAATTATTCTATAATTAAAGATGCTTATAAATACATGTATATGCTTGAAAATGTTATTTTCACTTCAGTTCAACTCTATGAACTTTCATATTTACCACATACATTTTTAAACATTTAGGCTAAATCAAAACTTTCAAGATTGCCTTAATAATCGGAGCAGAATCAGAGAACATTTATTTTTAGTTGTCTTTTAAATGTCTGAAATAAATACAGGAATGACATATAGTCAGATTCAAGGCTAAATGTTTTAACCCTTTACCCAACAGAACGGCCCTGTGCCAATGCATTCTCTTATATATGCGAGTCGACCATAGGTCGCCTCGCATATATAAGAGAATGCATTGGCTTAACACATATTAAAGTAAAAATGGTAAAAAGTGTTAAATTTTTTTTTTTTTAGGCCAATGCATTCTCTTATATATGCGAGGCGACCTATGGTCGACTCGCATATATAAGAGAATGCATTGGCACAGGGCATAACTGTAACCATCACAATGTGGTCAATGAACCGGTTCCAATGATACCCATATTTGTATGGTTTTATTGAGACAGACCGAAGATATTTTAGGCTGTTGAAGCTTTATTTGGCCGGTTTTGGCCGTTTTGTTGGGTAAAGGGTTAAGCAGGGAGATAAGCTCAACTATGTTATAATGTATCAAAACCATGACAAATCTAGATGTATGGAAAATGCTTAGCATACTACTCTTGCATGGGATCCAAATAAGCCAAATAAGTATGCATCCCACATTGAGATAATTTGACATGAATATCAATTTGTCACCTCAGTTGAAGACAATGAGAGAGAGAGAGATAATCATTTATTAACATGACATGTGCAATACATAAATCATTAATATATATATATATTTCAATTACAATTAGCACCCGGCCCATAGGGCCTATATGTCACACTTAATAGTATAAGTATGTACACGGTTTGGTCCAACACAATGAAGAGACAGCGATTCTTTTGCTATGACCAGTGAGTCACATGTAATATTTATGTCCATGCTATGACATTGTTACATGTTCATTGTTCAATTTGCTATATTTGTTTCATATTCCAATTTATAAAATACTATTAATTTGTTCTTTTTTATCAATAAAGTATGAAATAAAATAAAAGGTTACGGCCACATGTCCCATGCAAAAAATGGTTTTCTTAGGAGATTGGCTTTTACCTTGGTAAAGATAATTATAAACTAGAATGGTTAAAAAATGAAAGTGTCAATGACACTATAGCTCAACTTGGAAAGGGAATAATTTCATCTGTTACAGTCAATGGAGCGATTAGGAAAGCGGAAAGTTGAAAGGTCTAAGTAATACTAGATTATCAACATGAAGAGATATATAAAGTAAAATCCAAGATGGTTGCTGATGGCTATGTTTTCCAATAAAATTCAAAAACATTTGATAGCTTCCATCTAATAGATCAATATCAAGATTAATATGAAGATTTGTGATGATCGGATGAGGGAAATGGACTGTAGGGTGTGCCAAAGGATTTAGTCAAGCAAAATTAAAATCCAAGATGGCTGCTGGCGGCCATGTTTTTTGGCTGAATGACCCCTAAATGACTTGTGCCCATCTGTATATCAATATTAACATAAATGACAAATTTCATGATGATCACACAAACAGTACAGCCTGTAGCCCATGCTAATGGATTGAATTTTGAAATACAAGATGGCCACTGGCAGCCATATTTTTTTGCCGAATGAGCCCAAAATGACTCGTTCCCATTTACATGTCAATGTTAACATCCATGACAACTTTCATGATGATCCGACCAAAGATACGACCTGTAGCCTGTGTCAAAGGATTTAGTCATACAAAGAGTAAAATCCAAGATAGCTACCGGCGGCCATGGCCAAATGACCCCAAAACGACTCGTTCCCATCTACATGTCATTATTAACTTCCACAACAAATTTCATGATGATCAGATGAACACTCTGGCCTGAAGTCTGTGCAGACGGATTGAATTTTGAAATCCAAGATCTATATGTCAATGTCAATAGCCATGACAAATTTCATAATGATCTGACCAAAGGTACGACCTGTAGCCTGTGCCAATAGATTTAGTCATGCAAAGAGTAAAATCCAAGATGGCTGCTGGTGGCCATGTTTTTTGGCTGAATGACCCCAAAATGACTCGTTCCCATCTACATGTCATTGTCAACATCCGTGACAAATTTCATGATGATCCGATTAAAGGTACGACCTGTAGCCCGTGCCAAAGGATTTAGTCATACAAAGAGTAAAATCCAAGATGGCTGCTGACAGCCATGTTTTTCGGCCGAATGACCGCAAAATGACTCGTTCCCATCTACATCTCAATATTAACATCCATGACTAATTTCATGAAGATCAGACAAACAGTATGGCCTGTAGCCTGTGCTAATGGATTGAATTTTGAAATCCAAGATGGCCACTGGTGGTCATGTCCACTTACCTCACCATTACATCTCCATAAAAATAGTCCACATGACAGTTAATCCTTATATTTATATACATTTAGCGAAAAAGCCACTTTTGTAAATATATTTAAATCGAAAAGTGTATCGTGACAAGATCAGCCCAAAATACCCAATAGTACCCTTGGCAAAAGTTAATAGGAACAATTTCTCTTCATGTTGAAACCCGATGATGTATTAAGTCAATCCTGCGCGAGTCAAAATGCGCCCAAAGCATTACGCGTTCATCTTTCCAAACCTAATGACGTATCGATGGTGTTATTAGCTTGGTGTTATGAGGCGTTGCGCATTCACCGAGAAATAACTGCAACTAGCCACGTGGGCGCCGACCAATCAGAATGCTGGATTTAGTGATGACAACACTTAGTGTGTAAATATACATGTATGGGTATTAAAATAAACTAAAATTTCAATTCTCTACATTTGGATATGTGAGATGAGTTGATAACACAATGAAGATACCCAAAACGGTCAATTTTTTCTAAATCAAGAAAGGGGAATAACTGAGGGAAAAACAATATTTTCAGTCGTCAATAAACATGTTGCACATCAGCACTAACAATATCCTAATAAAATATCGAAACTGTGGAAGGAGTTGATAACATACATGCAATGAAAGTACCCATAATGTGTAGCAGACACATGAACGAACTGAGGGACGAGTATCGGAGGTCGTTTTCACATTTATTAATTAATTGGACTTAAGCACTATTAATTGCGCTTAAGTAGAATTAATTCCGCTAAAGCGCAATTAGTTGTTCAATTGCACTTAAGCGCAATTCAATTAACATTATGTGAGCAGCAATTAAAAACGCTCTACATTGAATTGCGTTTAAGCGCAATTAAATTGCGCTTAAGTGCAATTGAATTGTGCTCAAGCACAATTATTGATCATCATAAACAAAACCCCTTAATTCTTATAAAATAGTCTGCAGGATGACTATCCAGCCAAACCTGATTAAGAACCTCATTTGATCATCGAGGGGTAAAAACTTGTTATTTTTAATGCGCTTAAGCGCAATTGGGTAAAGATGTAAGTAATTGCGCTTAAGCTCAATTGAACTGCACTTAAGTATTGTGCTTAAGCGCAATTGAATTGCGCTTAAGTCCCAATTATCTAATAAATGTGAAAACGGCCTCCCATAGACGAGGAGGTCATTTCTATAGTCCTCCGAAAATTTATTTTTGGGGGACAATTTGGGGACAAATGTTTTTTTCCACATTTCCAACATGATACGAAATAACCAATTTATTTCCTACATGGTATGAATTGACCAAATAATAAGGTACGAAATGAACAAACAACCTGATGAGTACAAAATGTCCAGTTTGTATGAAACAACATGGTGCAAAACATCTAGTAAGTTCTCAAATTGCATAGTAATTTAATAACGTACTAGTAAGCTGTTCAGTTTTGATGAATTGGTCATTGTTGCATGGTTTCATATAAAAAGACACCCAGGATTTCCCAAACTTACAAAAAGTCACCCATTATCTCAATTTCTAATAAATACAAGACAGTCAAAGACTGTGGGGTCGCTCACCAGACTGCAAAGACTGATAAGACTGGGACTTTGGAGACCACAACAGTCAGAACTTTTCATAATCACTTTAAAAGAAGTAGATCTAAACAGGATATGTGGCTAGAGAGGCTTCATGAATGTAGATCAGTGAATATAAAATTACCAAATCTACAAAATCTACCTTGAAATTACCAAATCTAACTTGAAATTACCAACTGTACACTAGTGATCACCCCCTCCTCCAGCTCAAGAAGTCCCCTCTCGCCCGGGGCCCAGACTCCCAAGTCTTAGGTTGAAATTTCACAACCGACATCTCAAACTTTCTCAATTGTTGAAAATTTTCAATCTCACAAGCGCTTTATATAAAACCATTTAGACATGTTTAAAGCCCAATTATCCATGGACCCAAAAACACTATATGTATGTCAGATTAATCAGTCAGGTAGTTCCAAGGTAGACGTTTTAATGAATTTTGTATTTTAATGATTTTTTAGACACAAAAGTCTTAAGTCCCCATAGTCCCGTCATTTCTTAATGGGTTGACCTCATGTTAACAGAGCTGAATCTCAGTCACTAAAGGATCCTCCATACTATATGGTCCAGCCTCTCTTGAGAAGACATTATAAGTATTACTATAGAGACATACAGTTATGTCCCTGGTCCCACCCTATTTAACCTGGTGGCCCCATCTGCATAAATTTGAATCCCAGACACCAAAGAACCCTTCATACTAAATATCAGTAAAATAAACCTGACGGTCCGTGTAAAGGAAGCATATTAAGAGGAAAACTGTCCTTTGCTTGGCCCCTATTTGACCAGGATGACCCCATTTGAACAAATCTGAACTACAGTCACCAAAGGACCCTTCATACCAAATATGAACCAATTCAACCTGATGGTACACGAGAAGTGGTTTTTAAGAATTACTATGGAGGGCAAGAGTTATGGCCCTGGCTTCACAACCATTTGACAGAGTGACCTCATCTGAATGTGAGTCACCTAGGGAACATCCACACCAAATATGAACCCATTCAGTCTTATGACCTAGAGAAGATGTTCAAAGAATTGTTGACAGACAGATGAACAGGTGACAGATGAGAAGTGATGACTATAGCTTCTTCTCATAAGAGCTTCAAATTTACATTTCATTGAACAAATCTGTCAGTCACCCCCCCCCCCCCCAAACACTGTGGGGACATCCCTGTGAGAATATGACATACAACATTTATTTGACTACATTAGCTTAACAAAATTCCCATGACCGTGAGAGCAAGTGCATTCTGAGAATTATATTCCATTCATGAAACCATCAGCTACCAGTGTCTGGGAGGTGTTGACATAGATTATTAGGTTTTAAACGACTGCACACACAGCTTTTTGATACTCCTACAGCTGTGATCAAAACAAGGATTTTAACGGGGTGAACAAGGAAGAGATAACATGGTATGATACAGTGTGGTGTGGCAGGGACAGGAGGTGGGGTGGGGGAGGGTGGGGTTGGGTAGCTGTGATATGTCTAAAAATATCAAAGGTCAAAATGCAAAAATGTTATTTTTTTTTAGAGTTATGTCCCTGGCTCTGCCCCTATTTGACCCAGTGACCCCATTTGACCAAATCTGAACCCCAGTCACCCAAGGTCTCTCTGTACCAAATATAAGCTAAATCAGCCAAATATTTTTTTAGAAGAAGTCATTGTAAGAATTACTATGAGTTATGGCCCTGGTTTCTCAACTAATTGACCGGGTGACCTCATTTGAACAAATCTGAACACCAGTCACCCAAGGACCCTCCTTACCAAATATTAGCTAAATCGGCCCAATGGTTCTGAAAAAGAATAGAGTTATGGCCCTGGCTTCGCAACTATTTGACCCAGTGACCTCATTTGAACAAATCTGAATGAGAGTCACCTAGGGAACATCCACACCAAATATGAACCAATTCGGTCTTCCGGTTTCAGAGGAGATGTTCAAAGAATTGTTGACGGACGGACGGATGGACGGACGGATGGACGGACGGACCTACATTTGGGCACAAATTGGGTCAGCTGTCCAAAATCTTATTGGGTTCCCTTGTTGGGTATGAAAAAAATCCCTTGTTTGGTATGAAAAAAATCTCACACATTCACATGAAAGCCAAAAAATATGTTTGGACAAAGAATAACTTGTCAGGGCTATTGGGTATACCCAACAAGGCGGAAAATACCCAACAAGTGCCCATTATACCCACAAAGTAACCAATATATGCCCATATGTAAACACGGATGGACGGACGGACGATGGACGAGGAGTGATGACTATAGCTCCACCGGAGACTTCGTCTCAGGTGAGCTAAAAACTGATTATAAATTAGTCGCATGTTAATTATTTCAAAGTGGCTTATATAAAGAGTAGCATACCATTCTTTAGCACTGGGGGGGGGGGGGGGGGGCTAAAGAACAGTATACCGCTCTTTAGTTGGACCAGTTTGTATGTATACACCCCCTATTATATACACTAAGGCAATTCTAGCCAGCAGTTCCTGACAGCAGAAACTGTCCAGAAGAGGGAGCATAAATTAAACTACACTTTATTCTCATAGTATAATCCTCCCTCTCCTGGTCAGCTCTACTGGTGAGGAACGGGCCAACAAACTTATGCTCCTCCATGTGTCACTAAATTTATCATTCATCTACATGTACCTCTGAACAACAATGCAAAATTAATCAACTTAATGACCATAACTTATTCCTCAACCAAATCAAGCAGTATTCACACCCGATATTTCTTTGACCACCTAAAAATAGTGTCAATTTCCACATTATTGCTGATAACATACTAGTATTCTTCATGATCTTGAAAAATATACAAGTACATGTATTGCGAGATGATCGAGCCGGACACGATATGAAGACAATCGCCATCTCACACCGACCCCCCCTAACCCCATGCCCTCCCCCCTCCTTGCCCATCTATATATGAAACTACACACATTGTAAATATGCACAGGCACAATACATACTCAATCCTGCATCATTATACTCGCATAAGGGCCCTGCCCTTACAAGTTAAACTTTTTGTGGGGTTCTGTTGTTTAATATATCAACTGTAAAATATTGAATACCATATAAAACTCATTGAATCTTGAATCACACTAAAGAGTGGTACGGATAATGTCACGTTGGCGTAAAATATCCTGACAACGCATGTGCGGCTTATTCAACATGGACGAGAAAAAGGCATTTTAAATTAATACAGGTAGAAGCCGGTAAACGAAAATACTCAGCTCTGAATATTTCCTGGCCAGTTTATTCGCTATATAATATATATGCTGAAAATGCATTGATTTATTGAGACAATATGGTTACAGTTAAATTGTGTTACAATGGTGAAATAAATTCATAATATGAAAACTGTTTCATGTTATTACTGTTAATTATCCCAGTGGCTAATACGGTTGATCGATATAATACTATAATATGAGGGACTCATCCAGGGTTTTGGCAACCTTGAGGCAGGTACCGGTATCGATCAAATATCAAGGCTTAATACAGGTTATGTCGAGCATTATACCGTTCTTTAGTGCCAACGCTAAAGAGCAGTATACCATATTCTTTAGCATGTCAGGCAAACAGAGCGGTATACCGCCCTTCAGTGTTTGTCACTAAACTAACAAGTGGTATATTACCGCTCTTTAGCCATGCCCACGGGCCTAATTATTTTTATAATTTTACTGTCGCAGAAGAACGAGAATTTGAGATGCTGGTTGACTTTTTGCACATTTAGGAGATCCTGGTTGAATTTTTGCACGATTGATAGATGCTGACCTGGGCATCTTTTTGCAACATACATGCAACAGTCACAATGACCAATTCAGATTACCTTTATTTTTCGGTACGTATAAAAGCCGAACACAACCGAACATAACCGAACACAAGTCCAAATAATGGGAAATGTAACGAATAAAGTTGATAGCCATGTGTATTCATGTTCACACTATTACTATACGAAGTTTGGTGGAGTTCGGGCCAATAATAAGTGTTTTATTCGATATTTTGTAAAACGCGTTCTGTGTTCGGCATAGAAAAGTCGAACACAAATTTAACTTCTGTCGTGGATTAGTCTAACGGTTGTCTAGCTAGGTGATAATTAATATCTGACATATGACGGCTATTGTTTCCGGGGGTACCTACACGAGGTGGCAATAATCCCTTACTTCAATCATTTGCCGCTTATGGTCTATTCCTCTTTTCTTTTGGTGTTTTAATGGTTTGTCCTCTCTTTTTGTAGGTTTTTAATGATTTGTCAATTTGGGAACGAGGGTTTTGGAACCTTTGGTGCTGATTCAATGTTTTATTTATTTATTGATGCAAAATAATTAATAAAATACATACAAGGAGATAACAAACATATAACAAATACACGACAATACTTTAACAAAAAGCTCAATGGCGAACTAATTTAGCGATTGAATCTAAGTATTCTACAACGTCGATCTCGTTTTCCCTGAATATTCTCTTGAAATTTCTAAGAGACGCGTTGACCGCCCGATATTTTCTTCTCTGTGGTTGAACTCTGCCGCCACCAGTCAGTTGAAGTATCGTCGATTCTGTATAGGCTTGTACTTTTTTAATGTGGTCGATCATGTCGAATATATTTGGCTTTGAAGCTGCTATATAACCTTGAAGTTTTCTGTGCCACCCTTCAATCCACTGCATAGTCACATAATCGGAAAACTTTGTCACGCGGTCGTCGATTGGGCGGTCTGTTGTTTCTGCATATATTCTTCCCATTCTTCTAGTACATTGAGCCAAGCATCGCTCAACTGGTCGACGGGGACGAAAGGTGAGGCGATGGCACGTCGAATTAAGTTCCTTATCTCTGAATCTGGTTCGTCATACTCTGCCTTCATATGACACCTGACTGTAGGGGTACAGGACGTTTCGTACCGTGGTCGTTTCGTACTTGGTCGTTTCGTACCATCTGGTGGTTTCGTACCATATTGTTTGGTCGTTTCGTACCGCATTCTTTGGTCGTTTCGTACCATGTAGAAAATCAATTGGTCGTTTCGTACCGTGTGTTGGAAATGTGGAAAACACGGTATTTTATATATATATTTATATTATGTGTGTATAATTATTCATGTTTTGGAATGCGGCGAAAGATATTATGAGATTTGCTTACATCGAATGTGAATAACAATCACGCTGACAATAGTATTCGTCTGATTGACTGCGGGAAAGATCTTATGAGATGTTTTTACAACAAGTGTTAATACTAATCACGCTGTATAAACAAGAGGTGAGCTCTTACTGATAACCACTAATTAATCTTGATCACACCTTTTCGTGGGTTGTTTTTGTTGGAATCCTATTAAGTAACATGAGATCCCCCATCATTTCATCATTCATCTCACAATCATGTCTGACTTTCTCTCCGACGTTAATTGTATGGACTTTGACAAGGCAACATGGAAGTCCAAACACAAGTTACTACCAGAGGTAGAAAGACGTGGTTGTTATTTTCACTGGACCCAGGCCGCGAATAAGCAGATTCAAAAGAAAGGGCTGTACAACAAAAAAGGAGACGAATACAGTTAAATATTTGTTCTCATAAAATAAAATAGTAGATAAAATAAAAATAATAGAATTATATGATTAAAATAAAATAATAGAATTGTATGATTAAATCAATTTTTTCAAAATATAACTTATATGATTATTATTTTTATTTCAATTATATAAGTAGAATAATGCTATTATTTCAATTAGCAGAAATAGGGGGAAATTAGAATAATATATAACAAACTGAAAATTTTCTTATTTATGTTTATATCTTCTTTTCATTTTTGTAGGCAACTGCGAAATCTTTATGCTTTGCCACTTCTGCCAGCTGAACACATCCGATCAGCATTTGCCAGGATGCGAGATCACCCGACAGCCAAAATCGGCAACATGCCATTAATCTACGAGTATGTGGAATCACAGTGGCTGGACTCCAGATGCCTACCAATGGAATTGTGGTGCGTCTACGGGTGCTCCATCCGAACAAACAACGACACTGAGGGATGGCACAGACGCATCCAATACAAAAACAAGGCAACAAACATCCCATATTACATCCTGGTTCCAATGCTCAAGAAGGAATCGGCAACGACAGACATGACAGTAAAGTTGGTTGGTGAAAAAAAAATTAAAAGGTACCAAAGACTCCAGTATCGGGAGAACCAGGCGCAACTATTCTGCTTGTGGAGTAACTACGAAAACGGCGGCATCTCCACCAGTGGTCTTTTGAAGGCATGTTCAAAACTGTTTGCGCCAACAGTTGTTGTCCTTGCTGTCGAGTCTGCTGATTGTTAATCAAATAACAAATATCATGTCCCATATTATTGTGTAAAATAATGTTGTTAATGTTAATATGTTATTGTTATTTTAAAATAAAGAATAAAGTATGAAATTAATACTGTTTTCCCCCATTCCCAACATGGAACAACACACGGTACGAAACGACCAATTGATTTTCTACATGGTACGAAACGACCAATTGATTTTCTACATGGTACGAAACGACCAAACAATGCGGTACGAAACGACCAAAAAATATGGTACGAAACGACCAGATGGTACAAAACGTCCAGGTACGAATTTAACGACCATGGTACGAAACGTCTAGAAGCCGACTGTAGCATACTTATATATGCACTGGCTGTAATGAAACATTTACCCTTTGAGTTGCGTTGTTGGAAAAATGTCTTTAATCGCGTTCTGTACCGCTTTCTCGTAGTCTGTGGACACGGTTGGTGGATTAAGCTGGATGTTGGCCTTTTGTTTTAGTGTCTGGAAGAATCTGGTGTATATAGATATATCAGTTAAATATTATTGTAAATTAGAACGCTCTTTATTGTCTGGCGTTTTGTTTGGAGAAGAATGGATGCTCTTTATAAGAATTTGAAATAAGAAAAATGCATGTGTCGCACCTGGTAAGAATCGGCTAGATGGTTGTGTTGACTCATTGAAGAACTAAATATGTCGTTATTTGTGTTGATGGTGGCACCACAGCCATTCTTACAACACACCCAGTATATTGTATAGTATATTGTATATTGTACATATACTATGATTGACATCAATTCCACCAGAATTTTAGTGAGAATGCAGACGAAAATGGACAACAACACGTTTTTCTCGCGAATAAAGCCTGCCAAATAGTAGACTGTATATAGAGTTATATATGTGTTCGGCTTTTCTATGCCGAACACTAAACTCGTTTTACAATATATCGAATAAAACACTTATTATTGGACCAAACTCCACCAAACTTTGTATAGTAATAGTGTGGACATGAATACATATGCCTATGAACTTTATTTGTGAAATTTCCCATTATTTGGACTTGTGTTCGGTTGTGTTCGGCTTTTATGAGCTCCCTTATTTTTGTCTGATTTAGTGATTTATAAATTATATAACGAAAGAAGGGAACATTGACACATGTTCTTATATTACTCACCACTGAGCTCATTTTTAACTACAAATGATAGGATATATGCTACATAAAATAAATAGAATGAAGGTATATCGAGAAAAGATATAAACAACCACTTTTATGAGGTTATTGCAGTACAAAACATGACAGAAACCGAACACTTGATATGCAGCGCAGGAAATAATTAGACACTTCCGGCTTCTAGACGTTTCGTACCATGGTCGTTTCGTACCTGGACGTTTCGTACCATCTGGTCGTTTCGTACCATATTTTTTGGTCGTTTCGTACCGCATTGTTTGGTCTTTTCGTACCATGTAGAAAATCAATTGGTAGTTTCGTACCATGTAGAAAACAGTATTAATTTCATACTTTATTCTTTATTTTAAAATAACAACAACATATTAACATTAACAACATTATTTTACACAACAATATGGGACGTATACATGATATTTGATATTAACAATCAGCCGACTCGACAGCAATGACAACAACTGTTGGCGCAAACAGTTTTGAACATGCCTTCAACAGACCACTGGTGGAGATGCCGCCGTTTTCGTAGTTACTCCACAAGCAGATAGTTGCGCCTGGTTCTCCCGATACTGGAGTCTTTGGTACCTTTTCATCTTTTTTTCACCAACCAACTTTACTGTCATGTCTGTCGTTGCCGATTCCTTCTTGAGCATTGGAACCAGGATATAATAACCTTCACATTGAAGACCGTGTTGACGCGGACGAACCTCTCTGGAACAGTCTATACAATTAACGTCGGAGAGAAAGTCAGACATGATTGTGAGATGAATGATGAAATGATGGGGGATCTCATGTTACTTATAGGATTCCAACAAAAACAACTCACGAAAAGGTGTGATCAAGAAGCCAGGTGGTAATTAGTGGTAATCAGTAAGAGCTCACCTCTTGTTTATACAGCGTGATTAGTATTAACACTTGTTGTAAAAACATCTCATAAGATCTTTCCCGCTGTCAATCAGATGAATACTATTGTCAGCGTGATTGTTATTCACATTCGATGTAAGCAAATCTCATAAGAATCATTATTATTAAGATCTTTCGCCGCATTCCAAAACATGAATAATTATACAAACATAATATAAATATATATATAAAATACCGTGTTTTCCCCATTTCCAACACACGGTACGAAACGACCAATTGATTTTTTACATGGTACGAAACGACCAAAGAATGCGGTACGAAACGACCAAACAATATGGTACGAAACGACCAGATGGTACGAAACGACCAAGTACGAAACGACCATGGTACGAAACGTCCTGTACCCTTCCGGTAGCCGACTGCGTTGCAAGGGACTCTGAAATTCTGAATGGATACGGTCCAAATGTCCAATTCTGGCACAATAGGACATTTCTATTTCTTTTCAAAATGAAATTATGATCTAATAACACTATAGACTTTTTATGATTTTTAAAAGGTTATTCATTACAATTCTCACAGAATTAGATATGATATAAATAACGTAAGATACCGGAAACTAAGAAATAATTAACAGGGAGTAATTTTAGGTATACTTCCGGTTTGTCATGTGTTTGTTTAGGTTGCAGAATTTATTTTGATGCCTAAAATGATGTAAAAACAATACTTTATTATAAAGATTCTCCTATTGGTCCTGTCTAGGCAACGAAGTTAGTATGATTGGGTGACTGGATTGTTATTGCCTTGAATATCAGGATATGAAGAAAATTGGGGACCCACACACTCAAATTTTTTGCTAGAATTTAATAAATTGAAAAATAAAAAATTTAAAACTCTAGACTAAAGTCTAATTTTTTGTTTTTGAAAAATAGCAAAATTATACAAAAGTCAATTACTAATACTAGGAGGCCAATTTCACATGTATTACTTATTTTTCCTCAGTTCAGGGCAAATCATTTACACATCAGCGAAAATGGTTTGCGCTTGAGCATAAATCATTTGCACTTATAGACTATAGTTATACGTACAGTATAAGGCCCGTGGTTTTTTACATGTCCACGGAAGACCACGCGCGATTCTTCCGTGGTTTTTCCGTGTTCAAAATCTGAACTCGCCAAGAACACGGTCTGGGTAAACGTGTTCAATCGTGTTCAGATTTTTAACACGCTCTGATCACGTTTGAACACGGAACATTCACGCTATGACCACGGTACGATCAACGGGTGACCATGGCCAAATGATCACGTTTGAACACGGAACAACCACGCTATGACCACGGGTGAACACGGCCATAACACAGGTGACCGCGACATGAACACGGAGGAACATGGCTGAACACGGAAACATCGCTGGCGGCCGGAGCTTGACACGCCGCTGTGGCGGAGCTCGCGGTGTCCGTTACGTAATTAATTATCACCTCCCTAGTTCAAAATATATTCTCGAAATTGCTGCTCAAATTGGCAAATGAGCGGCACCATTTTATTTATCGGAAATTTCATCGAAATTCAACCCGTCGATTGTGAAAATTGGCCCAGAAAAAGTAAAGATACCAATCTGCAATATACCGCGATTACTCATAAAAATAACTTATATATGGGAGGCGGAATTGTACCGATACACAAGTTTGCATTATTTCAAGCAGAGTGCTAACTCAAGACTAAATAACTCGAACATTTTGACAGAAACATATGACTATAAATATTTATTGAATTTTATAGATTTACATCTTCCTGATCGAAAATAACTTTATGGGACCTTTGATAAATGTTCAATTTAGTTTCAATTTAGAATGTTTCTGGTATCAATGTCCGTTTAGTTTTAAACAAACCTTGATCACGTTTGAACACGGAACATCCACGCTATGACCACGGGTGACCAGGGCCATAACATGGGTGACCACGGCCATAATACAGGTGACCGCGACATGAACACGGAGGAACATGGCTGAACACGGAGCCATCGCTGGCGGCCGGAGCTTGGCACGCCGCGGTGGCGGAGCTCGCGGTGTGCGTTACGTAATTAATTATCACCTCCCTAGTCCAAAATATATTCTCGAAATTGCTGCTCAAATTGGCAAATGAGCAGCATCATTTTATTTAACGGAAATTTCATCGAAATTCAACCCGTCGATTGTAAAAATTGGCCCAGAGAAAGTAAAGATACCAATATACCGCGATTACTCATAAAAAATAACTTATATATGGGAGTAGGAATGGTACCGATACACGTGCATTATTTCAAGAAGGGTGCTAACTTAATACTAAATAACTCGAATATTTTGACAATAACATATGACTATATATATTTATTGAATCTTATAGATTTACATCTTCCTGTTGTTAGATCGAAAATATCTTGATAAATATCTTGATAAATGTTCAATTTAGTTTCAATTTAGAATTTGTCTGGTATCAATGTCCGTTTAGTTTTAAACGAACATTCGAACGTTGTGTCGGATCAGAACCTTTCAACTTATTTTACTCCAATATATTTACACGAACATATGAATATTTAATATGTGTTAAAAGAATAATATATTCTGACCTGATATAATTCGTTACATGGAAACTATTTCGATCGATGGATGGCTTGGTTTTGCTAATTCTTTCATACATGTATAATCGATATCCGTAACCAGCGTAGAAGGCTTCAGCTCAAAATGTCCCTATTTTAAATTTGATTTTACTGCAATATTTTGTTTACAGAAATATGTGATTATGTTTTATATATATTAAACGAATATAATATTCAAACTGATAATCGGTCGTTACAAGCATGGCAATTATGTCCACGGAAACTTATTTATTGTCAGTTTTGTTAACCAACATGATGTGGTGGGGTTAGGGTATTTACTGCTATTGATGACCATAACCTGCGTGTGTGTATATTCGACCTCATGTCAAGTGCCCTCCCATAAGTTTTACGATAATATTTATTTTTATATACTTTATTGAAATTAATTAACGTATGGGTCAATTCAAGTTTCATCTTTTAAAACACAGTGGCCAGTGATTAGTTGGTCAGCTGATTATGAAACACCAGTGTTTTGAAAACACATTGGCTTCTTCCTAGCATTATGATATTATGGAAGCGTATTGGTGCCACATAAAAATAAAAATTTGGGTCCCAGTATGTCTTAATTAGGAGATAGTAAGTCCTAATTAGGAGATAGTAACTCCTAATTAGGAGATAGCTATGTCCTAATTAGGAGATAGTAAGTCCTAATTAGGAGATAGTAAGTCCTAATTAGGAGATAGTAAGTCCTAATTAGGAGATAGTAACTCCTAATTAGGAGATAGTAAGTCCTAATTAGGAGATAGTAAGTCCTAATTAGGAGATAGTAACTCCTAATTAGGAGATAGTATGTCCTAATTAGGCGATAGTATCTCCTAATTAGGACTTAGTATCTCCTAATTAGGAGATAGTATGTCCTAATTAGGCGATAGTATCTCCTAATTAGGACTTAGTATCTCCTAATTAGGAGATAGTATCTCCTAATTAGGAGATAACACACATATAAAGAACTCAACATGTTCGTGGTCAGATTCATCTCCGGATCACTCGGCTGACGGTCGCATCGCTCCGTTCGTTATCATGCCTTTCGCCCTTGTTTTCAAAATTAAAGGCTTAAAATGAGGGGTTAGGGAAAGGGCCTATGGGCCCTTTCGAGAATCCCGGAATTAGCCACCCCATACCCCAATCCGCCGATGTTATGTTATAGGGCCAGATATGTGTATCATATAGTTAATCCACGACATAGAGTATATGTACATACCAGTGACTATCCAGAGATAATTTGATGACACCTGTTTATATGCCAAAATAATTTCATTTCATTTTCAGTTTACGCTTAACAGTACGTAGAGATATGTGCAAATTCCGTGTAAATTAGACAAACATTGGACGATGTATTTATAACTCAGCCCCAAATTGAAGTAGAGTTGCAATGCTTCATCCATTGCAAACGAATGAATACAATAATTATGTGAGTGGGTCTAAATGACCGCGAACCGTTTATTGGGAATTTGGGATTGGGGCCCGGGAGGATTTGGAAGGGCAGTATGTCCTCCCCCACGACCCACTTACGAATGATGTTGGGTGTTATTAATGGTGATAAAACAATGAAAAATGATGGGAAAATGAGCTAAACTTTTTTTACTTCTTCTTTTTCGCTTTCCCCCCTAATTCTGTATACTGTTTCTGTGTTTCACTTGTTCTTTTTCTTCTTCCCTCGAGTGGTCTTGATGCCTCCCTGAGGGTGGTTTCCTGTTGGCCCTACCAGAGGTATATCATACCCTATCAGGCCACTTCCAGTAACTGTTGATACTGGTGTGACCTGTTACTGCAAAACCACTTCAAGTCAGCCTGCATTTGTACGTATGGTCACGATTGGTCCATGGACACAATGCACCGCCTGGAAAGAGTTCACCTCGTAGGAGACATGGCTGGGGATTAAAGGGTACTGTACACTAAATCCAGCTATTTATGAGACCATCTCCTTTTATACTCAACATAATATATATGAATGAATGAATTTGAGCGATTGATTAGCGTACACTCGTGTGTTCTACGAATGATGCAAATAACATGGTAATTATAATGGAAATTAATAAACGGCTGGAGTCATAAATAAATGTTCATTATAAAAATTACCATGTTATTTTATTCGTTCATAGAGCACACGAGTGTATTTTGCACTAATAGATGTCTCAAATTCATTCATTTATTGCATAAACTCTGTTGAGTATAAACGGAGATGGTCACACAAATTGTCGGATTTAGTGTACAGTCCCCTTTAAGCTATCCATGTCCAGCCAAGCCCGACAGAAAAATCAACCGTCACTCAAAGAGGGCATGTCCTTTCTCTGGGCGGCGACTCTGAGAGATGAATGGGAATGAAAATGACCGCTAACTGGTGTTGAGTTCTTTATATCTATATTATCTCCTAATTAGGAGATAATATCTCCTAATTAGGAGATACTAAGTCCTAATTAGGAGATACTATCTCCTAATTAGGAGATACTAAGTCCTAATTAGGAGATAGTATCTCCTAATAGTATCTCCTAATTAGGAGATACTAAGTCCTAATTAGGAGATACTAAGTCCTAATTAGGAGATGCTATCTCCTAATTAGGAGATACTATCTCCTAATTAGGAAATACTAAGTCCTAATTAGGAGATACTATCTCCTAATTAGGAGATACTATCTCCTAATTAGGACTTAATATCTCCTAATTAGGACTTACTATCTCCTAATTAGGACATACTGGGACCCACATTTTTATTTTTATGTGGCACCAATACGCTTCCATATGATATAACACCATGCGGACACCATCGAAAACAAAGAGGTCAGCTAAATTAAGTACACTTAGACAAATAGTGTAGATAAGGTTCGTGTTGGGGCTTAGTGTGGTATTGCAAAAAATGTTTTTTTTAATTTAAATTAAAAATTTTGAAAATGATTTTTCACCAATGCAAATGAAATAGTCCTTGTAAATTCAATAAAGAAACTAAAATTAAAATTAAATTTTTTGAAAGTTATATATATCAATACAACTATAACGGTAATTAACACAAGATCAGTAGGAAGACGACCAATCCTGGCCATACTGCCCCTGTACAAAACAAATTCTCCACTTGTTATCACTGTCGTGCAATCGTCCGTATCCCGCGATTAGAAACTGTACTCTGTAACCGATGTCCCATATCTGTAAACTCCGTGTGAAATTGTCTCTCCGAGGTCCAATGCATCATGCATGTATGTGCGTAGGACGTGGAGTCTATGTTGTGTACAAATCATGTAATGCCTGTAAAGACCTGTTCAGTTATCACTGTAACTGCATGTTCCGCAGGCACCGGGAAATTAATAACGGATGGACAAAAATGAGACAATGGGCTAATCAAGCCATTGTTTAGAGATTATCAAAAGGGTGCCATTTCCTGCTATGCCTTTTAAAAAGCGGCGATGGGTGAAGTCAGTGCTCAAGAAACCGCCGATTTTTTTTATATGAGATATGGACATTTGAATTAAATTAACTCATTCGATGTCAGATTCGGTCGTACCAAGAATGGGAATGTTCCCCGCCTGTAATATGTCTGTATTGCCTCTTTCTAAGGAGAGATTGAATATATTACAATAATATAGACAGACGACAGTATAAATAGTGATGTGGGTTTTGAGAAAAAATAACAGGAATATTGAATGTGATGGAAGCTCAGAATGCTTTGTGATTGGTATGTCGAAATTAGTGATAACTGGACTAAACGACAAATTTTCAAGTGTGAAAAACTTTCCAGAAATGGTAAATGGAATCTATGTTGTTTGGAAGATCAGGTAAGCACCAATTGAACATTTGCGATATATGTTTATTTATGAAATGCTGATTTTTCTCCGATTATTTTGACAGAAACATGCGAATATTTTGTCAATTTCAAAAGCGTTTCTGTGGATATCCGACTCCGTTATCAGATCGAAAATATTTACACATGAACTTTGTTTAGTTAACCTGGGTGTTGATGTGGGACATGCGGAATACCAACAAATTATTGTTTATGTTTTACCGGTAGTTCATTGTTTTATTTTTCTCGTGTTATTTACAAGACAGTTTTTGTTTTACTGTACCACAAGCAAAATATTATCAGGAAGTTCCTTATAAACACTCGGGTTTAACTGTCTGTTTCCAATATATCAATCCTCGACGACACGAATATTATCTGTGATGTCAATTTACAAATAATTCCATAATATCAAATGACGGAATTATTTAAGATTGATTATGTGATCGAATTGATGTTATTGTACGCATCAAATGAATCAGACTCATTTTACTTGCAATATTTATCTATTGAAACATTATATTCTATGCGAAACACGTACTCCCGCTCGATTTAGGGTAGGTGAGAAGTAGATGTGGGTTATGAGAGACACATTTACACAAGCTGGTCAGTGCGCGCGTAATCGGCGTTTATAAAAGAAAATTACCAGACATTTGTACATAAACGTAAATTTTTTAATGAATCCGTGTGAAATATATATTACTGAAATATCTCGCCAACATGGGTGCATTGGAACTGTTATGTAGAGTGGGATGTCATAATGACTACAAACTGAATAAAACATTTGATGTTTATTTGAATAACATTTTTTACAGTCATCAACAACAATTAATTTGTTATTACTATGAATATGGATATGCCACGTACAGCTAATATCACAATTTATCACATAATTAGCCCATAAAACCAGTTTAGTAATTATCGATAAGACACACGTGTAATATCAGTGCGTGTGATGACATCACACCATTCTTTAAATGACGTGCGATCGCTGCAGTTTATTATTGTTGTTTTCGATGAATATTTTGCGTTTATTTGATCATGTGATAAAAGGTATCTCGCACTCGATCCATTTTATACGTAATTTATCAACTTCGTCCACTAAATTTTATTTGAGCCTCGGTAAAAATCGGTTCAAATCGAATTTAGTAAACTTGGTTGATAAATTCCATATAAAATAGAAACTCATCTGAGATGCTCAATATCTAAAATTAATAAAGTAACATGTTTGCGGTTTGTATTTACCCAATTCTCGGGTCAATTGTTCTGTGTACATGTAACCGTTTACTATTTGATATACATGTATGGAGTCCAAATATTATAATGAGAATATTGAACATTAAATTAAAATTTAAAACTTTAGTTACGTTTTGAACATTAAATTCGAAATTTTAAAGTGATGTGAAACACTCCGGTAGGCTGATCAAATAGAAATGGAGAATAATCTTGCTGAAAGTAGTTATTTTTACAAATATTATATCCAAATTGACAAAACACACCGTATTTCATATATATTCATTAAATACAGTGACCCACCGATGGCGAAATCGTTTGTGTTAATTCACCGCCGATAGTTGCCTCCCGAATCGGGAAGTAAATTTTTACAATTGAGCGTAGTTCAGACGATGTTTTCTATGATGTGGTACGACGATTTGTTTGAGATTTTTGGCAATGTTAGTAGAATTCTACATTCCCCGAGTTGGCATAGCGCCTGCATACTAACTAAACAATTTCACGCGCCCGAACAAGTGCATTATATGTCTTTAACTTATGAATTTTTGTAATGTTATATCCAATTTTTCAGCCATTTGTTAGAACACAATATCGCCGCACAAACTACCGAAACCATTTGCGTACATGTAATATGAACAAACACAAGCAAATAGTAATGCCAACTAAAATAAAATGCGACACCAAAACATGACACGGATATAAAGGCCATAGACACAGATAAACAAATATGCATATATACTTCAATATATGAAATTGTTTTTTATTATAAAAGATTTTATCTGACAATTATTTATTCATTGACGAAATCAATCCGGGCCAAATATACCCTAAAAAAGCTTACCGCAAGTAATCCTGCGGCAACTCTTTGATGTCGCGGATTATTCACACCTCCCGCTCTGTCCCTGATAAGAGTAGGTGCCTCTCTGCAATGGGATGCAGACCACGGGGTAAACACTGCTGACCACGCTATTAACATGGATGACCACGGCATGAACACGACTTCAACACGGATGACCACGGAGTACACTCAGAGTGCATAATATGTCTTTAACTTATGGATTTTTGTAATGTTATATCCAATTTTTCTGCCATTTGTTAGAACACGATATCGCCGCACAAACTACCGAAACCATTTGCGTACATGTAATATGAACAAACACAAGAAAATATTAATGCCAACTAAAATAAAATGCGACAACAAAACATGACACGGATATAAAGGCCATAGACACAGATAAACAAATATGCATATAGGCCTATATATATATATATATATAATTCAATATATGAAATTGTTTTTTATTATAAAATATTTTATCTGACAATTCTTTATTCACTGACGAAATCAATCCGGGCCAAATATACCCGAAAAAATCCTACCGCAAGTAATACTGCGGCAACTCTTTGATGTCGCGGATTATTCACACCTCCCGCACTGTCCCTGAAAAGAGTAGGTGCCGCTCTGCATTGGTGTGCAGACCACGCCGTAAACACGGCTGACCACGCTATTAACACGGCATGAACACGACTTCAACACGGATGACCACGGCATGCACTCAGATGACCACGGCAGGTACACGCCGTGTTCAGACCGTTTTTGAACACGCTGGCCATTTTGCCGTAATTGATCACGCTAAGAACACGACTTCAACACGGATGACCACGGCGTGAACTAGGGTGACCACGGCATGTACACGCCGTGTTCAAACCGTTTTTGAACACGCTGGCCATTTTTCTGAAGTTGACCACGCTAAGACCACGCGCGATTTTTCCGTGTTAAAATGTTGGCCACGCGTGGTTTTGAAAAAACCACGGGCCTTGTACTGTAGTTAATATACGAGTTAAGCGCAAATAATGAGATATATGGTTATCAACTTATTTGTGCGGAATAAGTAAGTCCATCTCATTTATTAATGCATGCCAAATTCACCTTTAATCAATAATTGCAATGAATCGGGATTCGCAATCTAATACGCCCTAGCTCAGTAGCTGTCACTAAATTTTCTAATGTTAATGAGGTCGTTGTCATAACGTTTTATACATAAATGCACATCGTGTGCATTTATGTAGGCCTATATACATAAATGCACACCAGTCTCGGTTATCGCGAGATTGAAATGTTGTCGTAAATAATTGCCGTCTGCTTCAAGTTCAATTCATAACTATATATTTTTCTTCCGAAGTTCTGATAAATGCATTCTTTTATCACAATAATGAAACTGCAATAAAATTGATTATCTTGTTCTTAGTATTGCTGATGGGGTCATTGTCACAAGGCATCGATCACATTCGTAGCCAGCTTTTTAAATCGATCACAAATGTAGCCAGCTTTTCTATGGCGATCACATTTGTAGCCAGCTTTTCTTATTCAGGCGAGCCTCGATGAACACGATCAGGTTAGTCTCATTTTTCTGTTGATGGATGAACAACAACTTGAATTTTGTTTTGATAATAATTCATCTAATAACCTGAGGTTTCCGATCAATGTCGTTGGAATGCCCGAATTTTATTCCAATATAAGTTGATAAACGAAGTCAGATTTGAAGCATGACGTCGACACTTTAGTCACGAACGTGATGAGACTGATGACGTCATATTTCGCACCATATCAAGCATTGAATTAGAAAAGCTGGCTACGAATGTGATCGCCGGTGAAAAAAGCAGGCTACATTTGTGATCCATTTAAAAAGCTGGCTAAGAATGTGACCGGAGCCTTGTGACAATGACCCCATCGGCCTTAGTATTAAACAGGGACTGAAAGAACTGCGCATGGTTGTTTGATCAATGAACGGAAGAAAGTGAACTTACAAAGAATATCAACATGTGTGCATTTATGTAGAAAATACTATGACAATGATCCCTGTCACGTGATGCTACGCGAGACTGGTGTGCATTTATGTATACAGAAATGCAAACAGTGTGCATCTATGTATAAAACATTTGACAACGACCCCATTAGCGTCACTAACTTGCAGCCATATTGGATCCACAAGCTCCGGTTCCGTGGTTTCAGTGCTACAGGTCAAAGTTCTGGATTAGCATTTCCATGTATGAAAGTCATGAATTATCAAAAGATCCATAAATGGAAATGCGACTCCAGAACTTTGACCTGTAGCACTAAAACCACGGAACCAGACTGGATGAATCTCTAAAACCATGGAACGTAGCTGGATGAATCCTATATTAACGGCCACGACTCAGTGATCTCTCTTATTGCGCTTCACTGCAACTCAATTGAGCATCAGTGCAATTCAATTGCTCTGAAGTTCAATTCACAATTGCACAATTATTATTCCCATCTCACACCCTGCTATTTGGATTGTAAGACCGAGCTATTGATATGCTATACCTTAGCCAGTTAGGTTATTTCAATATTACTTGGGCTGAATAGGTCACTCTCACCGGTTTTCTGTGATAAAGTTACCCAGGTTCCTGAAATTGTGATAAAGTTACCCAGGTTGGAGAGGATTGTGATAAAGTTACCCAGGTTAAGAATATTTCATGTTTGGGTAGCAATACACGATTTCTGGCCATTTTCACCATTTTGACGGGGGTACTGTATTACAACCTTCTGCTGCACCATGGTCATTGATAAACAGAACATGAGTGTTTGGTTACAAGATACAGAAATGGTCAGAGGATAATTCGTCTGTCTTTTGGAAAAAATTGCATCATCACAAGTAGAATTATCTCCCCTAGACGGATTTTTAAAAATCTTCATTTTAGCCATTTTTTGATCGAAATTGGCCGTTTTCGGTCGCATAGCTAACCATGACAGAGCGAATGTCAGTCTATAATCACCTTATGAGCTGATAGACCCGAGATATATGTCAGATATATTGAAAAATTAAAAAAAGTTATCTTAGCAATTTTAAATTTTTTTCTCAGAAGTGCAGACGACTGTTTTCAAGGGAGAGAATTCGAGCTGTTTTCCGGTGGAGTACCACACAGAGCTGGCCGACATCAGATTCCAAAAACATACTTCGTATTCAAATATCATCCCATTTTGTATACTATGGTACCTTTATAAAATAATTAAACCATCAAACCATTACTCCCAGGTATAACAGAGGCTAAACTGACAGTTATAGCCCTTATATGCTTAAAATCATATTTTTCAGCCCTCCTACAACCCATGAAATCGTGTATTGCTACCTTGGCAACAATTTCTTTTCTTTTTTTGCGATAAAAATGACGAGATACAGTACTAATATGTCTTAATGTGTGCTTAATAAGGGCTTGTACTTGCCAAAACTGAACAGTATTTCCCTCAGTCACTTTTAAATCAAGTTCTTATTGTGCGATTTGCTTAACCTGGGTAACTTTATGGCAATTTTCTCCAACCTGGGTAACTTTATCACAATTTCAGGAACCTGGGTAACTTTATCACAGAAAACTGGTGAGAGTGACCTATTCAGCGGTACTTGGAGGGAGTTTCCAATTACATATACCCTTATGCATTCATTTTTAATGGCACTTTGTACAGTGCAGTTGGATTATGCTTCAGTACAATTGAATTGCACTGATATGAAATTGAATTGTGCTTCAGTCCAATTATTAATAAATGTGAATTTGGCATATCTCATAATTGCCACATTCCCAGCTTTGAGAATAGGTGTTCTGGGTACGATCAGCTTGACCTTTGCGGTGTTAAAACTCTTATGTTTTCATAAATCATAAAGTTATATATCACCTTGAAAAAGCAATCATTATTAGTCAGAAATATAAATTTTAAAGATTATTACCCTTGCACCATTTGATAGCATGCGATATTTCTTCAACATTTCTGGGCTCAAAACAATACAAATGTCAAGCTGGGTTCCCAAAACACCTTTTCCTAAAGCTGGGTACCCAGTACACCAAAATGGGGTGACAATGACCCCTTCAGTATGAAGGTAACCCTGGGTAACTTTATCACAGAAAAACCTATTCAGCATCAGTCGGCCTATGTTTGTCATTTGAGTGATGTCCTTGTGGCCCGAGTCAATTTGAGTTTAGGCAAAATGCCGGAATATAATTTGTGCTTTGATCACTGTAAATGATTAGCGCTTCAGCACAAATAACCCCAATTATTTACTCTAGCTCAAATAAGGAATAAATGTGAAAAAGGCCTCCAAAATCCAATAAATTATGGTCACATGTAACCAGATAGAACAAATATTTAAATTTTAATGTGTTTATTCGCAACATTATTACGTAATGTCATAATAGTTTTGCATTTATTCGCAATAGGATTGCATTTATTCACAATATTATTGCATTTATTTGCAATAGTATTTTGAATAGGGTCATTTTGTCATACCCTTGATGAATGATTTTGATCAAACAAAGGGTCTTGTAAGATGGGTCCCCCAAGAAACCCTTTCAAACCACCCACAGCACTCCACCAAATCCGAAATGGTCACTGCTAAGAGTGGATCGAATAGGTGAAAACATGTTGCAGGAAGGCCCCCCAGACCCTGTCTTCCCAAGACACCCTTCCAAAACACCCCAAACACTCCAGATCCTCAGAGCTGGGTTGCATGGAAGAAACAGGATTAACCCTTTACCCAACAAACCGGCCAAAACCGGCCAAATAAAGCTTCAACAGCCTAAAATATCTTCGGTCTGTCTCAATAGAACCATACAAATGTGGATATCATTGGAACCGGCTCCTTGACCACATTGTGATAGTTACAGTTATGCCCTGTGCCAATGCATTCTCTTATATATGCGAGTCGACCATAGGTCGCCTCGCATATATAAGAGAATGCATTGGCCTAAAAAAAATCTTTTTAATAATTTTTAATGTGTTAAGCCAATGCATTCTCTTATGTATGCGAGGCGACCTATGGTCGACTCGCATATATAAGAGAATGCATTGGCACAGGGCCCTTATGTTGGGTAAAGGGTTAACCCTACCATTGCTCATCAAATGTACTGTCTCATTAGCAGACCAAGGATAATATATAAGTATGAATATGTCTGCAACTGAGTTGAAATGCATGGATTATTAAGTCAATTTGCTCAAACAGCTACAGAATCTACCTACTAGATTCGCCAATACATGTATAGCCATTACTCAAAACTATCACCAAGTATTCATAGTAATAATTTTGATGCCCATGAAAAACGTAAGATTCCCTGGCACTAAACCTCCAAAATAAGTCTGTTAAAGAATATAAGAAAAAAGTTATTAAAATTGCAAAAAATAATAACAAATGATGAAAAATTGTTAGGCCAATGCATTCTCTTATATATGCGAGGCGACCTATGGTCGACTCGCATATATAAGAGAATGCATTGGCACAGGGTATATGGGTTGATACAAAAATCATTCACAAGTCATCACCAAAACAGACCAGGGACCAGCCGAGAGGGGGACTTGAGAGACATCTTCTCCTTAAAATATGCCACTTCTCTGAAGTTCTCTCCCAATTTTTGTCCCAGGGAGAAGTGACTTCTCTCTCATATACCAGTATTCATATGTCCCAACAGCATATTTAACCCTTTCAGTGCCAGCTAGGGACCGATCTTATCGGCCCTAATTTACGGTCTGTATAATCGGTCCTAAAAAATAAAAAAAATAAAAAAATGTTTTATTTTTTATTTGGGTTGAATTTTTTTTTGGGTATGCTTTAAGCATGCTATAGCGAATTTAAAAACAAACTGGCTAAAACCTTAGGGGCATGTTATAACTCAAAACTATCACCAAGTATTCATAGTAATAATTTTGATGCCCATGAAAAACGTAAGATTCCCTGGCACTAAACCTCCAAAATAAGTCTGTTAAAGAATATAAGAAAAAATTTATTAAAATTGTAAAAAATTGTAAAAAATAATAACAAATGATGAAAAATTGTTAGGCCAATGCATTCTCTTATATATGCGAGGCAACCTATGGTCAACTCGCATATATATGAGAATGCATTGGCACAGGGTATATGGGTTGATACAAAAATCGGACCTGGCACTGAAAAGGTTAAACTGATTATAATGGTGTTGTTAATCACAATAACAGTTTTATAACTGGGCTCCTGTGTTGCATGATACTTATTGGATCATACATGTAGAAGGGTGATGTTAGCATATAAACTGATCTTCAGTCATTATTATTTCTCCCTGATTACAGTCCACTTATAATCATCAGGGTCTCTATATACCTACAATAATTATCATCAGGGACTCTATATACCCACAATAATTATCATCAGGGACTCTATATACCTACAATAATTATCATCAGGGACTCTATATACCCACAATAATTATCATCAGGGACTCTATGTACCTACAATAATTATCATCAGGGACTCTATATATCCACAATAATTATCATCAGGGACTCTATATATCCACAATAATTATCATCAGGGACTCTATATACCTACAATAATTATCATCAGGGACTCTATATACCCACAATAATTATCATCAGGGACTCTATATATCCACAATAATTATCATCAGGGACTCTATATATCCACAATAATTATCATCAGGGACTCTATATATCCACAATAATTATCATCAGGGACTCTATATACCTACAATAATTATCATCAGGGACTCTATATATCCACAATAATTATCATCAGGGACTCTATATACCCACAATAATTATCATCAGGGACTCTATATATCCACAATAATTATCATCAGGGACTCTATATATCCACAATAATTATCATCAGGGACTCTATATATCCACAATAATTATCATCAGGGACTCTATATACCCACAATAATTATCATCAGGGACTCTATATACCCACAATAATTATCATCAGGGACTCTATATATCCACAATAATTATCATCAGGGACTCTATATACCCACAATAATTATCATCAGGGACTCTATATACCCACAATAATTATCATCAGGGACTCTATATATCCACAATAATTATCATCAGGGACTCTATATACCCACAATAATTATCATCAGGGACTCTATATACCCACAATAATTATCATCAGGGACTCTATATACCCACAATAATTATCATCAGGGACTCTATATACCCACAATAATTATCATCAGGGACTCTATATATCCACAATAATTATCATCAGGGACTCTATATATCCACAATAATTATCATCAGGGACTCTATATATCCACAATAATTATCATCAGGGACTCTATATACCCACAATAATTATCATCAGGGACTCTATATATCCACAATAATTATCATCAGGGACTCTATATACCTACAATAATTATCATCAGGGACTCTATATACCCACAATAATTATCATCAGGGACTCTATATATCCACAATAATTATCATCAGGGACTCTATATATCCACAATAATTATCATCAGGGACTCTATATATCCACAATAATTATCATCAGGGACTCTATATACCTACAATAATTATCATCAGGGACTCTATATATCCACAATAATTATCATCAGGGACTCTATATACCCACAATAATTATCATCAGGGACTCTATATATCCACAATAATTATCATCAGGGACTCTATATATCCACAATAATTATCATCAGGGACTCTATATATCCACAATAATTATCATCAGGGACTCTATATACCCACAATAATTATCATCAGGGACTCTATATACCCACAATAATTATCATCAGGGACTCTATATATCCACAATAATTATCATCAGGGACTCTATATACCCACAATAATTATCATCAGGGACTCTATATACCCACAATAATTATCATCAGGGACTCTATATATCCACAATAATTATCATCAGGGACTCTATATACCCACAATAATTATCATCAGGAACTCTATATACCCACAATAATTATCATCAGGGACTCTATATACCCACAATAATTATCATCAGGGACTCTATATACCCACAATAATTATCATCAGGGACTCTATATATCCACAATAATTATCATCAGGGACTCTATATACCCACAATAATTATCATCAGGGACTCTATATACCCACAATAATTATCATCAGGGACTCTATATATCCACAATAATTATCATCAGGGACTCTATATATCCACAATAATTATCATCAGGGACTCTATATACCCACAATAATTATCATCAGGGACTCTATATATCCACAATAATTATCATCAGGGACTCTATATATCCACAATAATTATCATCAGGGACTCTATATACCTACAATAATTATCATCAGGGACTCTATATACCCACAATAATTATCATCAGGGACTCTATATATCCACAATAATTATCATCAGGGACTCTATATATCCACAATAATTATCATCAGGGACTCTATATATCCACAATAATTATCATCAGGGACTCTATATACCTACAATAATTATCATCAGGGGTCTATATATCCACAATAATTATCATTAGGGACTCTAATAACCAAACAGGGAGAATTGACTTCTCCCAATTTAAAACCTCTGGGCTGGTCTCTGGAACATACTCCCCTGAATATCATCTATTATCAGGATTTCCACTATAGGGGCAGTGGGTCCCTTTCCCAAATTTCCCCTCCGACATATTCTCCTGTCTGATCCACAGATTAACCCTTTACCCAACAAAACGGCCAAAAACGCCCAAATAAAGCTTCAACAGCCTAAAATATCTTCGGTCTGTCTCAATAACACCATACAAATATGGATATCATTGGAACCGGTTCAGTGACCACATTGTGATGGTTACAGTTATGCCCTGTGCAAATGTATTCTCTTATATATGCGAGTCGACCATAGGTCGCCTCGCATATATAAGAGAATGCATTGGCCTAAAAAAAATCTTTTTTAACACTTTTTACCATTTTTAGCTCAACTTTACTTTGTAAAGTTTGAGCTATTGCCATGGCTTGGTATCCGTCGTGCGTGTGTGTGTGTGTGTGCGTGTGTGATGCGTCAACAATTTCCTTTAGCACGGGCTACAGTTCGTACCTTTGGTCAGATTATTATGAAATTTGTCATGGATGTTAATATTGACATGTAGATGGGAACGAGTAATTTTGGGGTCATTCGGCCAAAAAATATGGCCGCCGGCAGCCATCTTAGATTTTACTCTTTGCATGACTAAATCCTTTGACACGGGCTACAAGTCGTACCTTTGGTCAGATCATCATAAAATGTGTCATGGATGTTAACAATGACATGAAGATGGGAACGAGTCATTTTTGGGTCATTCAGGCAAAAAACATGTCCGCCAGCAGCCATCTCGGATTTTACTCTTTGTATGACTAAATCCTTTGACACGGGCTACAGGTCGTACCTTTGGTCAGATCATCATAAAATGTGTCATGGATGTTAACAATGACATGTAGATGGGAACGAGTCATTTTGGGGTCATTCAGACGATTTTTGATTTGATTTCAAAATTCAATCCATTAGCACGGGCTACAGGTCTTACTGTTCATCTGATCATCATGAAATCTGTCCTGGATGTTAATATTAACATGTAGATGAGAACGATTAATTTTGGGGTCATTCGGCCAAAAAACATGGCCGCAGCAGCCATCTTGGATTTTACTCTTTGTATGACTAAATCCTTTAGCACGGGCTACAGGTCGTAACTTTAGTCTGACCATCATAAAATTTGTCATGGATGTTAACAATGACATGCAGATGGGAACGAGTAATTTTGGGGTCAATTGGCCTAAAAACATGGCCGCCGACAGCCATCTTGTATTTTACTCTTTGCATGACTAAATCCTTTAGCACGGGCTACAGGTCGTACCTTTTGTCTCATCGTCATGGCTGTTGATATTGGAATGTAGATGAGAACGAGTCATTTTGGGGTCATTTTGACAAAAAACATGGCCACCAGTGGCCATCTTGGATTTCAAAATTCAATTCATTAGCACGGGCTACAGGTCGTACTGTTCGTCTGATCATCATGAAATTTGTCATGGATGTTAATATTGACATGTAGATGGGAACGAGTAATTTTGGGGTCATTCGGCCAAAAAACATGGCTGCCGGCAGCCATCTTAGATTTTACTCTTTGCATGACTAAATCCTTTAGCACGGGCTACAGGTCGTACCTTTGGTCAAATCATCATGAAATTTGTCATGGATGTTAAAAATGACATGTAGATGGGAACAAGTCATTTTGGGGCCATTTGGCCAAAAAACATGGCCGCCAGCAGCCATCTTTGATTTTGCATGACTAAATCCTTTAGCACTGGCTACAGGTCGTACCTTTAGTCTGATCATCATGGAAATTGTCGTGGCTGTTGAAATTGGAATGTAGATGAGAACGAGTCATTTTGGGGTCATTTGGACAAAAAGCATGGCCGCCGGCAGCCATCGTGGATTTTACTCTTTGCATGACTAAAGCTATCAAATGTTTATGAATTTTATTGGAAAATATAGCCGCCAGCAACCATCTTAGATTTTACTTTTATATATATATATCTCTTCATGTTGATAAACTAGTATTAGTCATTCAACTTTCCACATTCCTAATCGCTCCATTGACTGCAATACATTAAATTATTCCCTTTCCAAGTTGAGCTGCAGTGTCATTGACACTTTCATTTCTTACATTCTTTAACAATTTTATAATTTTTTCTTACATTTTTTAACAATTTAAAAAATATTTTCTACATTCTTTAACAATTTTATCATTTTTAATATGTGCTAAGCCAATGCATTCTCTTATATATGTGAGGCGACCTATGGTCGACTCGCATATAAAAGAGAATGCATTGGCACAGGGCCGTTCTGTTGGGTAAAGGATTAATGCCTACATCACCTGTGTATCTGCCACTAATAAACCAACCGGGATTGATAAACTACAGTAATTTTTTTTGCCCACTAAAGCTGATCACAAGTGTATCATTTACAGGAAAATTAAGCTTTTCAGGGCTACATAAATCAACAATTATTGGGATAATGCTGTTTTACATAGAAGTCTTGTTCATATATACATTTCTATATACAGCAGACTTTACACACAGAACCAGTGGAGGGAAATCAATATATGATGCTAAAAATATCAGAAATAGTGACATCTTATCATTCTTATGGTCATATTGATGTATTATAATCTAACTAGTTGAAACAGGCTCCCTTTGCACACATTTTTATATTAGACAGAGCCTTTATTTAGTGGCAGCTTTGTGTGTGCTTAACGCACATTTTGATCAGTTAAATTTTTTTATTATAAAATTAGTGCCGTTATAACATCAGGGTACCCCTAGTCACTACCCCAAATTTAGTTGAAATCGGCCCAGGGGTCTGGGAGAAAAATCCGAACAGACAGACAGATCCTACTCTTTTATATATATAGATCTTCATGCCTCATTTAGGAGACAAACATACCCTGTTTCGTTGTACATTCTGGGATTTGAGCATGAAAACAGCTTGTGAACGAGCCGGCTTGCCGGCGAGTTCACAAACTGTTTTCATGCTCGAATCCCAGAATGTACAACGAAACAGAGTACGTTTATCTCCATTGTAATTCAATCTAGCAAGGAATTTGCAAAAAAACTGTATAAAAAGTATCATTTAGTCATTTTCATGACACGAATCGAGACTTTCATTTCGCCGTTGTCACCGTGCACAAATCATTGGGTTTGTTCATTGCGTTACGCGGAACACTGCTCCGTAACCATTTCCTGTGGGGCGGGTTGGCTCGTTTCGCTACTCCGTTCTGCGCCGATGAAATTGTACTGTGCCACATTCAGATTTGATGCACGCTGAAGCGGCCGATGAACGGTATCTATAGACAACAATGCGCGGGTGTGCTCGTTTCGCTACTCGTTCTGCGCCGATGAAATTTGACCGTGCTACATTCAGATTTGATGCACGCTGAAGCGGCCGATGTCGGTGAATCGAAAACGAAAGTCAGAATGCTTGTTTTTAGTGACAAATACTCAATTGAATTACAAACATGTACATTGCAGGGTAACATCACTATATTCACCCTCTGGGGACCTCATTCTGCAAATGACAGACACACTATTTCAAGGCTTTGATACACTATCATTAACTTTATATTCAGGAATGCTATATTTATCTTTTCAGATTCCCAGAACAATGCTAAATCTAATGAATATTATGTGTGGGACATCAGAGAGGGTCAAGGTCTTTAACATCATCCTCATCTACTGGCTGATATCGATATCAATGATATTCACGAATAAACACATTCTTACCAAACAGAATGGAAACATTGACGTGACAATATTCATTGGGTTGTTCCAGAATTTAACGTCTGTCTTTCTCTATATCTCCATTAAATTGTTAGCACCATCGGGCTGGTCCATTGTTATGCCTCGCGTCGATATGAAGTTATTCCATAGTGATGTGCTGAAAATAAGCTTCGGCATTGTGGCATCCATAATTTTCAATAACCTGATGCTGAAAAACATAAACATTTCCTTCTACCAGATGGCTAGATCTTTTACTCTTGTATTCACAATAATGCTCTCTTCGTCTATTTTAAAAAAGAGCTTTGGATATCCAGTGATATTCTCAGTTGTTTTTATTATAATAGGATATTTGTTGTCCGTGACCGAAGAAGAAAGTGCTGGTATGGTGTCAGTATTTGGACTACTGTATGGAATCTGTGCTAGTTTTACTGCTGCTCTTTGTGGAATTTACATTAAAAAAGCCGAAGAAATACTTGAGAAAAACGTGCTTAAAACTGCCTTATATAGCAGCATGAATGGTGTGATCATTCTAATTCCATTGGCATACAGCTCCGGCCAGCTACAAGCAGTGTTCCATTCCGAGCTAATGACGAACTATATGTTCTGGGCGTCTCTCTGTGTATCTGGAGTATTTAGTTTCCTTTTAGGTCTGGTTAGTGTTATACAGATAAAATACACTTCACCTGTGACACATCATATTAGTATAAACGCCAAATCAGTGGTGCTAACTATAACAGCAATAATGTATTACAACGAGTCGCGGACATTCTTATGGTGGTGTGGAAATATTCTAGTTATCATCGGTATCGCTCTGTATACGTGGAACCAGCTGGATGAAGGATCTGAGGAAAACAGAACCAAGAAAAACAAGACGCAGTCCATGTGATAATCATACATCTAGTTGTAAATTCCTGTGATCAAGTCTGCAAATAGTGTGTCTGATATTTGCAAAATGAGGTCCCCTGAGGCCTGAGGGCAAATTTAGTGATGCTATCCCACACTATATGCAGACTTGGTTAGTAAACATTACTGTTATAGCTACCTTACCGACCCAAGTCCAGTTAGTACTGTAAAATACCAAAGACCAAGTAAAATATAAATATAAACATTAGAAATGGTCATAGCATAAAAAATATTATAAAAAAACATATCTGGACTCAAATATTTTAAAGTGATGTGAAACACTCCGGTAGGGATATCAAGTATATATATGGAGAATACTCTTGTTCAAAGTAGTAATTTTTACAAATATTATATCCAAATTGACAACACACACCGTCCAAGCCTTGAAATAGTGTGTCTGTCAGTTACAGAACGAGGTCCCCAGAGGGTGAATTTAGTGATGCTACCCTGCATAGCGGGCTAGCATCACCAAATTCACCCTCTGGGGACCTCATTCTGCTTACTCCTCAGCAGAATGAGGTTCCCAGAGGGTGAATTTGGTGATGCTAGCCCACTATGTGGGGTAGCATCACTAAATTCACCCTCTGGGGACCTCATTCTGCAAATGACAGACACACTATTTCAAAGCTTGACACCGTCATTCTTATATATTAATTAAATGCAGTGACTCTCGATGGCGAAATCGATTTCGTTAGTTTATCGTCGTTAGATGCAATGTTTTCTATGGAGTGGTACGGTTGAATTGCTTCAGATTTTCGGCAATGTTAGTAGAATGCTACATTCCTCCAGTTGGCATAGCGTCTGGATACTAACTGATCAGTTTCCTGCACCAGAACAAGTCCATAATATGTCTTTAATTGTTGGCGCTACATGAAATGTTTGTTGACATATAGCTGTAACAGTAATTTTTACATAACATTGAACCAGCTGGATGAAGGATCTGAGAAAAACAGAACCCAAGAAAAACAAGATGCAGTCCATATTGTAATCATACATCTTAAGTTGTAAAATCCTATGATTATAATTTCTTATTTGTATCTGGGACCAGCCTAGAGGGCGACTTTAATAGGAGATATATTTTTCCTAAAATGTGCCATTTCTTCCTATATTTGTCATTGGGAGAAGTGACATTTCTCATATACACCAGAATGCTTATGTCTCAACAGAATATTTAAAGTACAGTAATGCCCTAAGTAATCGACCTCTTAAAACCAAAGCAGAATTATGGGTAACTTTTCAGGATTTAGTCGGAAATATGGCTTGTTGCCATTCATTGGAAAGCTCTCGGCGAGAGCTTTCCGATGAATGGCAACAAGCCATATTTCCGACTAAATCCTGAAAGTTACCCATAATTCTGCTTTGGTTAAGAGGTCGATTACTTAGGGCACTACTGAATATTTACTGATTATGATGGTGTTCTTACTCACTTTAATGGTTTTACAAATGGTTCTTGTGTTGCTTATTACTGAATCTTAGAAGGATGATGTTGGCAGCCCTCATAATTGGCTATGGCAATCAACAATGCCGAAGCCATTTGCTGATGCAAACTTGGCCATAGCAACAGGTTGCCTTAGCGGATTGCTGAAGTCAAACAATCTGAATTAAGAGGGCTGTGTCGGGTGTAAATTAAATTTTACCTTTCGTTACTTCTCCCTGATAACAGTCCTCTTTTCCCTAATAACCAAGTTATTTGAACCCTCTAGGCTGGTCCCTGCTGATTTCTGACTGCATTCCATGGAATTTGACATTTAGTGCCAGTCTCAGACCTACTTAACCCTTTACCCAACAAAACGGCCAAAACCGGCCAAATAAAGCTTCAACAGCTTAAAATATCTTCGATCTGTCTCAATAGAACGATACAAATATGGATATCATTGGAACCGGCTCCTTGACCACATTGTGATAGTTACAGTTATGCCCTGTGCCAATGCATTCTCTTATATATGCGAGGCGACCTATGCATTGGCCTAAAAAAAATCTTTTTTTAACACTTTTTACCATTTTTTCTTACATTCTTTAACAATTTTATAATTTTTAATGTGTTAAGCCAATGCATTCTCTTATATATGCGAGGCGACCTATGGTCGACTCGCATATATAAGAGAATGCATTGGCACAGGGCCCTTCTGTTGGGTAAAGGGTTAATGAATAAAGCAAGTCTGAGTTTATTGTGTCTGTCATTTGCAGAATGAGGTCCCCAGAGGGTGAATTTAGTGACAAGAAAAACACATACTGTACACAACATTGTATAATAACTTTATAATCTCCTCCTTTTTATTATCTGTCATCTGCTTATTATACCCCCCCCCCCCCCCCCACCCCCATTATGGTGGGGTGTTTAAGAATCGGATTGTCCATCCGTCGAGCGGTTTAACACAAGCCGTCTGTCTAGGCATCCGTCTGTCTGTCTGTGGATGCAACTTTGCTCAGCTTGTATTTCTACATTTTTTAGTCAATTTTGTTTTAACTTGGCACAGCTATTGAGTACCATTGGAACATGTTCACCTGCGATTATGTCTTTATTTCAGAGGTCCGTCCAACTTTTTAAAATCGAGTTGTCCCCCTTTTTAGCTCAACTTACTTTGTAAGTTTGAGCTATTGCCATGGCTTGGCATCCGTCGTCCGTGTGTCTGTCAACAATTTCCTTTGGCGCGGGCTACAGGTCGTATGAGTCATTTTGGGGTCATTTGGCCAAAAAACATGGCCACCATCAGCCATCTTGGATTTTACTCTTTGCATCACTAAATACTTTGGCGCGGGCTACAGGTCGTATCTTTGGTCTGATCTTTATGAAATTTGTCGTAAATGTTACATTGACATGTAGATGGGAACGAGTCATTTTGGGGTCATTCGGCCAAAAAACATGGCCACTGGTGGCCATCTTGGATTTCAAAATTAAATCCATTGGCGCGGGTTACAGGCCATACTGTTTGTGTGATCATCATAAAAATTGTCATGAATGCTGACATTTACATGTAGATGGGAACGAGTCATTTTAGGATCATTCGGCAAAAAACATGGCCTCTGGTAGCCATCTTGGATTTTACTCTTTGCATCACTAAATCCTTTGACACATCCTACAGACCACATCTCTGATCCGATCATCACCAAACTTCATATGGATCATCGGGGCGACCTCTAGATGTGAACGAGTCATTTTGGGGTCATTTGGCCAAAAACAATGGCCGCCATGTGCCATCTTGGATTTCACACATTGCATCACTAAATACTTTCGCGCGGGCTACAGGTCGTATCTTTCGTCTGATCTTTATGAAATTTGTCATGAATGTTGACATTGGCATGTAGATGGGAACGAGCCATTTTGGGGTGATTCGGCCAAAAAATATGGCTGCTGGTGGCCATCTTGGATTTTACTCTTTGCATCACTAAATCCTTTGACACATCCTACAGACCACATCTCTGATCCGATCATCACCAAACTTCATATGGATCATCGGGGTGACCTCTTGATGGGAACAAGTCATTTTGGAGTCATTCAGCAAAAAAATATGGTCACCAATGGCCATTTTGGATTTTACTCTTTGTATGACTAAATATTTCTACAAAATCCATTAGCATGGGTTATAGACCGATCTGTTTGTTTGATCTTCATGAAATTTGTCATGGATGTTGACATTGACATGTAGATGGGAACGAGTCATTTTGGGGTCATTCGGAGAAAAAAAACATGGCCGCCGGTGGCCATTTTAGAATTTACTCTTTGCATCACTAAATCATTTGGCACACCCTACAGACCACATCCCTGATCCGATCATTATGAAACTTGTCATGAATGTTGATATTGACATGTAGATGGGAACGAGTCATTTTGGGGGTATTGGTCTCTCTTCACATTTACATTTTGTCTTACGTGGACATTTCAATTAGCTCCTTTCCTAATTCCTCCATTTACTGTCAACCATTAAATTATTCCCCTACCTAAGTTGAGCTACAGTGTCATTGACACTTTCATTTGACTTATCGAAAATAAATTTTTCACAACTCTCTCAATTTGTCCATGCTTGTATCTAGATTTTTCAGTAATTATTTTTTTTACTTTAGTCTTTTTTAACTTAGAAATTTGTATGGCTACACTTAATGTAGCCCAATTGCACTGTGGGGTGTCCTTACTCCCACAGTCTCACCTCTAATTTTTCCTGACCACCCCTCTAGATGAATAATTAAACTATTCTAGTGTATACTTTTATAACTGAATGGGAAAATCCATTAAGTACAGAATGGTTAATCATTTCATGATGGGAGCTGCGCAGGTGCAACATTAGAGATCCTGTGCCAGTGCATTCTCTTATATAATATGTGAGTCTCCCATATGTAGACTTGCATATATAAGAGAATGCATTGGCTTACAAGGTCAAGGTAAATATTGTTAGGCCAATGTATTCTCTTAAATATGCGAGGCTCCCTGTGGAAGACTCGCATATATAAAGGTATGCACTGGAATAAGGTTTTCATAAAATTTCAGGAAGCTCCAGTCATGGGAGCAAGCCTTGAAATAGGGGTGTCTGTCATTTGCAGAATGAGGTCCCCAGAGGGTGAATTTAGTGATGCTACCCTGCATAGCGGGCTAGCATCACCAAATTCACCCTCTGGGAACATCATTCTGCTGAGGTGTAAGCAGAATGAGGTCCCCAGAGGATGAATTTGGTGATGCTAGCCCACTATCTGTGGTAGCAGCACTAAATTCACCCTCTGGGGACCTCATTCTGTAAATTGGAGAGAGTTATAATCAGATCTTTTTAGATGTTTCACACTCATGTTGTAAGATACATGTATATGGTAAATCCATTGAATATTTATAAAATGTGCTCAAATGTAAATCAGTTATTATTCAGTACTGAAATTTTTCAAGGTGTCTATTAAAGTGATGTGAAACACTCCACTGAGATGTTCTGACGATCGGAATAAAAATAATCATACCCAAAGAAGTTATTTTCATAAATTTGATTGCCAAATAAGGTAATATTATAAACAAATTGTATGAACCTTGAAGCTGAATTAGTCAAATTTGCATAGGTTCGATTTGGGTTTACAGGATTTACTATTTAAAATTAAATCTCCAATAACTAATTGTGATTCACATATGTGACATTATGTTAATAACTAATTGTGATTCATACATGTATATGTGACATTCTGTTAATTTTATTATTTGTGCATTTGTTTTATAGTAATGTCCTAAATAATCGACTTCTTAACCACAGCAGAATTACGGATAATTTTTCAGGATTTAGTCGGAAATATGGCTTGTTGCCATTCATCGGAAAGCTCTCACTGAGAGCTTTCTGATGAATGGCAACAAGCCATATTTCCGACTAAATCCTGAAAAATTATCCATAATTCTGCTGTGGTTAAGGAGTCAATTATTTAGGGCATTACTATAGCTCATTATGCAGGGCATCAATTGAGTTATATTGCATTCCTTATTGAGTCTGTGATACCAATACCTGCTCTTAAATGGACATGAGGTCTTTAAATTGGGTAAATGTGCAAAATTATAAAAGTTTGAAATCCATCATCACTAAAAAGAATGTGGGATAATATATTGATTTTGTTCTTATTTTTACTATAAATTATTCTCCAATATCTGTATTTTACATGTTGAAACATGTTAAGAAAACATTACTGTTACAGCTATTTGTCAACAAACATTTCACGTAGCACCAACAATAAAATGTTTGAGTCTAGATATGTTTTATTATAATATTTTTTAATGCTGTGACCTTTTCTAATGTTTATATTTATATTTTACTTGGTCTTTGGTACTGTAAAAGTACATTTATTCGTGGGGGTCCAATTTTAGTGGTTTTCGTGGTTGCTGCTAACCACGAAATTAAAAACCCCACGAAAAATTAATCTTCGAAACTAGATCGATTTTGAGAAATAAGAAATGTCACGTGGGAGGTAACTCTATTGTCCCAATGTAAAATCAAAGCATAGGGAGGTAACTCTATCAATCTGGGAGTACATTAATGAAAGAGTAGCTACAGTATAATTACAATGTTTAATCACATACTCGCCATGTTTTCTTTTTCGAGATTATGACAGGAATTGGAGCCGAGTTTGTTGTCAACAGAATCGTTAGCTACTTGCATAAGTAGAGCAGTATCATGATCCGAACTATGGTTCGGATCAGGTAATCCAGGAGTTGTAGGGGGACGACAATCAATCTTACCACTTTGTAACCAGCTTTGAGAGACATATTTGCATTACACAGTTGACCATTTGGGGTTGTATTTCATATGGTGCAGACTAATATATGTTGGCTTCGGTAAATAATCCCCAATCTCACACTGATTGTGTTGAGAATCACAGTTGTTGGAAACTTGTAAAAATAACCCGAAAAGAGGTGTCACCACCCTACTTATTACCACATGGTGCCAGAATATGAACGGAAACATGCACATATCATGCATCTTTACCAAGGAGAAAGACATGAGAAGTGAAATTATATTAATAAGTAGGGGTGGTGAAATCTCTTTTCGGGTTTTTTGACAAGTTTCCAACAACTGTGTTGAGAATTAAGCGAGTACATTCATCTAGCTTTTGTATGCTTAAGTTAAGTAATACAATCCCGTCGTTACAAATATGCTCGATAGCCGGCAACAAAAGCTTATACACGGGACGTGCTAATTACGCCTGCAGTGCGGATGCGCAATTACCGACGGCTCGTCGATGTGTCTACACTTCTATTAGTTCGATTTGATTGTTGTTATTGGGGATTTGGAGGTAACATTTAGCACCGACGGAACCACGAATTTACGAACCCACGAAAAAGTCATAAATGGCTGAACCACGAAAATTGATACCAACGAATTAAAAGCCATTCACAGTATTTTACAGTACTAACTGGACGTGGGTCGGTAAGGTAGCTATAACAGTAATGTTTACTAACCAAGTCTGCAAATAGTGTGTCTGACATTTGCAGAATTGGGTCCCCAGAGGGTGAGTTTAGTGATGCTAATCCACACAGTGGGCTAGCATCACCAAATTCTCCCTCCGGGGGACCTCATTCTGGTTAGGCCTCATCTTCTGGGAAGTATCTATAATCTCAAATTAACATTGTTTTTAGTTACTTTTTCCCTTCTGGGAAGTTTCTATATCCCCTAATTTGCAGAAGATAAAATCATAATCGAAGTGACTGATGGGTGAACATTAACAGGTTCAACTGGGGAACTTCAATCTGATCCTAGGTCTCCCATAGCAGTTGAGACCTAAGCAGAATGAGGTTCCCAGAGTGTGAATTAATTCACCCTTTGGGGACCTCATTCTGCAAATGTCAGAAATCATATCCATGTACATAACAATGTTTTCTACATGCCAATTTTTTTATTGAAGAATTATTGAGGACGACAACAAGAACAAAGTTGATATATTTTTACAAGTACTTATTGATGATAATTATTGTTGAAAACGAAATATCATGCTAAATGGAAAATAATTATTAAAAACATACAACGCAAGCCGTCCAGTGTAAGAAATGTTTAACTAATCAGTAACGACACCGCTTACCATTTTAAAACCTTCTTGGAATAAAACTACATTCCATGAGTTCATGTGTTCATGTTTTGAGTGTGTTCGATCTGTCAACCATTCAAAATTATTGTTGGTGAAAATCCAAATATTGCCGAATAGACTTCGGATGAAGTTATTCATGACTTTCTACATGTACCCACAGCAAAGGCCTTATGTCCTTATAAATTGTTTGTTGTTCTAGCATTATGTCTATATTTTTGTCCCCCGACGTTTCCGTCGGAGGACTATAGAAATGACCCTCGTCCGTCCGTCTGTGCGTCCGTGTGTCCGTGCGTCCGGGATTGGGTACCTTCATGGTGTAATCAACTCCTCCTACAGTTTTAAATGTAGAGATTTGAAACTCTGGGATATTGTTCCTAACATGTTGGTGATTTGCAACATCTATATAGCTAATAAAAAATATAATTTTTTCCATATTTTTGGGGGGTTTTCGACTTAGAAAATTTGGAACATTTTTGTCTTTTGGATGAGATTGGGTACCTTCATGGTGTAATCAACTCCTCCTACAGTTTTAAATGTAGAGATTTGAAACTCTGGGATATTGTTCCTAACATGTTGGTGATTTGCAACATCTATATAGCTAATATTTTTTTATGGAGTTATTAACCCTTTTCGACTTAGAAAATTTCAACATTTTTTTTTAATTTCTTTAACAAAGCGGCATCGACTTGCCATGTTGTCGGGGGACACTGTGGTCTGCTGACCTTTTATTGCATTATATATTATCCATTCTTAATTTTACCAAATACGCACTTGATTGTAGAGAAATAATAACCAATTCTTAAGTTGATGTGCTTACTAAATACTACATGATTTTTATCCAATGACATGACAGATATGCAGCTTGTCCATTTCATGACTCACTTATAGCAAACATGAAGCAGCCTTTCATTGGTTTTGGATGAATAGATGCTTGTATATGTGTGTATTTCTGATAATTTTTCAATTATTATTTGTTTATCATGAAAAATGTCTCAAGTAGCCCAAGTTTCCTCGAACGTAAACCAGCTAGTTATATTGGTAGATTATGTCCGAGATCCATTGTTATAGCATCTTATATTGGACTTTAAGTGTTGTTGACCAGCTCACCTAATCCACCAATTAATGAAGTGAAATATCACAATTGTGACAATAGACTGGTTTATGGTATATGTAGAAAACATATTGGTTCTGAACTCCACAACAGTTGTCAATTGAAAGCGGTATGATAATTTAATGTGAAAAATATATTTAATAACAACATTTAAATTTTTTTTAAAGATTACATTTGAAGTCATTTGACCTCATGAAATGACCTCGGCTTATTTCATCATTCAGGTATGTGAAGTTTGTTGACATTATAAAGCGTGGTCGCTATTAATTGAAAATTATATAGTATGCTAAACTGTGCTAAATGGAAAATAAGATTTAAAAAACATTCAAGGAGAGACGTCAAGTGTAAGAAATGTTTAACTAACCAGTAAATACACTGCTTAGGCCAAAACAAAAATGATGTGTGTTTCCCGTAACCCGACCGACCGTCTTCAAAACCCCCCGACCCAATTTCATTTTATTGGTTTTAAATAAAAAAAATCAATCTATAAACCGACCGACCGCACTGATAACCAAACTATGTACACGTGGTTCCATTTTATCTGATTCACCTCGCGAGATAAATAATATCTTTGATATATTTATATATTTTTCGCAAAGCCACATCGTCACTATTAACGGAGTCAAATTCAATACGATCTGATGCAATACCGGAAGATCACGAGTTATCGTCCCTCTTCGCTGACCGGAAGCACGTGTTTGTGTTTATATTTACATTAATATCAGTCAAAAACCTTCTAACAGTGATAGAATATGGGAATAAAACTACATTTCCATGAATTCACCCGTTTGTGTTTTGGGTGTGTTCGATCTGTCACTGAGTCAAAATTGTTGTCTGAAAATCTGAAGTCTTTTTGAAAACATAAACAAACCACGATAGAATGCATGGTTACTTCTATTACTTCTTATATTAACATAAAGGTTTTATTATAATGCATCGTTGTGACCATAATACATCAATCTTTCTGATATATTATTCCATGCTGATATGTAGGATAAATTTGATGACAAATCCTGCCACTAGACCTAGGCGTAAAGTTTGATATAAGACGCTATACCAATATAAACTAGCATATCTCTCTACCAATATAACTAGATGCTTTATGTTCGAGAAAACTTGGACTGTGTCTCAAGTTGTTGAAGATTAACCCTTTACCCAACAAACCGGCCAAATAAAGCTTCAACAGCCTAAAATATCTTCGGTCTGTCTCAATAGAACCATACAAATATGGATATCATTGGAACCGGCTCCTTGACCACATTGTGATAGTTACAGTTATGCCCTGTGCCAATGCATTCTCTTATATATGCGAGTCGACCATAGGTCGCCTCGCATATATTAGAGAATGCATTGGCCTAAAAAAAATCTTTTTTTAACACTTTTTACCATTTTTTCTTACATTCTTTAACAATTTTATAATTTTTAATGTGTTAAGCCAATGCATTCTCTTATATATGCGAGGCGACCTATGGTCGACTCGCTTATATAAGAGAATGCATTGGCACAGGGCCGTTCTGTTGGGTAAAGGGTTAAAGGAGTATTCAGACAAATCCGTTGCGTTGTGTGTCGGCTCGTTGCATTGAAATTGAATTACAGACCGGAACACCAAGGCACTTAGAAGGCTATGGTGCGTTCATTAACCCTTTCAGTGCCAAGTCCGATTTTTGTATCGACCCATATTTCCTTGATCAATTTTCAAATAATAATGTGATACATTGATGGAAAGACCTCTTAGAGCTCTTTCCATCAATGTATCACATTATTATAATAAATAAATTTGAAAAATGATCAAGGAAATATGGGTTGATACAAAAATCGGACTTGGCACTGAAAGGGTTAAGTTGTATCTGGTAACACTCACAACATTGGAGATATTCTATTTTCAAACAAAGCAAACCGCAACTCATACCTTATATGGTAATTAAACGAGTGGATCAGGACATTTCTTGTTTTCAATTGATAGAAGATGGTGGCTATCTGCAAAGCGAAGGAAATTTGACTTGTATTTATATCAATAAAGTTTAGTTGTTTAGATTTGACAGGGTTGACATTATTGTATAATTCATTTATTACAGATACAGTAATGCCCTAAGTAATCGACTCCTTAACCACAGCAGAATTATGGGTAACTTTTCAGGATTTATTCGGAAATATGGCTTGTTGCCATTCATCTGAAAGCTCTCAGTGAGAGCTTTCCGATGAATGGCAACAAGCCATGTTTCCGACTAAATCCTTGAAAAGTTACCCATAATTCTGCTGTGGTTAAGGAGTCGATTACTTAGGTCATTACTGTATCAGCTGCAATCTGAATCTGTGGATTATAACGCAATTTACCCATTCGTGCCATTGCAACAAACCAACGCAATGGCCAATGCAATGAACTAACGCAACATAGTCATCTGAGTGGTACATCAATATAAATCTACCTAATCATGTGTCTTATGTTGCACCAGGCCTGAAAATATGGACCGAACATTTGCAGATTGTGATCCTCATAGGGTGAATTTAGTGACGCTACCCGCACTAATTTTTTAGTTTCTTTAGAAACGTCTTAAAAAAAGTTTAGTTTTTTTTTAGTTTAGTTTCTCTATATCGCATAATTTGGCAGATGACACAATGCATAACCGAGGTTACCAATGTGTGCACATGATACCACATCATCGTATACACCATCTGGGAACTTAAATACGAGTCTAGGTCTCCCATAGCAGTTGAGGCCATGCAGAATGAGATCCTCCGAGGATGATTTTGGTGATGCCAGCCCACTGTACGTTACAAGCCTTGAAATAGTGTGTCTGTCATTTGCAGAATAGCGGGCTAGCATCACCAAATTCACCCTCTGGGAACCTCATTCTGCAAATGACAGACACACTATTTCAAGGCTTGACTGTACGTTACAAATACACCTTCTGCGGACCTCATTCTGCAAATGTCCAGCACCATATTTTCGGGTCTGTGTTTAGGGTTGGCGCTTGATCCAAATGTTATCTTGCCAAATTTTCAAATGATTTGCCAAATTTAATTGAGGGTATATAATTGAATTGAAGGAAATACTCATTTTTTAAAACTTTGTTATATAATGTAAAAACTAACCACATTCACAGGTAATATGAGCTAGTAAAGCAAGCTAGTATTACTAATATATGTGACCCGCCATATCAAATCCAGTCGTAAGCCGGGATTTTTTTACCCTGTGCCATTGCATTCTCTTATATATATATGCGAGTCGACCATAGGTCGCCTCGCATATATAAGAGAATGCATTGGCCTAACAATTTTTTACAATTTTAATAATTTTTTCTTGTATTCTTTAACAATTTTATAATTTCACCTATACAGAGCCCCAGACAAACATGAGCAGACCACACTCTTCTATATGCTTCTATATATGTGTGGGGCTCCCTGCAGGGTAATGGAAGTTTTTTATTTTATGTCCAAAAAATTGTAAGAAACATTTATTTAAAAAAATTGTTAGGCCAATGCATTCTCTTATATACACGAGGCGACCTATGGTCGACTCGCATATATAAGAGAATGCATTGGCACAGGGTAAAAAAATCCCGACTTACGACTGGATTTGATATGGCGGGTCACATATATCAAAGTAGCAATAAGCATCTATGCAACACCAATTACATTTAATATTGCTAGACAGTTATCAAACTACAAGTATCTGCCATTAAAGCATACATAGCATACAGTAATGCTCTTATTAATCGACTTCTTAACCAAAGCAGAATTATGGGTTACTTTTCAGGATTTAGTCGGAAATATGGCTTGTTGCCATTCATCGGAAAGCTCATCATGGTGACTGTCATCCTATATTCTATGCTTATTACACATCTTGGTGACTATCATTCTATATTCTATGTTTATTACACATCTTGGTGACTATCATTCTATATTCTATGTTTGTTACACACCCTGGTGACTATCATTCTATATTCTATGTTTGTTACACACCTTGGTGACTATCATCTTATATTCTATGCTTATTACACATCTTGGTGACTATCATTCTATATTCTATGTTTGTTACACACCCTGGTGACTATCATTCTATATTCTATGCTTATTACACATCTTGGTGACTATCATTCTATATTCTATGTTTGTTACACACCCTGGTGACTATCATTCTATATTCTATGCTTATTACACATCTTGGTGACTATCATTCTAAATGCTATGTTTATTACACATCCTGGTGACTATCATTCTATATTCTATGTTTATTACACATCCTGGTGACTATCATTCTATATTCTATGTTTATTACACATCCTGGTGACTATCATACTATATTCTATGTTTATTACATATCCTGGTGACTATCATTCTGTGATGACCTGTGACTAATAGGTGAACATCACCTTCAACTGGGGAAATTCAATCTGATCCTAGGTCTCCCATAACAGTTGAGATTTAAGCAGAATGAGGTCCCCCAGGATGAATTTGGTGATGCTAGCCCAGCGTGCAGGATAGCGTTACCAAATTCACCCTCTGGGGACCTCTTTCTGCAAATGTCAGATACACTATCTCAAGGCTTGTGAATCATCAAATTTCTTATGAGTTACATTGTTACATGGTGGCTCTGTTTACAATGTTACATGGTGGCTCTGTTTACATTGTTACATGGTGGCTCTGTTTACATTGTTACATAGTGGCTCTGTTTACATTGTTACATAGTGGCTCTGTTTACAATGTTACATGGTGGCTCTGTTTACATTGTTACATAGTGGCTCTGTTTACAATGTTACATAGTGGCTCTGTTTACAATGTTACATAGTGGCTCTGTTTACAATGTTACATGGTGGCTCTGTTTAAATGCTCTCAAGAAATATATCTCTGTGTACAGTCAATTATATAAAAGATTCCAAGCAATGTTTTTTACCACATGAAATTGATCACAATCTTACATAATACACAAAGAGAACTCACAATTACAAGCCACATTTATATTATATCACAGTAATGCCCTAAATAATCGAGCTTTCCGATGAATGGCAACAAGCCATATTTCCGACTAAATCCTGAAAAGTTACCCATAATTCTGCTGTGGTTAAGGAGTCGATTATTTAGGGCATTACTGTACATACGTAGGTTTAATGAGAACATCCTATAGTATAAATGTGCAGCAAAGCTACTTTTAATCATCATTTAATCATCATTTAATCATCGTGTTATATGAAAGATTTCCAGCATGGTATTTTGCTTTATGTGGATACATGACAGAAATATAACACCAAGCCTGAGTTTAGTGTGCCTGTCATTTGCAGAATGAGGTCCCCACAGGGTGAATTTAGTGACGCTATCCTGCATAGCATGTTAGGGTCACCAAATTTACCCTCTAGGAGGCATCATCTTCTCTGGAAAGTTTCTTTATTTTCAAATTTCTATAAAAACTTCTTCATATAGATTCAATTTTTCCTTTTTAGCTCACCTGAGACGAAGTCTCCGGTGGAGCTATAGTCATCACTCCTCGTCCGTCGTACTGTCCGTCCGTCTGTCCATCCGTCCGTCCGTCAACAATTCTTTGAACATCTTCTCCTCTGAAACCGGAAGACCGAATTGGTTCATATTTGGTGTGGATGTTCCCTAGGTGACTCTCATTCAGATTTGTTCAAATGAGGTCACTGGGTCAAATAGTTGTGAAGCCAGGGCCATAACTCTATTCCTCAATAGTAATTCTTACAACAACTTCTTGTTCAGAACCATTGGGCCAATTTAGCTAACATTTGGTATGGAGGGTCCTTGGGTGACTGGTGTTCAGATTTGTTCAAATGAGGTCACCTGGTCAATTAGTTGAGAAACCAGGGCCATAACTCATAGTAATTCTTACAATGACTTCTTCTAAAAAAATATTTGGCCGATTTAGCTTATATTTGGTACAGAGAGACCTTGGGTGACTGGGCTTCAGATTTGTTCAAATGGGGTCACTGGGTCAAATAGGGGAAGAGCCAGGGACATAACTCTAAAAAAAAATTACATTTTTGCATTTTGACCTTTGATTTATTTAGACATATCACAGCTACCCAACCCCACCCTCCCCACCCTACCTCCTGTCCCTGCCACACCACACTGTATCATACCATGTTATCTCTTCCTTGTTCACCCCATTAAAATCCTTGTTTTGATCACAGCTGTAGGAGTATCAAAAAGCTGTATGTGCAGTCGTTAAAACCTAATTATCTATGTCACACCTCTCAGACACTGGTAGCTGATGGTTTCATGAATGGAATATAATTCTCAGAGAGTGCACTTGCTCTCAATGTCATGGGAATGTTGTTAAGCTAATGTAGTCAAATAAATGTTGTATGTCATATTCTCACAGGGATGTCCCCACAGTGTTGGGGGGGGGGGGGGGGGGTTGACTGACAGATTTGTTCAATGAAATATAAATTTGAAGCTCACATTCATGAGAAGAAGCTATAGTCATCACTTCTCATCTGTCACCTGTTCATCTGTCTGTCCATCCATCCATCTGTCAACAATTCTTTGAACATCTTCTCTAGGTCATAAGACTGAATGGGTTCATATTTGGTGTGGATGTTCCCTAGGTGACTCACATTCAGATTTGTTCAAATGAGGTCACTCTGTCAAATGGTTGTGAAGCCAGGGCCATAACTCTTGCCCTCCATAGTAATTCTTAAAAACGACTTCTCGTGTACCATCAGGTTGAATTGGTTCATATTTGGTATGAAGGGTCCTTTGGTGACTGTAGTTCAGATTTGTTCAAATGGGGTCATCCTGGTCAAATAGGGCCCAAGCAAAGGACAGTTTTCCTCTTAATATGCTTCCTTTACACGGACCGTCAGGTTTATTTTACTGATATTTAGTATGAAGGGTTCTTTGATGTCTGGGATTCAAATTTATGCAGATGGGGTCACCAGGTTAAATAGGGTGGGACCAGGGACATAACTGTATGTCTCTATAGTAAAATACTTATAATGTCTTCTCAAGAGAGGTTGGACCATATAGTATGGAGGATCCTTTAGTGACTGAGATTCAGATCTGTTAACATGAGGTCAACCCGTTAAGAAATGACGGGACTATGGGGACTTAAGACTTTTGTGACTAAAAAATCATTAAAATACAAAATTCATTAAAACGTCTACCTTGGAACTACCTGACTGATTAATCTGACATACATATAGTGTTTTTGGGTCCATGGATAATTGGGCTTTAAACATGTCTAAATGGTTTTATATAAAACGCTTTGAGAAAGTTTGAGATGTCGGTTGTGAAATTTCAACCTAAGACTTGGCAGTCTGGAGCCCGGGCGAGAGGGGACTTCTTGAGCTGTAGGAGGGGGTGATCACTAGTGTACAGTTGGTAATTTCAAGTTAGATTTGGTAATTTCAAGGTAGATTTTGTAGATTTGGTAATTTGATATTCACTGATCTACATTCATGAAGCCTCTCTAGCCACATATCCTGTTTAGATCTACTTCTTTTTAAGTGATTATGAAAAGTTCTGACTGTTTTGGTCTCCAAAGTCCCAGTCTTATCAATCTTTGCAGTCTGGTGAGCGACCCCACAGTCTTTGACTGTCTTGTTTAGTTTAGTTTCTCTATATCCTCAAATTGGCAGATGAAACATTGCATAATCGAGGTTCCCAATGGGTGTACATCACAATATTCACCATTTGGGAACGTCAACCTGAGTGTATGTCTCCCATAGCAGATGAGGCCCTAGCAGAATGAGGTCCCCAGAGGGTGAATTTAGTGATGCCAACCTCATATGCGGGATAACATCACTAAAATCACCCTCTGGGAACCTCATTCTTTTCAAATGACAGGTACACTAAACTCAGGCTTGTAGAACAACCACAATCACAGTCACAGTCACATTTAATTTCATATTCACAAATATTTTTTTTACCCTGTGCCAATGCATTCTTTTATATATGCGAGTCGACCATAGGTCGCCTCGCATATATAAGAGAATGCATTGGCCTAACAATTTTTTATCATTTTTTTAAAATAAATGTTTCTTACAAATTTTAGGACATAAAATAAAAAACATCCATTACCCTGCAGGGAGCCCCACACATATATAGAAGCATATAGAAGAGTGTTGTCTGCTCATGTTTGTCTGGGGCTCTGTATGGGTGAAATTATAAAATTGTTAAAGAATACAAGAAAAAATTATTTAAATTGTAAAAATTTTAGGCCAATGCATTCTCTTATATATGCGAGGCGACCTATTGCATATATAAGAGAATGCATTGGCACAGGGTAAAAAAATCCCGACTTACGACTGGATTTGATATATGAGGAGACATATTAATATGAACTCTGGGGATTAAAGATGGTTTATCTCTTCCGAGCCACAATTACAACTAAATTTTTATAAAACCCAATTTCAAGACTTTATATGACTGTTTTTTATGCTAGCGGACTGGCTAGTGTCGCAAAATTTTTCCTCTGGGAACCTCATTTTGTTTAGGCCTCCACTACTGTGAGAGACCTAGGATCAGATTGAAGTTCCCCAGTTGAAATTGGTGATGTTCACCCATTAGTCACCTCGATTATGCATTTTATCTTCTGCAAAATACGGATATAGAAACGGAACAGAAGGGAGAAAGTAACTATAAAGGTACTCAATCCAATTTGATGATCCCCATATGTGATCCGCCATATCAAATCCAGTCGTAAGTCGGGATTTTTTTACCCTGTGCCAATGCATTCTCTTATATATGCGAGTCGACCATAGGTCGCCTCGCATATATAAGAGAATGCATTGGCCCTAATTTATTTTACAATTTAAATAATTTTTTCTTGTATTCTTTAACAATTTTATAATTTCACCCATACAGAGCCCCAGACAAACATGAGCAGACGACACTCTTCTATATGCTTCTATATATGTGTGGGGCTCCCTGCAGGGTAATGGATGTTTTTTATTTTATGTCCTAAAAATTGTAAGAAACATTTATTTAAAAAAAATGATAAAAAATTATTAGGCCAATGCATTCTCTTATATATGCGAGGCGACCTATGGTCGACTCGCATATATAAGAGAATGCATTGGCACAGGGTAAAAAAATCCCGACTTACGACTGGATTTTATATGGCGGGTCACATATCATCAGATTCCAACAACAACAACAAAGTTTTTTTAAATGCAGCTCCAATTATCAAAATCAATTAATTGCCCAAAAATAATGCTAACCACAGTCGACTATAGTATAAAATGCCCAAAACCTGTTATTTATCCATATTTTGTTCAACGATTTGTCAAATATCTGACCCAAAAAAAGCCACTTGATTTTAGAGTTATCCATCTTCATCCGCAATTTGGTCTGAGACCGTCTTCTTGTCGACCTTTTACTAGGCCACTAAAATTATTGGTGGTGAAAAATAATGGATTTAGAAAATTGATATCTGATCACTGTGAACTTTTGATGGGTGGGTTTCTCGACTCGAATCAAATATTTTTGACCCCGAAACCAAGGAAATAGTAACTGAAAAATAACAGATTTCAAAAATTGATATCTAATCACTGTGAACTTTTGATGGGTGGGTTTCTCGACTCGAATCAATTATTTTTTACCCGAAGCCAAGGAAATAGTAATTTGCGAACGTTAATTTGGATTATTCATCTTTAATTTGAGGCTATAATACTTCCCGGAAGATGAGGCCTAAGCAGAATGAGGTTCCCAGAGGGTGAATTTGGTGATGCTATCCCACTGTGCATCACTAAATTTAACCTCTGGGGACCTCATTCTGCATTTGACAGACACACTATATCAAGATCCTGTGATTTAGGCATTATTTTTCCGATTTGATTTTCAATAAGTCCGCTATAGAAGAGAAAGGCAATCAACATAAACCAGTATTATTCCTTACCGATATAACTGGCTGCTCTCCTTACCGATATAACTGGCTGCTCTCCTTACCGATTTCACTGGCTGCTCTCCTTACCGATATAACTGGCTGCTCTCCTTACCGATTACACTGGCTGCTGTAGCTGGTTTACGTTGAAGTTAACTTGGCCTACAGTAATGCTCTAATTAATCGACCTCTTAACCAAAGCAGAATTATTGGTAACTTTTCAGGATTTAGTCGGAAATATGGCTTGTTGCTATTCATCGGAAAGCTCTCGTCGAGAGCTTTCCGATGAATGGCAACAAGCCATATTTCCGACTAAATCCTGAAAAGTTACCCATAATTCTGCTTTGGTTAAAAGGTCGATTAATTAGAGCATTACTATATGTACAGTAATGCCATAAATAATTGACTCATTAACCACAGAACTTGTGACAGAAGAATTATGGGTAACTTTTCAGGATTTAGTCGGAAATATGGCTTGTTGCCATTCATCGGAGTGAGAGCTTTCCGATGAATGGCAACAAGCCATATTTCCGACTAAATCCTGAAAAGTTACCCATAATTCAGCTGTGGTTAAGGAGTCGATTAATTAGGGCATTACTGTATGTACTTGGATAATTCAGCTGTGGTTAAGGAGTCGATTAATTAGGGCATTACTGTAAGTACTTGGTTAATTCAGCTGTGGTTAAGGAGTCGATTAATTAGGGCATTACTGTATGTACTTGGATAATTCAGCTGTTTCTGCTCTCTACATGCATCTACAAACAGCTCTGCTTTCTTAGTTGCTATAATTTTTGTTACAGATATTTTTGTGGGATATTATTGAAATAAAATATTTGAATGAAAAATAATGCTTCGGTTGTTATAAAAATATGAACATCACATAAAGGGGTAGGGTCTACTTGGATATTGTGAATTGGTTAACCCTTTAATGATGGGAGCTGCACTGGTGCAGCATTAGAGATCCTGTGCCAGTGCATTCTCTTATATATGCAAGGCTCCCTATTATATGCGAGTCTCCCATAGGGAGTCTCGCATTTATAAGAGAATTCATGGCTTACAAGGTCAAGATAAATATTGTTAGGCCAATGTGTATTCTCTTATATATGCGAGACTCGCATATATAAGAGAATTTATTGACACAGGTTTTTGCAAAATTGCAGAAAGCTCCAGTCATGGAAGGGTTAACCGTTTAAAGGTTCTCAATCCGATCAGAGGGTCCTAAATTACTATTTATTTGGCTTTGGGTGTAAAAAATATTTGATTCAAGTCGAGGAACCCACCCATCAAAGCTCAGAGTGATTAGATATCGATTTTTAAATTCTATTAATTTTCCGAGATCTAGCCCACAAGTTGGCAGAACCATGTGATCAAAACAGACAAATTGCGGGTGTAAGATGGATAACTCTAAAATAAAGTGGTTATTATTGTTAATAGTAAGCACTTGATTATGGAGTTATCCATCTTACACCCGCAATTTGTCCGTTTTGAGCACGTGGTTCTGCTAACTTGTGGGACAGATCTCCGAAAATTAATAGATTTCAAAAATTGATATCTAATCACTCTGAGCTTTGATGGGTGGGTTCCTCGACATGAATCAAATATGTTTTACTCCCAAAGCCAAAGAAATAGTAATATAAGACCCTCTGATCGGATTGAGTACCTTTAACCGTTGAACGATTTAACCCTTTCTACACTAAATACTCATTGACGAGTGGTTCTTAGGAAATGTTCGTTTGTTGAACTTATTATCTGAACATTTCTCTCCAATGGACCAAGCTCCATGCAGAGTTCAGTCCCCTACGCTGGACTTACCACTACCAACACCTACACGTAATGAAGCTCCATGCAGAGTTCAGTCTCCTACGCTGGACTTACCACTGCCAACACCTACACGTAATCAAGCTCCATGCAGAGTTCAGTCCCCTATGCAGGACTTACCGCTGCCCGCACCTATACACGTAATGAAGCTCCATGCAGAGTTCAGTCCCCTACACAGGACTTACCGCTGCCCGCACCTACAAGTAATGAAGCTCCATGCAGAGTTCAGTCCCCTATGCAGGACTTACCGCTGCCCGCACCGCCATGTAATGTGAAGAAATGTAACATTTATTTATTTGAGACTTCTTGTAGGTTACAATTCATTCTGCATTATTCTGAGAAACTGAACTGTCCATATATATTCATTTGATAATTGACTAGATCAAGCCAGAATGAATTGTAACTGACAAAACACTTCAATAATTTTTTTTAGATTCAATTAAGAAAATACACATGCCGGCAGCGTTCAGACATCGCATAACGAGGGGACTGAACTCTATATACATGCCGGCAGCATTCAGACATCGTGTAGCGAGGGGACTGAACTCTGTTTTCAGCTTGCCAATGGATAGGACTCCTTCTGTACTTTTATTATCTGTCGTCTGCTTATTTTTCCTGAAAACCCCTCCTGATGAAAATAGACCATTCCCATGTATACTTTTATAACTGAGTGGGAGAATTCAGTATAGACAGGGTTAATACTTCATATTTGCTGATGGTATTCAGTATTCACTTTATCTATTTATTCATTTTAGAAATTTAGGTAATATGATATTTTTGGCTGTTTTGTTAGCTCAACTGTCGTCCATCCGTCCGTGTGTCAAAAATTTCCTTCGGCATGCCCTACACGCCGCATCTGATCTTCACCAAACTTCATATGTAGCCTCAGGCTGACCTATAGATGGGAGCTTTAGGATTTTTCCAAATTTATATTGAACTATAAACATTAAATTTTTTACTATTAGTGATCTTTATTAAATTTTTATCGTGATTAGTTGATAAATTTCTGTGACGCAAATGACCTATTGAGTCAGGAATTTTCCAATTTAGGATTCATCAATTCACTTTTACTCGAAGTTATCTCTGGTAAATTAGACTAATCATGATCTTATTACTTCAAATTTCCATATATTACCAAAGAGTGGATTGGTGGCATTTTGATTATGATTTATAACCATATCTATGAAAAAAACATTAACAAAATCTGGAAAAACACGGATTTTGCCACATTTACTAAGAAAATACAAAAATGTTTCTAGCTTATATGTTTCACAAATTAATACATGTATCCACAAACTCTTGAAAAATCCTGAAATATCTTTCATAACAACTTATATATGTGTTATAAGTCTATAAAAGCTTCCAACAACTGTGTCGTCCTAATGCAGCATCCAACCACTTTTTACCTCAACTTACTTTTGTAAGTTTGAGCTATTGCCATGGCTTGGCGTCCGTCGTCCGTGTGTTCGTGTGTGCGTGTGTCCGTCAACAATTTCCTTTGGCGCGGGCTACAGGTCGTACCTTTGGTCTGATCTTTATGAAATTTGTCATGAATGTTGACATTGACATGTAGATGGGAACGAGTCATTTTGGGGTCATTCGGCCAAAAAACATGGCTGCTGGTGGCCATTTTGGATTTCAAAATTCAATCCATTGGCGCGGGCTACAGGTCGTACTGTTCGTCTGATCATTATGAAATTTGTCATGGATGTTAATATTGACATGTAGATGGGAACGAGTCATTTTGGGGTCGTTCGGCCAAAAAACATGGCTGCTGGCAGCCATCTTGGATTTTACTCTTTGCATGACTAAATCCTTTGGCGCAGGCTACAGGTCGTAGTTTTGATCAGAACTTCATGAAATATGTCATGGATGTTAACAATGACATGTAGATGGGAACGAGTGATTTTGGGGTCGTTCAGCCAAAAAACATGGCCGCCAGCAGCCATCTTGGATTTTACTCTTTGCATGACTAAATTCTTTGGCGCGGGCTACAGGTTGTAGCTTTGGTCAGAACTTCATGAAATTTGTCATGGATGTTAACAATGACATGTAGATGGGAACGAGTGATTTTGGGGTCATTCGGCCAAAAAACATGGCCGCCAGCAACCATCTTGGATTTTACTCTTTGCATGACTAAATCCTTTGGCACGGGTTACAGGTCGTACCTTTGGTCTGACCTTTATGAAATTTGTCATGAATATTGATATTGACATGTATATGGGAACGAGTCATTTTGGGGTCATACGGCCAAAAAACATGGCCGCTGGCAGCCATCTTGGATTTTACTCTTTGCATGACTAAATCCTTTGGTGCAGGCTACAGGTCGTAGTTTTGATCAGAACTTCATGAAATTTGTCATGGATGTTAACAATGACATGTAGATGGGAACGAGTGATTTTGGGGTTGTTCGGCCAAAAAACATGGCCGCCAGCAGCCATCATGGATTTTACTCTTTGCATGACTAAATCCTTTGGCGCGGGCTACAGGTCGTACCTATGGTCTGATCTTTATGAATTTTGTCATGAATGTTGACATTGACATGTAGATGGGAACGAGTCATTTTGGGGTCATTCGGCCAAAAAACATGGCCGCTGGTGGCCATTTTGGATTTCAAAATTCAATCCATTGGCGCGGGCTACAGGTCGTGCTGTTCGTCTGATCATCATGAAATTTGTCATGGATGTTAACAATGACATGTAGATGGGAACGAGTGATTTTGAGGTCGTTCAGCCAAAAAACATGGCCGCCAGCAGCCATCTTGGATTTTACTCTTTGCATGACTAAATTCTTTGGCGCGGGCTACAGGTTGTAGCTTTGGTCAGAACTTCATGAAATTTTTCATGGATGTTAACAATGACATGTAGATGGGAACGAGTGATTCTGGGGTTGTTCGGCCAAAAAACATGGCTCCCAGCAGCCATCTTGGATTTTACTCTTTCAATGACTAAATCCTTTGGCGCGGGTTACAGGTCGTACCTTTGGTCTGACCTTTATGAAATTTGTCATGAATATTGATATTGACATGTATATGGGAACGAGTCATTTTGGGGTCATACGGCCAAAAAACATGGCCGCTGGCAGCCATCTTGGATTTCAAAATTCAATCCATTGGCACGGGCTACAGGTCGTACTGTTTGTCTGATCATCATGATATTTATCATGGATGTTAATATTAACATGTAGATGGGAACGAGTCATTTTGGGGTCGTTTGGCTAAAAAACATGTCCGCCAGCAGCCATATTGGATTTCACTCTTTGCATGAATAAATCCTTTGGTGTGGGCTACAGGTCGTAGCTTTGGTTGGAACTTCAAGAAATTTGTCATGTATGTTAACAATGACAATGACATGTAGATGGGAAACGAGTCATTTTGGGGTTGTTCAGCCGAAAAACATGGCCGCCAGCAGCCATCTTGGATTTTACTCTTTGCATGACTAAATCCATTGGCACAGGCTACAGGTCATATCTTTGATCAGATCATTATGAGATTTGTAAAGGCTGTAGATGGGAACAAGTCATTTTGGGGTAATTCGGAAAAAAACATGGCTGCCGTTGGCCATTTTAGAATTTACTCTTTGCATCAATAAATCCTTTGGCACACCATAATCACCACATCCCTGATCCGATCATTATTAAACCTGTTATAAATGTTGATATTGACATGTACATCTAGTCTTACTTAGACATTTCAATTAGCACTTTTCCTATTCCTCCATTTACTGTCCATGACATGTAGATGGGAAACGAGTCATTTTGGGGTTGTTCAGCCGAAAAACATGGCCGCCAGCAGCCATCTTGGATTTTACTCTTTGCATGACTAAATCCATTGGCACAGGCTACAGGTCATATCTTTGATCAGATCATTATGAGATTTGTAAAGGCTGTAGATGGGAACAAGTCATTTTGGGGTAATTCGGAAAAAAAACATGGCTGTCGGTGGCCATTTTAGAATTTACTCTTTGCATCAATAAATCCTTTGGCACACCATAATCACCACATCCCTGATCCGATCATTATGAAACCTGTTATGAATGTTGATATTGACATGTACATCTAGACATTTCAATTAGCACTTTTCCTATTCCTCCATTTACTGTCGACCATTAAATTATTCCCCTACCTAAGTTGAGCTACAGTGTCATTGACACTTTCATTTGAAAAGGTTTGCTTATGCATATTAATATGTACATTAACAGCTCATATAACCAAAATATTTGTGTCAACACCTCCTGTACTTGTTCCGCAAGTAATTAAATATCTATGTTGCTTGTGAAATTACAATAATCCCCTTAGGGGATAGGATCAGCTACTAGTAAGTAACTAGTGTGAACAAGACATGACATGAAATGATGTATGATTGATGTACATGTATATAGGCCAGGTTACATGTATCTAAATATACTATTTTCCTCTCTTTTTAATGCTCATCTAACTAAAATGAAGCAAAGTACAACAATAGAACCATTTATGACAGGTTAGCCCATATACATGACAGTAGTAAAGATTGAAATCACAATAATTCAATTTGTTATTAGTCCCAGGTCAAATTTAACTGACTTTATTGCCAGAGCTTTCACCCTTTTAGTGCCAGGGGCCGATCTCATCGACCCTAATTTATGGTCTGTAGAGTGCCCTAAAAAAAATAAAATAAATGAATTTATTTTTTTTATTTTTATTTTTTTATTTGGGTTAGGCCAATGCATTCTCTTATATATGCGAGGCGACCTATGGTCGACTAGCATATATAAGAGAATGCATTGGCACAGGGTATATGGGTCGATACCAAAATCGGACCTGGCACTCAAAGGGTTAATTGTTTTACCCTTCATACATGTACTTTTAATAGGCTACAGTAATGCTCTAAATAATCGACTCCTTAACCCTTTACCCAACAAAACGGCCAAAACCGGCCAAATAAAGCTTCAACAGCCTAATATATCTTCGGTCTGTCTCAATAGAACCATACAAATATGGATATCATTGGAACCGGCTCCTTGACCACATTGTGATAGTTACAGTTATGCCCTGTGCCAATGCATTCTCTTATATATGCGAGTCGACCATAGGTCGCCTCGCATATATAAGAGAATGCATTGGCCTAAAAAAAATCTTTTTTTAACACTTTTTACCATTTTTTCTTACATTCTTTAACAATTTTATAATTTTTAATGTGTTAAGCCAATGCATTCTCTTATATATGCGAGGCGACCTATGGTCGACTCGCATATATAAGAGAATGCATTGGCACAGGGCCCTTCTGTTGGGTAAAGGGTTAACCACATCAGAATTATGGGTAACTTTTCAGGATTTAATCGGAAATATGGCTTTTTGCCATTCATCGGAAAGCTCTCACTGAGAGCTTTCCGATGAATGGCAACAAGCCATATTTCCTACTAAATCCTGAAACGTTACCCATAATTCTGCTGTGGTTAAGGAGTCGATTATTTAGGTCATTACTCTACCTCGTTGTTTAGTGAAGTACTGCAGTGTGCTGTTCTTGTGTCGTTACTTGTCTCATCTTTGACTATCACACTTTCTGTGCTGTTTGCGAGCATTTTCTTATTTGGAAGTACCACAATGTCAGCTTATTATGTTATCACTTGTTTGATCTTGATCGTGCATTAACACGATTAAAAGTCCAACATTCTAACCACTGGGCCACCACAGCATCAGCATGTTGTGTTATCAATTGTCTGATTTGTGAATATCTCACTTTGTCGTTTGAGTGCATTTCCTTATTTGGAAGTACCACATTACCTTGTCGTGTTATCGCATGTCTGATCTTTGAATACCCTGCTTTGTGTATTGTTTGAGTGAATTTCCTTATTAGCTCAACTTACTTTTGTAAGTTTGAGCTATTGCCATGGTTTGGCGTCCGTCGTCCGTGTGTGTGCGTGTGTCCGTCAACAATTTCCTTTGGCGCGGGCTACAGGTTGTACCTTTGGTCTGATCTTCATGAAATTTGTCATGAATGTTGACATTGACATGTAGATGGGAACGAGTCATTTTGGGGTCATTCGGCCAAAAAACATGGCCGCTGGCAGCCATCTTGGATTTCAAGATTCAATCCATTGGCGCGGCCTACAGGTCGTACTGTTCATCTGATCATCATGAAATTTGTCATTGATGTTAATAATGACATGTAGATGGGAACGAGTGATTTTGGGGTCGTTCGGCCAAAAAACATGGCTGCCAGCAGCCATCCTGGATTTTACTCTTTGCATGACTAAATCCTTTAGCGCGGGCTGACATGTAGATGGGAACGAGTGATTTTGGAGTCGTTCGGCCAAAAAACATGGCCGCCAGCAGCCATCTTGGATTTTACTCTTTGCATGACTAAATCCTTTGGCGCGGGCTACAGGTTGTACCTTTGGTCTAATCTTTATGAAATTTGTCATGAATGTTGACATTGACATGTAGATGAGAACGAATCATTGTGGGGTCATTCGGTCAAAAAACATGGCCGCTGGTGGCCATCTTAGATTTCAAAATTCAATCCATTGGCGCGGGCTACATGTCGTAATGTTCGTCTGATCATCATGAAATTTGTCATGGATGTTAATATTGACATGTAGATGGGAACGAGTCATTTTGGGGTTGTTCGGCCAATAAACATGGCCGCCAGCAGCCATCTTGGATTTTACTCTTTGCATGACTAAATCCTTTGGCGCGGGCTACAGGTCGTAGCTTCGATCGGAACATCATGAAATTTGTCATGGATGTTAACAATGACATGTAGATGGGAACGAGTGATTTTGGGGTCATTCGGCCGAAAAACATGGCCGCCAGCAGCCATCTTGGATTTTACTCTTTGCATGACTAAATCCTTTGGCCCGGGCTACAGGTCGTACCTTTGGTCTGATCTTTATGAAATTTGTAATGAATGTTGACATTGACATGTAGATGGGAACAAGTAATTTTGGGGTCATTCGGCCAAAAAACATGGCCGCTGGCAGCCATCTTGGATTTCAAGATTCAATCCATTGGCGCGGGCTACAGATTGTACTGTTCGTCTGATCATCATGAAATTTGTCATTGATGTTAATAATGACATGTAGATGGGAACGAATGATTATGGTGTCGTCCGGCCAAAAAACATGGCCGCCAGCAGCCATCTTGGATTTTACTCTTTGCATCACTAAATCCTTTGGCGCGGGCTACAGGTTGTACCTTTGGTCTAATCTTTATGAAATTTGTCATGAATGTTGACATTGACATGTAGATGGGAACGAATCATTGTGGGGTCATTCGGCCAAAAAATATGGCCGCTGGCGGCCATCTTATATTTCAAAATTCAATCCATTGGCGCGGGCTACAGGTCGTACTGTTCGTCTGATCATCATGAAATTTGTCATGGATGTTAATATTGACATGTAGATGGGAACGAGTCATTTTGGGGTCGTTCGGCCAATAAACATGGCCGCCAGCAGCCATCTTGGATTTTACTCTTTGCATGACTAAATCCTTTGGCGCGGGCTACCGGTCGTAGCTTTGATCGGAACATCATGAAATTTGTCATGGATGTTAACAATGACATGTAGATGGGAACGAGTGATTTTGGGGTCGTTCGGCCAAAAAACATGGCCGCCAGCAGCCATCTTGGATTTTACTATTTGCATGACTAAATCCTTTGGCGCGGGCTACAGCTCGTACCTTTGGTCTGATCTTTATGAGATTTGTCACGAATGTTGACATTGACATGTAGATGGGAACAAGTCATTTTGGGGTCATTCGGCCAAAAAACATGGCCGCTGGCAGCCATCTTGGATTTCAAGATTCAATCCATTGGCGCGGGCTACAGGTCGTACTGTTCGTCTGATCATCATGAAATTTGTCATTGATGTTAATAATGACATGTAGATGGGAACGAGTGATTTTGGGGTCGTTCGGCCAAAAAACATGGCTGCCAGCAGCCATCTTGGATTTTACTCTTTGCATGACTAAATCCTTTGGCGCGGGCTACATGTCGTAGCTTTGGTCTGATCTTTATGAGATTTGTCATGGATGTTAACACTGACATGTAGATGGGAACGAGTGATTTTGGGGTCATTCGGTCAAAAAACATGGCCGCCAGCAGCCATCTTGGATTTTACTCTTTGCATGACTAAATCCTTGGTGCGGGCTACAGGTCGTAGCTTTGGTCAGATGGTCATGAAATTTGTCATGAATTATAACAATGACATGTAGATGGGAACGAGTCGTTTTGGGGTCATTCGGTCAAAAAACATGGCCACCAGCAATTTACTCTTTGCATGACTAAATCCTTTGGCGTGGGCTACAGGTCATACCTTTGGTCTGATCTTTATTAAATTTGTCATGGATGTTAACACTGACATGTAGATGGGAACGAGTGATTTTGGAGTCGTTCGGCCAAAAAACATGGCCGCCAGCAGCCATCTTGGATTTTACTCTTTGCATGACTAAATCCTTTGGCACGGGCTACAGGTTGTACCTTTGCTCTAATCTTTATGAAATTTGTCATGAATGTTGACATTGACATGTAGATGGGAACGAATCATTGTGGGGTCATTCGGCCAAAAAACATGGCTGCCAGCAGCCATCTTGGATTTCAAAATTAAATCCATTGGCGCGGTCTACAGGTCGTACTGTTCGTCTGATCATCATGAAATTTGTAGGTCGTAGCTTTGGTCAGATCTTCATAAAATTTGTCATGGATGTTAACAATTATACGTAGATGGGAACGAGTCCTTTTGGGGTCAATTGGCCAAAAAAACACAGGTTAACCCTTTACCCTTTACCCACCAGCAGCCATCTTGTATTTTACTCTTTGCATCACTAAATCCTTTGGCGCAGGTTAGACATTTCAATTAGCACATTTCCTATTCCTCCATTTACTGTCAACCATTAAATTATTCCCCTACCTAAGTTGAGCTACAGTGTCATTGACACTTTCATTTGGAAGTACCACATTGCGTTGGCAGTGTGTTATCACCTTATTAGTATGCATCAGTATGACAACTGTGTGGTTCCTGTCCAGCGGCCATCTCGGATTTCAAAATTGAATCAATTAGCACAGGATACAGGTCGTACTGATCATCATAAAATCATGTCATGGATGTTAATATTGATATTTAGATGGGCAGGAGTCATCATTCGGCCATAAAACATTGGCCACTGGCAGTCATCTTGGATTTACTCTTTGCATGACTAAATCCTTTGGCATGGGTTACAGGTCGTACCTTTGGTCGGATCATTATGAAATTTGTCATGACATGTTGACATGGGAACAATTCATTTTGGGGTGATTTGGCCATAAAATATGGCTGCTGCAGCCATCTTGGATTTTACCCTTCGCATGACTAAATCCTTGGGCACAATCCACAGACCACATCCCTCATCTGATCATCACCAAACTTAATATGGATCATCGTGGTGACTCTAGATGGTAGCTATCAATGTTTTCCGAATTTCATTGAAAAACATGGCCGCCAGCAGCCATTTTGGATTTGACTCTTTGTATGACTAAATTCTTCGGCACACCCTACAGGCAACCTCCCTAATCCGATCATGACTAAACTTCATATGGATCTTCAGACTGGCCTCTAGATGGGAGCCATCAATTTTTTCTGAAATTTGTGATAAAATATGGCCACCAGCAGCCATCTTGAATTTCAAATTTGAATCGATCAGAACACCCTGCAGCATGCATTTATCGGAGTTTAGGATCACCTCTAGATGGGAGCTATCGAAATTGAACAATTTTCTAATATTTTGTTCTATAAATCGTGACAACGTATTCTATAGAAACAGATAAATGGTGAGGATGTATGACTGGAAGAGATACAAAACACACATATCGGATCCAGAATTTTGGTCCAGTATTTATAGGGAATGGTCAATTTTGTTTGCAATAGCAAGTGACATATGTATAAACTTGGGTCTGTCAGAATACATAACTCATATGTCATTTGAGGTTTTTCCTTGGTTCACCAAGTACAGTATATCTGAATGGCCAAATGGTCTGCATGTCTAAAATAACTTGGTGTCATCGTTGTCATCACATCCAGTATGTACCCTAAGCAAGGTTGAGATACTAAGCATGAATATTTAATAAATTGTTTACATATCTTATTGCGCAGATACGTGCAGGAATCCACTTCCCCATTCCTTGTGACCAACATTCCCACGAGATGACATCAGTACTAAGTATGTTCTTGTGTCATTACCCTGTTCCAGTTTGAGTGCACACTGTACTTTACAATAATCTGACTGTGGAATCTTGATAGTCTCTAGGTTTCAGTAACCTTTAATAATTCGGAAGATTCCAGTGAAGGAACAGAGTCCATGGAAAGATCGCTCTGTTACAATACGAACCTCACCAAACATCATACGGATATTTTGGGTGACTTCTAGATGGGAGTCATAATTTTTTTCCTCCAAATTTCGTTGGGAAAACATGGCCACAAGCTGCCATCTTGGATTTTACTCTTTGTATAACTAAATCCTTTGGTACACCCAACAGACGACATCCCTTGTCCGATCGTCACTAAAATTCACATGGATCTTCGGGATGACCACAAGATGGGAGTAATCTAATTTTTCCTAATTTAAAAAAAAAAACATGACCACCGGAAGCCATATTGGATTTTACTCTTTGCATCTGTTTGCATGACTAAATCCTTTACCACACCTACATACCACATCCTTCATCTGATCGTCACCAAACTTCATATTGGGGTGACCACTAGATGGGAGCTATCAAATGTTTTGAATTTTATTGGAAAACATGCCACCAGTGGCCATCTTGGATTTTAATTTTTATACATCTCTTCATGTTGATATCTAGTATTACTTAGACATATCAACTTTATGCATTCCTAATTGCTCCATTGACTATAACACATTAAATTATCCCCTCTCCAAGTTGAGCTACATGTACAGCATTATTGACTGCCATCTTGGAATTTACTCTTTGCATTACCTTTGGCAGACCACATCCCTCATCCAATCATCACCAAACTTCAAATGGATCTTTGGTGTGATCTCTCGATGGGAGCTTCCTATTTTGACTGAAATTTGTTTTTAAAAAAGGCCACCAGCAGCCATCTCGGATTTCAAATTTGAGTCCATTGGCAAACCCCGCAGCCCACATTTAATCGAGAATTTATTTATAAATTACAGGCATCTTTAGAATCACTTCTAGAAGGAGCAATCAAATTTTAACCATTTTCGATGAAAAACATGGCCACCCGTGATCATCTTGTAATTTACTCTTTGCATGACTAAATCCTTTGGCACACCCTACAGACCACATCCCTCATCTGATGATCACCAAACTTCTTTGGGGTGACCTCTAGATGGGAGCCTCCTATTTTGACCGAAATTTGTTGAAAAACATGGCTGTCAGCGGCCTTCTTAGAATTTACTCTTTATATGACTAAATCCATATCCCTCATCCAATGAGGATCAAACTTTATATGGATTTTCAACGTGACTTCTTCTTTGTCATTCTTTTCATTGCTCAGCAAAAAATTAACCCCTCCACAAGTTGAGATACAGTGTCATTAACACTTTCATTGGACTTTTTATCAAAGCAGTCGGACAAATGAATGAATTAAAATCAATAGGATATTTCTTTGTCTGTCATCAGTTATGGTAAGCCTGCAAATAGTGTGTCTGTCATTTGCAGAATGAGGTCCCCAGAGGGTGAATTTAGTGATGCTATCTTGCATAGCGGGCTAGCATCACCAAATTCACCCTCTGGGGACCTCATTCTGCTAAGGCCTCATCTTCTGAGAATTATCTATAGTCTCAATTTAACATTGTTTTAAGTTACTTTTTTCCCTTCTGTTCAGTTTCTATATCCCTAAATTGCAGAAGATAAAATGCATAATCGAGGTGACTAATGGGTGAACATCACCAACTTCAACTGGGGAACTTTATTCTGATCCAAGGTCTCCCATAGCATTTGAAGCCTAAGCAGAATGAGGTTCCCAGAGGGTGAATTTGGTGAAGCTAGCCTGCTTTGCAGGATAGCATCACTAAATACACCCTCTGGGGACCTCATTCTGCAAATGACAGACACACTATTTGCAGACTTGACTAATCTGGTAACACTTGGCATTTCTGGTTAAATAAAGGAGATATATTACTTTCTGTTCTATATTAGGCCACAGTAATCTTATTAGTTGGTTTACGAACATCAGGGAAAAAATCTCTTGATTGAGGAGGAAATTATTTTTTATTTAAACCCAGGCAGGTCTTGACATAGCAATTGGCGTTTATTCCAACCCTGGTGAATGTAAATCCCAAATTTTCACTTGGGATAATTTTTTGCAAGTTAAAATAATTAAAACCAACACATAAATATATAAATTTTTCTCATTTTCGAATGATTTTCCCATGCTATTATGACTGATAGAACACTGTTTTCGAATGATTTTCCCATGCTATTATGACTGATAGAACACTGTTTTCGAATGATTTTCCCATGCTATTATGACTGATAGAACACTGTTTTCGAATGATTTTCCCATGCTATTATGACTGATAGAACACTGTTTTCGAATGATTTTCCCATGGCCCATGATGTTATGACTGATAGAACACTTTTCGAATGATTTTCCCATGCTATTATGACTGATAGAACACTGTTTTCGAATGATTTTCCCATGCTATTATGACTGATAGAACACTGTTTTCGAATGATTTTCCCATGCTATTATGACTGATAGAACACTGTTTTCGAATGATTTTCCCATGGCCCATGATGTTATGACTGATAGAACACTTTTCGAATGATTTTCCCATGCTATTATGACTGATAGAACACTGTTTTCGAATGATTTTCCCATGCTATTATGACTGATAGAACACTGTTTTCGAATGATTTTCCCATGCTATTATGACTGATAGAACACTGTTTTCCAATGATTTTCCCATGCTGTTATGACTGATAGAACACTTTTTTTGCAATATTGGTACATACTGTACCAAACATGTAAGTTGTCGGCAGTTGTAAAACCAACTAATTAAATTGGTGTCACCTTATATCTTGCAATTTATGTGATTTAGGCCAAGATTTTAATATTTTAATACATGTATATTTACACTCTAATTTAAAGCCACTTGGCAGTTTGCATTCTAAAATACACCTAATAATATTCGCATATTAATTTTTCCTGGTATTGAATTAGGTCGATACATAATTGAACTACCTTTCTACGAGCATATTATGTCCCAGAAAGACACATTGAAGTCAATCAAAATACAACTTTGAGCACGAACAGAAAAGAGCATTCCATGTTAGTCTATTCCTGATATTGTAGAAGTAATGAGCGATTGTTTCACATCTGTGTGAAATTTTTAAAACAGCTGGAAAATGGCTGTGACCATGGCAAGTATTTTTCGGAGTACACGAAGCTGGTATATCAATATTTTATGTATTTTTCAACCTATCTTATACCTCCTTCCAAATTATGCAGACAAAATTTAGAAGCTCGAATGAGCCATGTACATTTTAAATTAAAGACTGAAATGACCTTTAAGTTGGACAATTTATATAGAAATTTGTTAAAAACTTTTCAATAGTTAGTAAACTTGAGTTCAAAATTATAAAAAAAAAAACCCAGGGAATTGGCTACAAATGGGAATTATGATGTCAGGAATATAGTCAGCATATTGGAGAGGGGATGCAGTTACAATTGAATTAAATTCAAAAGAGGACACCTCATGAACATAGACCATCAAGTGACATTCCTGATTAAAGAGGACACCTCATGAACATAGACCATCAAGTGACATTCCTGATTAAAGAGGACACCTCATGAACATAGACCATCAAGTGACATTCCTGATTAAAGAGGACACCTCATGAACATAGACCATCAAATGACATTCCTGATTAAAGAGGACACCCCATGAACATAGACCATCAAGTGACATTCCTGATTAAAGAGGACACCCCATGAACATAGCCCATCAAGTGACATTCCTGATTAAAGAGGACACCTCATGAACATCGACCATCAAGTGACATTCCTGATTATTGGCCCACATTTTAGACCCAGCTGTAATAACATGAACTAATTAACCCTTTGAGTGCCAGGGGCCGATATTATCGGCCCTAAACCTACACAATAAGTCTGTTAAAGAATATAATAAAATATATTAAAATTGTAAAAAAAAAAAAAAAAAAAAAATGTTAAGCCAATGCATTCTCTTATATATGCGAGGCGACCTATGGTCGACTCGCATATATAAGAGAATGCATTGGCACAGGGTATATGGGTTGATACAAAATTCGGACCTGGCACTCAAAGGGTTTTAAGACCTATCAAGTTGGAAATATTCTACATCGATATTGATTTACCTGGCAGGTAAGTGTTAATAGACTACCATGTGAATACATACATAACCCACGTTAACAAAATATGCACCCTTCCATATACCTGCCAGATTGAATCATTTGTAAGTTTGTGTATATAATTGCATCTGTATTGATTTTTACTTGGATATTTACTACTTACAGTCAAAGTTATGACTCAAATGGTTCCACATTGGGTGGTGGGAGTTTGTTCCACATTGGGTGGTGGGGGTTGGTGCCACATTGGGTGGTGGGGGTTTGTTCCACATTGGGTGGTGGGGGTTGTTTGCTTGAAATGTTCTAACAGATAGAAAATTATAATATAAGGGGTGGCTACAAATGAGTGTTATTATACACCCCGTACTGTTATAGGGGGGGGGGGGGTCGATATGGTGGAGATATACAGAAATCAGCTTGTCCGTCTGTCTGTGGACTCAACTTTGTCCAAGCTTATATTCCTTCATTTTCAGTCATTTTTTTTTAATCTTTGCTCAAATATTTAGTACCATGGGAACCTGTGCACATACGTTTATGAGGTGCATCCAACATTTGAACTTGTATTCCTACATGTTCTGGTCAATTTAAAAAAAACTTGTTATAGTTTGTATTTTGTTTGGTTCGTAGAGGGGGGGGGGGGGGGGGGGGGGGGTGGGTTCAGTTGCAAATAAATTAAATTAAAAAGTGGACACGCCACAAAGGCAAATTCACATCCCTTATCGTTGACTCACGTTTTAGATCTAGCTGTAATGACTAATTGAAGTAATTAAGATCTGTCAAGCTAGAATTTATCCTTGATTGGTATTGATCAATTGATTTATCTGGCAGGCCAAGCAAGTGTTAATAGACTACCATGTGAACAGGCCTACATTCATACAACACAGGTTAACCCTTTACCCAACAAATCGGCCAAAAACGCCCAAATAAAGCTTCAACAGCCTAAAATACCATGTGCCAATGCATTCTCTTATATATGCGAGTCGACCATAGGTCGCCTTGCATATATAAGAGAATGCATTGGCCTAACAATTTTTTATAAATTTTTTTTAAATAAATGTTTCTTACAATTTTTAGGACATAAAATAAAAAAACATCCATTACCCTGCAGGGAGCCCCACACATATATAGAAGCATATAGAAGAGTGTTGTCTGCTCATGTTTGTCTGGGGCTCTTTATGGGTGAAATTATAAAATTGTTAAAGAATACAAGAAAAAATTATTAAAATTGTAAAAAATTGTTAGGCCAATGCATTCTCTTATATATGCGAGGCGACCTATGGTCGACTCGCATATATAAGAGAATGCATTGGCACAGGGCCGTTCTGTTGGGTAAAGGGTTAACAAAATAGGCACCCTTCCATACACCTGCCAGATTGAATCATTTGAATGTCTATGTATCCCTTATATAATTGAATCATTTGAATGTCTATGTATCCCTTATATAATTGAATGTCTATGTATCCATTATATAATTGAATGTTTATGTATCCCTTATATAATTGAATGTCTATGTATCCCTTATGGTAATTGAATGTTTATGTATCCCTTATATAATTGAATGTCTATGTATCCCTTATGTAATTGAATCTCTATGTATCCCTTATATAATTGAATGTCTATGTATCCCTTATATAATTGAATGTCTATGTATCTCTTATATAATTGAATGTCTATGTATATCTTATATAATTGAATGTCTATGTATCCCTTATATAATTGAATGTATATGTATCCCTTATATAATTGAATGTCTATGTATCCCTTATATAATTGAATGTCTATGTATCCCTTATATAATTGAATGTCTATGTATCCCTTATATAATTGAATGTATATGTATCCCTTATATAATTGAATGTCTATGTACCCCTTATATAATTGAATGTCTATGTATCCCTTATATAATTGAATGTCTATGTATCCCTTATATAATTGAATGTCTATGTACCCCTTATATAATTGAATGTCTATGTATCCCTTATATAATTGAATGTCTATGTATCCCTTATATAATTGAATGTCTATGTATCTCATATAATTGAATGTCTATGTACCCCTTATATAATTGAATGTCTATGTACCCCTTATATAATTGAATGTCTATGTATCCCTTATATAATTGAATGTCTATGTATCTCTTATATAATTGAATGTCTATGTATCCCTTATATAATTGAATGTCTATGTATCCCTTATATAATTGAATGTCTATGTATCCCTTATATAATTGAATGTCTATGTATCCCTTATATAATTGAATGTCTATGTATCTCTTATATAATTGAATGTCTATGTATCCCTTATATAATTGAATCATTTGAATGTCTATGTATCCCTTATATAATTGAATGTCTATGTATCCCTTATATAATTGAATCTCTATGTATCCCTTATATAATTGAATCTCTATGTATCCCTTATATAATTGAATGTCTATGTATCTCTTATATAATTGAATGTCTATGTATCCCTTATATAATTGAATCATTTGAATGTCTATGTATTCCTTATATAATTGAATGTCTATGTATCCCTTATATAATTGAATGTCTAGGTATCCCTTATATAATTGAATCTCTATGTATCCCTTATATAATTGAATGTCTATGTATCTCTTATATAATTGAATGTCTATGTATCCCTTATATAATTGAATGTCTATGTATCCCTTATATAATTGAATGTCTATGTATCCCTTATATAATTGAATGTCTATGTACCCCTTATATAATTGAATGTCTATGTACCCCTTATATAATTGAATCTCTATGTATCTCTTATATAATTGAATGTCTATGTATCCCTTATATAATTGAATGTCTATGTATCCCTTATATAATTGAATGTCTATGTATCCCTTATATAATTGAATGTCTATGTATCCCTTATATAATTGAATGTCTATGTACCCCTTATATAATTGAATGTCTATGTATCCCTTATATAATTGAATGTCTATGTATCTCTTATATAATTGAATGTCTATGTATCTCTTATATAATTGAATGTCTATGTATCCCTTATATAATTGAATGTCTATGTATCCCTTATATAATTGAATGTCTATGTATCCCGTATATAATTGAATGTCTATGTATCCCTTATATAATTGAATCTCTATGTACCCCTTATATAATTGAATGTCTATGTATCCCGTATATAATTGAATCTCTATGTATCCCTTATATAATTGAATGTCTATGTATCTCTTATATAATTGAATGTCTATGTATCCCTTATATAATTGAATGTCTATGTATCCCTTATATAATTGAATGTCTATGTATCCCTTATATAATTGAATGTCTATGTATCCCTTATATAATTGAATGTCTATGGACCCCTTATATAATTGAATCTCTATGTATCCCTTATATAATTGAATGTCTATGTATCCCTTATATAATTGAATGTCTATGTACCCCTTATATAATTGAATGTCTATGTATCCCTTATATAATTGAATGTCTATGTATCCCTTATATAATTGAATGTCTATGTATCTCTTATATAATTGAATGTCTATGTATCCCTTATATAATTGAATGTCTATGTACCCCTTATATAATTGAATGTCTATGTATCCCTTATATAATTGAATGTTTATGTATCCCTTATATAATTGAATGTCTATGTATCTCTTATATAATTGAATGTCTATGGACCCCTTATATAATTGAATCTCTATGTATCTCTTATATAATTGAATGTCTATGTATCCCTTATATAATTGAATCTCTATGTACCCCTTATATAATTGAATGTCTATGTATCCCTTATATAATTGAATGTCTATGTATCCCTTATATAATTGAATGTCTATGTATCCCTTATATAATCGAATGTCTATGTATCCCTTATATAATTGAATGTCTATGTATCCCTTATATAATCGAATGTCTATGTATCCCTTATATAATTGAATGTCTATGTACCCCTTATATAATTGAATGTCTATGTATCTCTTATATAATTGAATGTCTATGTATCTCTTATATAATTGAATGTCTATGTATCTCTTATATAATTGAATGTCTATGTATCCCTTATATAATTGAATGTCTATGTATCTCTTATATAATTGAATGTCTATGTACCCCTTATATAATTGAATGTCTATGTATCTCTTATATAATTGAATGTATATGTATCCCTTATATAATTGAATGTCTATGTATCTCTTATATAATTGAATGTCTATGTATCCCTTATATACTTGAATGTCTATGTATCCCTTATATAATTGAATGTCTATGTATCTCTTATATAATTGAATGTCTATGTATCCCTTATATAATTGAATGTATATGTATCCCTTATATAATTGAATGTCTATGTATCTCTTATATAATTGAATGTCTATGTATCCCTTATATAATTGAATGTCTATGTATCCCTTATATAATTGAATGTCTATGTATCTCTTATATAATTGAATGTCTATGTATCCCTTATATAATTGAATGTCTATGTATCCCTTATATAATTGAATGTCTATGTATCCTTTATATAATTGAATGTCTACGTATCCCTTATATAATTGAATGTCTATGTATCCCTTATATAATTGAATGTCTATGTATCCCTTATATAATTGAATGTCTATGTATCTCTTATATAATTGAATGTCTATGTATCCCTTATATAATTGAATGTCTATGTATCCCTTATATAATTGAATGTCTATGTATCCCTTATATAATTGAATGTCTATGTATCCTTTATATAATTGAATGTCTATGTATCCCTTATATAATTGAATGTCTATGTATCCCTTATATAATTGAATCTCTATGTATCCCTTATATAATTGAATGTCTATGTATCCCTTATATAATTGAATGTCTATGTATCCCTTATATAATTGAATGTCTATGTATCCCTTATATAATTGAATGTCTATGTATCTCTTATATAATTGAATGTCTATGTATCCCTTATATAATTGAATGTCTATGTATCCCTTATATAATTGAATGTCTATGTATCCCTTATATAATTGAATGTCTATGTATCCCTTATATAATTGAATGTCTATGTATCCCTTATATAATTGAATGTCTATGTATCCCTTATATAATTGAATGTCTATGTATCACTTATGTAATTGAATGTCTATGTATCCCTTATATAATTGAATGTCTATGTATCCCTTATATAATTGAATGTCTATGTATCCCTTATATAATTGAATGTCTATGTATCTCTTATATAATTGAATGTCTATGTATCTCTTATATAATTGAATGTCTATGTATCTCTTATATAATTGAATGTCTATGTATCTCTTATATAATTGAATGTCTATGCACCCCTTATATAATTGAATGTCTATGTATCCCTTATATAATTGAATGTCTATGTATTCCTTATATAATTGAATGTATATGTATCCCTTATATAATTGAATGTCTATGTATCTCTTATATAATTGAATGTCTATGTATCTCTTATATAATTGAATGTCTATGTACCCCTTATATAATTGAATGTCTATGTATCCCTTATATAATTGAATGTCTATGTACCCCTTATATAATTGAATGTCTATGTATCTCTTATATAATTGAATGTCTATGTATCTCTTATATAATTGAATGTCTATGTATCTCTTATATAATTGAATGTCTATGTATCTCTTATATAATTGAATCTCTATGTACCCCTTATATAATTGAATCTCTATGTACCACCTTATATAATTGAATGTCTATGTATCTCTTATATAATTGAATGTCTATGTATCTCTTATATAATTGAATGTCTATGTATCTCTTATATAATTGAATGTCTATGTACCCCTTATATAATTGAATCTCTATGTATCTCTTATATAATTGAATGTCTATGTATCTCTTATATAATTGAATGTCTATGTACCCCTTATATAATTGAATCTCTATGTATCCCTTATATAATTGAATCTCTATGTATCCCTTATATAATTGAATGTCTATGTATCCCTTATATAATTGAATGTCTATGTACCCCTTATATAATTGAATGTCTATGTATCCCTTATATAATTGAATCATTTGAATGTCTATGTACCCCTTATATAATTGAATGTCTATGTATCCCTTATATAATTGAATCATTTGAATGTCTATGTGTCCCTTATATAATTGAATGTCTATGTACCCCTTATATAATTGAATGTCTATGTATCCCTTATATAATTGAATGTCTATGTATCTCTTATATAATTGAATGTCTATGTATCTTATATAATTGAATGTCTATGTACCCCTTATATAATTGAATGTATATGTACCCCTTATATAATTGAATCTCTATGTACCCCTTATATAATTGAATGTCTATGTACCCCCTTATATAATTGAATGTCTATGTATCCCTTATATAATTGAATGTCTATGTATCCCTTATATAATTGAATCTCTATGTATCCCTTATATAATTGAATGTCTATGTACCCCTTATATAATTGAATGTCTATGTATCCCTTATATAATTGAATGTCTATGTATCCCTTATATAATTGAATGTCTATGTACCCCTTATATAATTGAATGTCTATGTATCCCTTATATAATTGAATGTCTATGTATCCCTTATATAATTGAATCTCTATGTTTCTCTTATATAATTGAATGTCTATGTACCCCTTATATAATTGAATGTCTATGTACCCCTTATATAATTGAATGTATATGTATCCCTTATATAATTGAATGTCTATGTATCCCTTATATAATTGAATCTCTATGTATCCCTTATATAATTGAATGTCTATGTATCTCTTATATAATTGAATGTCTATGTATCCATTATATAATTGAATGTCTATGTATCTCTTATATAATTGAATGTCTATGTATCCCTTATATAATTGAATCTCTATGTATCCCTTATATAATTGAATGTCTATGTATCCCTTATATAATTGAATGTCTATGTACCCCTTATATAATTGAATGTCTATGTACCCCTTATATAATTGAATGTCTATGTATCCCTTATATAATTGAATCATTTGAATGTCTATGTATCCCTTATATAATTGAATCTCTATGTATCCCTTATATAATTGAATGTCTATGTATCCCTTATATAATTGAATGTCTATGTACCCCTTATATAATTGAATGTCTATGTACCCCTTATATAATTGAATCATTTGAATGTCTATGTATCCCTTATATAATTGAATCTCTATGTACCCCTTATATAATTGAATGTATATGTATCCCTTATATAATTGAATGTCTATGTATCCCTTATATAATTGAATGTCTATGTACCCCTTATATAATTGAATGTCTATGTACCCCTTATATAATTGAATGTATATGTATCCCTTATATAATTGAATGTCTATGTATCCCTTATATAATTGAATGTCTATGTACCCCTTATATAATTGAATCTCTATGTATCTCTTATATAATTGAATGTCTATGTACCCCTTATATAATTGAATGTCTATGTACCCCTTATATAATTGAATGTATATGTATCCCTTATATAATTGAATGTCTATGTATCCCTTATATAATTGAATGTCTATGTATCTCTTATATAATTGAATGTCTATGTACCCCTTATATAATTGAATGTCTATGTATCCCTTATATAATTGAATGTCTATGTATCCCTTATATAATTGAATGTCTATGTATCCCTTATATAATTGAATGTCTATGTATCCCTTATATAATTGAATGTCTATGTATCCCTTATATAATTGAATGTCTATGTATCCCTTATATAATTGAATGTCTATGTATCCCTTATATAATTGAATGTCTATGTATCCCTTATATAATTGAATGTCTATGTATCCCTTATATAATTGAATGTCTATGTATCCCTTATATAATTGAATGTCTATGTATCCCTTATATAATTGAATGTCTATGTATCCCTTATATAATTGAATGTCTATGTATCCCTTATATAATTGAATGTCTATGTATCCCTTATATAATTGAATGTCTATGTATCCCTTATATAATTGAATGTCTATGTATCCCTTATATAATTGAATCTCTATGTATCTCTTATATAATTGAATGTCTATGTATCCCTTATATAATTGAATGTCTATGTATCCCTTATATAATTGAATGTCTATGTATCCCTTATATAATTGAATGTCTATGTATCCCTTATATAATTGAATCTCTATGTATCTCTTATATAATTGAATGTCTATGTATCCCTTATATAATTGAATGTCTATGTATCCCTTATATAATTGAATGTCTATGTATCCCTTATATAATTGAATGTCTATGTATCCCTTATATAATTGAATGTATATGTATCCCTTATATAATTGAATGTCTATGTACCCCTTATATAATTGAATGTCTATGTATCCCTTATATAATTGAATGTCTATGTATCCCTTATATAATTGAATGTCTATGTACCCCTTATATAATTGAATGTCTATGTATCCCTTATATAATTGAATGTCTATGTATCCCTTATATAATTGAATGTCTATGTATCTCATATAATTGAATGTCTATGTACCCCTTATATAATTGAATGTCTATGTACCCCCTTATATAATTGAATGTCTATGTATCCCTTATATAATTGAATGTCTATGTATCTCTTATATAATTGAATGTCTATGTATCCCTTATATAATTGAATGTCTATGTATCCCTTATATAATTGAATGTCTATGTATCCCTTATATAATTGAATGTCTATGTATCCCTTATATAATTGAATGTCTATGTATCTCTTATATAATTGAATGTCTATGTATCCCTTATATAATTGAATCATTTGAATGTCTATGTATCCCTTATATAATTGAATGTCTATGTATCCCTTATATAATTGAATCTCTATGTATCCCTTATATAATTGAATCTCTATGTATCCCTTATATAATTGAATGTCTATGTATCTCTTATATAATTGAATGTCTATGTATCCCTTATATAATTGAATCATTTGAATGTCTATGTATCCCTTATATAATTGAATGTCTATGTATCCCTTATATAATTGAATGTCTAGGTATCCCTTATATAATTGAATCTCTATGTATCCCTTATATAATTGAATGTCTATGTATCTCTTATATAATTGAATGTCTATGTATCCCTTATATAATTGAATCTCTATGTATCCCTTATATAATTGAATGTCTATGTATCCCTTATATAATTGAATGTCTATGTACCCCTTATATAATTGAATGTCTATGTACCCCTTATATAATTGAATCTCTATGTATCTCTTATATAATTGAATGTCTATGTATCCCTTATATAATTGAATGTCTATGTATCCCTTATATAATTGAATGTCTATGTATCCCTTATATAATTGAATGTCTATGTATCCCTTATATAATTGAATGTCTATGTACCCCTTATATAATTGAATGTCTATGTATCCCTTATATAATTGAATGTCTATGTATCTCTTATATAATTGAATGTCTATGTATCTCTTATATAATTGAATGTCTATGTATCCCTTATATAATTGAATGTCTATGTATCCCTTATATAATTGAATGTCTATGTATCCCGTATATAATTGAATGTCTATGTATCCCTTATATAATTGAATCTCTATGTACCCCTTATATAATTGAATGTCTATGTATCCCGTATATAATTGAATCTCTATGTATCCCTTATATAATTGAATGTCTATGTATCTCTTATATAATTGAATGTCTATGTATCCCTTATATAATTGAATGTCTATGTATCCCTTATATAATTGAATGTCTATGTATCCCTTATATAATTGAATGTCTATGTATCCCTTATATAATTGAATGTCTATGGACCCCTTATATAATTGAATCTCTATGTATCCCTTATATAATTGAATGTCTATGTATCCCTTATATAATTGAATGTCTATGTACCCCTTATATAATTGAATGTCTATGTATCCCTTATATAATTGAATGTCTATGTATCCCTTATATAATTGAATGTCTATGTATCTCTTATATAATTGAATGTCTATGTATCCCTTATATAATTGAATGTCTATGTACCCCTTATATAATTGAATGTCTATGTATCCCTTATATAATTGAATGTTTATGTATCCCTTATATAATTGAATGTCTATGTATCTCTTATATAATTGAATGTCTATGTATCCCTTATATAATTGAATGTCTATGTATCCCTTATATAATTGAATGTCTATGTATCCCTTATATAATTGAATGTCTATGTATTCCTTATATAATTGAATGTCTATGTATCCCTTATATAATTGAATGTATATGTACCCCTTATATAATTGAATGTCTATGTATCCCTTATATAATTGAATGTCTATGTATCCCTTATATAATTGAATGTCTATGGACCCCTTATATAATTGAATCTCTATGTATCTCTTATATAATTGAATGTCTATGTATCCCTTATATAATTGAATCTCTATGTACCCCTTATATAATTGAATGTCTATGTATCCCTTATATAATTGAATGTCTATGTATCCCTTATATAATTGAATGTCTATGTATCCCTTATATAATCGAATGTCTATGTATCCCTTATATAATTGAATGTCTATGTATCCCTTATATAATTGAATGTCTATGTATCCCTTATATAATTGAATGTCTATGTACCCCTTATATAATTGAATGTCTATGTATCTCTTATATAATTGAATGTCTATGTATCTCTTATATAATTGAATGTCTATGTATCTCTTATATAATTGAATGTCTATGTATCCCTTATATAATTGAATGTCTATGTATCTCTTATATAATTGAATGTCTATGTACCCCTTATATAATTGAATGTCTATGTATCTCTTATATAATTGAATGTATATGTATCCCTTATATAATTGAATGTCTATGTATCTCTTATATAATTGAATGTCTATGTATCCCTTATATACTTGAATGTCTATGTATCCCTTATATAATTGAATGTCTATGTATCTCTTATATAATTGAATGTCTATGTATCCCTTATATAATTGAATGTATATGTATCCCTTATATAATTGAATGTCTATGTATCTCTTATATAATTGAATGTCTATGTATCCCTTATATAATTGAATGTCTATGTATCCCTTATATAATTGAATGTCTATGTATCTCTTATATAATTGAATGTCTATGTATCCCTTATATAATTGAATGTCTATGTATCCCTTATATAATTGAATGTCTATGTATCCTTTATATAATTGAATGTCTACGTATCCCTTATATAATTGAATGTCTATGTATCCCTTATATAATTGAATGTCTATGTATCCCTTATATAATTGAATGTCTATGTATCTCTTATATAATTGAATGTCTATGTATCCCTTATATAATTGAATGTCTATGTATCCCTTATATAATTGAATGTCTATGTATCCCTTATATAATTGAATGTCTATGTATCCTTTATATAATTGAATGTCTATGTATCCCTTATATAATTGAATGTCTATGTATCCCTTATATAATTGAATCTCTATGTATCCCTTATATAATTGAATGTCTATGTATCCCTTATATAATTGAATGTCTATGTATCCCTTATATAATTGAATGTCTATGTATCCCTTATATAATTGAATGTCTATGTATCTCTTATATAATTGAATGTCTATGTATCCCTTATATAATTGAATGTCTATGTATCCCTTATATAATTGAATGTCTATGTATCCCTTATATAATTGAATGTCTATGTATCCCTTATATAATTGAATGTCTATGTATCTCTTATATAATTGAATGTCTATGTATCCCTTATATAATTGAATGTCTATGTATCACTTATGTAATTGAATGTCTATGTATCCCTTATATAATTGAATGTCTATGTATCCCTTATATAATTGAATGTCTATGTATCCCTTATATAATTGAATGTCTATGTATCTCTTATATAATTGAATGTCTATGTATCTCTTATATAATTGAATGTCTATGTATCTCTTATATAATTGAATGTCTATGTATCTCTTATATAATTGAATGTCTATGTACCCCTTATATAATTGAATGTCTATGTATCCCTTATATAATTGAATGTCTATGTATTCCTTATATAATTGAATGTATATGTATCCCTTATATAATTGAATGTCTATGTATCTCTTATATAATTGAATGTCTATGTATCTCTTATATAATTGAATGTCTATGTACCCCTTATATAATTGAATGTCTATGTATCCCTTATATAATTGAATGTCTATGTACCCCTTATATAATTGAATGTCTATGTATCTCTTATATAATTGAATGTCTATGTATCTCTTATATAATTGAATGTCTATGTATCTCTTATATAATTGAATGTCTATGTATCTCTTATATAATTGAATCTCTATGTACCCCTTATATAATTGAATCTCTATGTACCCCTTATATAATTGAATGTCTATGTATCTCTTATATAATTGAATGTCTATGTATCTCTTATATAATTGAATGTCTATGTATCTCTTATATAATTGAATGTCTATGTACCCCTTATATAATTGAATCTCTATGTATCCCTTATATAATTGAATCTCTATGTATCCCTTATATAATTGAATGTCTATGTATCCCTTATATAATTGAATGTCTATGTACCCCTTATATAATTGAATGTCTATGTATCCCTTATATAATTGAATCATTTGAATGTCTATGTACCCCTTATATAATTGAATGTCTATGTATCCCTTATATAATTGAATCATTTGAATGTCTATGTGTCCCTTATATAATTGAATGTCTATGTACCCCTTATATAATTGAATGTCTATGTATCCCTTATATAATTGAATGTCTATGTATCTCTTATATAATTGAATGTCTATGTATCTTATATAATTGAATGTCTATGTACCCCTTATATAATTGAATGTATATGTACCCCTTATATAATTGAATCTCTATGTACCCCTTATATAATTGAATGTCTATGTACCCCCCTTATATAATTGAATGTCTATGTATCCCTTATATAATTGAATGTCTATGTATCCCTTATATAATTGAATCTCTATGTATCCCTTATATAATTGAATGTCTATGTACCCCTTATATAATTGAATGTCTATGTATCCCTTATATAATTGAATGTCTATGTATCCCTTATATAATTGAATGTCTATGTACCCCTTATATAATTGAATGTCTATGTATCCCTTATATAATTGAATGTCTATGTATCCCTTATATAATTGAATCTCTATGTTTCTCTTATATAATTGAATGTCTATGTACCCCTTATATAATTGAATGTCTATGTACCCCTTATATAATTGAATGTATATGTATCCCTTATATAATTGAATGTCTATGTATCCCTTATATAATTGAATCTCTATGTATCCCTTATATAATTGAATGTCTATGTATCTCTTATATAATTGAATGTCTATGTATCCATTATATAATTGAATGTCTATGTATCTCTTATATAATTGAATGTCTATGTATCCCTTATATAATTGAATCTCTATGTATCCCTTATATAATTGAATGTCTATGTATCCCTTATATAATTGAATGTCTATGTACCCCTTATATAATTGAATGTCTATGTACCCCTTATATAATTGAATGTCTATGTATCCCTTATATAATTGAATCATTTGAATGTCTATGTATCCCTTATATAATTGAATCTCTATGTATCCCTTATATAATTGAATGTCTATGTATCCCTTATATAATTGAATGTCTATGTACCCCTTATATAATTGAATGTCTATGTACCCCTTATATAATTGAATCATTTGAATGTCTATGTATCCCTTATATAATTGAATCTCTATGTACCCCTTATATAATTGAATGTATATGTATCCCTTATATAATTGAATGTCTATGTATCCCTTATATAATTGAATGTCTATGTACCCCTTATATAATTGAATGTCTATGTACCCCTTATATAATTGAATGTATATGTACCCCTTATATAATTGAATGTATATGTATCCCTTATATAATTGAATGTCTATGTATCCCTTATATAATTGAATGTCTATGTATCCCTTATATAATTGAATGTCTATGTATCCCTTATATAATTGAATGTCTATGTATCCCTTATATAATTGAATGTCTATGTATCTCTTATATAATTGAATGTCTATGTATCTCTTATATAATTGAATGTCTATGTATCTCTTATATAATTGAATCTCTATGTATCCCTTATATAATTGAATGTCTATGTATCCCTTATATAATTGAATGTCTATGTATCCCTTATATAATTGAATGTCTATGTATCTCTTATATAATTGAATCTCTATGTATCCCTTATATAATTGAATGTCTATGTATCCCTTATATAATTGAATGTCTATGTACCCCTTATATAATTGAGTGTCTATGTATCCCTTATATAATGTACCCCTTATATAATTGAGTGTCTATGTATCCCTTATATAATGTCTATGTATCCCTTATATAATTGAATGTCTATGTATCTCTTATATAATTGAATGTCTATGTACCCCTTATATAATTGAATGTCTATGTACCCCTTATATAATTGAATGTCTATGTTCCCCTTATATAATTGAATGTCTATGTATCCCTTATATAATTGAATGTCTATGTATCCCTTATATAATTGAATGTCTATGTACCCCTTATATAATTGAATGTCTATGTACCCCTTATATAATTGAATGTCTATGTTCCCCTTATATAATTGAATGTCTATGTATCCCTTATATAATTGAATGTCTATGTATCCCTTATATAATTGAATGTCTATGTATCCCTTATATAATTGAATGTCTATGTATCCCTTATATAATTGAATGTCTATGTATCCCTTATATAATTGAATGTCTATGTATCCCTTATATAATTGAATGTCTATGTATATCTTATATAATTGAATGTCTATGTATCCCTTATATAATTGAATCTCTATGTATCCCTTATATAATTGAATGTCTATGTATCCATTATATAATTGAATGTCTATGTATCCATTATATAATTGAATGTCTATGTATCCATTATATAATTGAATGTCTATGTATCCCTTATATAATTGAATGTCTATGTATCCCTTATATAATTGAATCTCTATGTATCCCTTATATAATTGAATGTCTATGTATCTCTTATATAATTGAATGTCTATGTATCCCTTATATAATTGAATGTCTATGTATCTCTTATATAATTGAATGTCTATGTATCCCTTATATAATTGAATGTCTATGTATCCCTTATATAATTGAATCTCTATGTATCCCTTATATAATTGAATGTCTATGTACCCCTTATATAATTGAATGTCTATGTACCCCTTATATAATTGAATGGCTATGTATCCCTTATATAATTGAATGTCTATGTATCCCTTATATAATTGAATCATTTGAATTTCTATGTATCCCTTATATAATTGAATGTCTATGTATCCCTTATATAATTGAATGTCTATGTATCCCTTATATAATTGAATCTCTATTGAGTTTTAACTCTCCTGTTATTCATCTAATTAGTTGAGAGAATATAAACTGGCCAACAAATATCGCCAGACACCGACGTACAACAATTATTCTCTCCGTTAATGTATTGATCTGTGCTGTTTGGCCTCAATCTGATTACTTCCCCTTGACTGTAGCTTTGGTGGAGTGCAATCCAAGCCCGAGTTTAGTGTGCCTGTCTTTTGCAGAATGAGGTCCCCAGAGGGTGAATTTAGTGATGCTATCCCACATAGCAGGCTAGCATCGACAAATTCACCCTCTTGGGACCTCATTCTGCATGTCCTAATCTGCTATGGGAGACATAGATTCATATTGAAGTTCCTAAATGGTGAATATTGTGATGTACACCTATTGGGAACCTCGATTATGCAATGTGTTGTCTGCCAATTTGGGGGCACAAGAGAAACTAAACTAAAAAAATAAATAGAATTTATGTGAAAAAGTTTCTATAGAAATTTGATAATAAAGAAACTTTCCAGAGAAGATGAGGCCAAAGCAGAATGAGGTCCCCAGAGGGTGAATTTGGTGATGCTAGCCCGCTATGCATGATAGCGTCACTAAATTCACCCTCTGGGGACCTCATTCTGCAAATGACAGGCACACTAAACTCAGTCTTGTCTCCCTTTGACTATAGCTTTGGTGGAGCGCGATCCTCACACGTAGTGATTATCCCTTTCAGTGCCAGGGGCCGATCTCATCGGCCCTAATTTACGGTCTGTAAAATCGGCCCTAAAAAAATAAAAAATAAAATATTTTTTTTTAGATTTTTTTGTGTTGAATTTATTTTGGGTATGCTTAACTATAGCAAATTTAAAAACAAACTGGATAAAACCTTAGGGCATGTTATAACTCAAAACTATCACCAAATATTCATAGTAATAATTTTGTAGCCCATGAAAAACGTAAGATTCCCTGGCACTAAACCTACAAAATAAGTCTGGCACTGAAAGAGTTGAAGAATATAAGAAAAAATTATTAAAATTGTAAAAAATTGTAAAAAATAATAACAAATTATGAAAAATTGTTAGGCCAATGCATTCTCTTATATATGCGAGGCGACCTATGGTCGACTCGCATATATAAGAGAATGCATTGGCACAGGGCATAACTGTAACCATCACAATGTGGTCAATGAGCCGGTTCCAATGATATCCATATTTGTATGGTTTTATTGAGACAGACCCAAGATAATTTAGGCTGTTGCAGCTTTATTTGGCCGGTTTTGTTGGGTAAAGGGTTAACCATCTGAGGACCTCATTCTGCAAATGTCAGACACACTAAACTCAGGCATGTCAGACACACTAAACTCAGGCATGGACACAATACACCTCTCATTCTCATCCTTTTTTGTGAAGTGACTAGAGCTCTGATAATGAGCATTCATGATACCTGTATAGTAATGCTTTAAGTAATCGACTTCTTAACCACAGCAGAATTATGGGTAACTTTTCAGGATTTAGTCGGAAATATGGCTTGTTACCATTCATCGGAAAGCTCTCGGGGAGAGCTTTCCGATGAATGGCAACAAGCCATATTTCCGACTAAATCCTGAAAAGTTACCCATAATTCTGCTGTGGTTAAGAAGTCGATTACTTAGAGCATTACTGTACATGATGCAGGCAGACATGAAATTATGAATAGAATGCGTGTACTGAATACCATCACTCGACTGATGCCACGGAGTACACTTAACAGGGCTCAGAGCTGATGTATACTTAATTAATACTTTACTGAGAGGAATATCCAATCCATGGAAGTCAAGCCTGAGTTTAGTGTGTCTGTCATTTGCAGAATGAGGTCCCCAGAGGGAAATTTAGTGATGCTATCCCATATAGCAGGCTAGCCTCACTAAATTCACCCTCTGGGACCTCATTCTGCTCGGGCCACATTTTCAATGGAAAGTTTCTTTATTATCAAATTTCAATAGAAACGTCTTCACATAAATTTTATTTTTGTTAAGTTCAGTTTCTCTATATCCCCAAATTGGCAGACGACATATTGCATAATCAAGGTTCGTAATGGGTGTAATTCACCATTTGGGAACTTCAATCTGAGTCTGTCAGATGAGGCTATGCGTAATGAGGTTCACAGAGGGTGAACTTAGTTATGTTAGCCCCCAAATGCGGGATAACATCACTAAATTCACCCTCTGGGGACCTCATTCTGCAAATGGCAGGCACACTAATTTCAGGCTTGATGGAAGCTAAACGCTGCACAACAGCTTTTTTACCAGATTGGATTGACTCCAATGTCAATATGTTATGAATGTTGCCAAGGGGGCCTCCGACCAGACACATAATTTTGAGCTTAGGTGATTTAAACCTTGACATTTTAAAAATTAAGGTACATGTATGAATGACAAATTTTTGTGATAAACCCTTTCATGAGATTCATGATGGGAGCTGTGCTGGTGCAGCATTGATGATCCTGTGCCAGTGCATTCTCTTATATATGCGAGTCTTCCAAAGGGAGCCTCTCATATATAAGAGAATTCACTGGTTAAATAGTGCTTCCAACTGAAATACAGATTAACAGAGCTAACTTATTTCTCTCCAAATTGATACCCCCCACCCCACATGAAAAGGGTTACCCCCCCCCCCCCCCCCAGATTAAAAGGGTTTACTTGTTTATATCCAATTTAGTAAACCCCCCCTCTCAGATATTAAATGGTTAAAATCACACACACACACCCAAATTAAAAGGGTTAACACCACCACCCCTTCCCAGATAAAAAGGGTTAAAAACCACCTCCCCTGCAGATTAAAAGGGTTCCCCCGATATTAAAAAGGGTTTATTTGTTTCAGTAAAACCACTCCTCCCTCCCAGATTAAAAGGGTAAAAAACCGCCCTCCCTCCAGATTAAAAGGGTTCCAATTCGATAAAACCACCCCTCCCCAGATTAAAAGGGTTTACTTGAGTCTCTCCAATTCTGTAAACCCCCAACCCCAGATTAAAAGGTTAACCCCCACCCCAGATTAAAAGGTTAATGCCCCCTCCCCCAGATTAAAAGGTTAATATTCTCTTATATATGCAAGGCGACCTATGGTCGACTCGCATATATAAGAGAATGCATTGGCACAGGGCCCTTCTGTTGGGTAAAGGGTTAACATGTTCTTGAGGTTGATGACGGGAGCTGTGCTGGTGCTGCATTAAAGATCCTGTGCCAATAAATTCTCTTATATATACGAGTCTCCTATAGGGAGCCTCACATATATAAGAGAATGCACTGGCTTACAATATCAAGGTATAAAATAGTGTTAGGCCAATGTATTCTCTTATATATGTGAGACTCGCATATATAAGAGAATGCATTGGTACAGGGTTTTCACAAAATTTCAGGAAACTCCAGTCATGAAGGGTTCTTAACCCTTTACCCAACAAACCGGCCAAAACCGGCCAAATAAAGCTTCAACAGCCTAAAATATCTTCGGTCTGTCTCAATAACACCATACAAATATGGATATCATTGGAACCGGTTCATTGACCACATTGTGATAGTTACAGTTATGCCCTGTGCCAATGCATTCTCTTATATATGCGAGTCGACCATAGGTCGCCTCGCATATATAAGAGAATGCATTGGCCTAAAAAAAATCTTTTTTTAACACTTTTTACCATTTTTTCTTACATTCTTTAACAATTTTATAATTTTTAATGTGTTAAGCCAATGCATTCTCTTATATATGCGAGGCGACCTATGGTCGACTCGCATATATAAGAGAATGCATTGGCACAGGGCCCTTCTGTTGGGTAAAGGGTTAATGGTGCAATGCCTGCCTTCCACTCCTGTGTGAGTGTCAGAACCCGTTGACCTGGTTGTGTAGTGCAGTAAACTTAGGCTTGGAAGAGTTAATATCTTTATATAAAATAAGTGGTCTATTTATAGCGGCTTAATTAACTCAGCACTTGGTTATTGGTTGGACTGTGTGCACAAGAAAATGTTTTTATAACTAGAAACGGAAGTCTGTGGTGTCAATTTGATATTGACTCCCAATAGACAATTTCATGAATTTGAGACAATTATTATAAGGAACTTTCAAGATATAGATGTTGGTATCCGCTTTATATAAATATAAGTGGGCTATTTATAGAGGCATATTAACACACATCGTTATTGGATCCATACGCATATGAAAAACATCCCATAACTAACAAAAAACTAAGCTGGGCTGTCAATCTCATATTGACTTCCAATAACAATTCAAGGCAATTAAAATAGCAATTTTAAAGAAATTGAGTTTGGGATTGAGTGAGCCTTCTCTCACGGAATGTATGGAAGCCTGAATAGGAATCACGGAACTAAATGGTTTCCCATAGGCGACAGTGTTAACGTTTCGGCCAAATTCGCTGAATTGAAGCCTGCAGGCCATACCAGTGATGTTTACCCAGCTAGATTGACACCAGTTGATCACGAAAATGCAAGAAAAATCATAGGTCATGTGTTTACTTTTTAAAATAAATCCCCAAGTGTACGACAGGGCTATCTCACAGCCAAATTTGATCTGGAAAAATCCTTCTCTCACGGAATGTATGGAAGCCTGAATATAGTGCCTGATGAGGTCCCCAGGGGGTGAATTTAGTGATGCTACCCCACACAGTGGGCTATTGTCACCAAATTCACCCTCTGGGGCCTCATTCTACTTAAGCATCTTACTTCTGGGAAGTATATACAGACTCAAATAAGCATTGTTTTAGTTACTTTTACTCTTCTGTTCAGTTTCTATATCCCTTAATTTGCAGAAGATAAAATGCATAATCGAGGTGACTAATGGGTGAACATCACAAACTTCAACTGGAGATCGAACTTAAATCTGATCCCAGGTAGCAGTTGATGCCTACTAGTATTTAATTATTATAAAGCAGAATGAGGTTCACAGAGGGTGAATTTGGTGATGATAGCATCACTAAATTCACCCTCTGGTGATCTCATTCTGAACATTTCAGAAGGTTACATTGCTCTTTGGATAGGATTGGTGCTATTTGTCAGGGATGTAACATAAATAGGGCGTGTTTGCAGTGAAGACATGTTGTAAATCCTTATCAAGCCTGAGTTTAGTGTGCTTACCATTTGCAGAATGAGGTCCCCAGAGGGTGAATTTAGTGACGCTATCCCACATAGTGGGCTAGCATCACTTTCACCCTCTGGGGACCTCATTCTGCATGGCCTCATCTGCTATGGGAAACATAAACTCAGATTGAAGTCCCAAATTGTGAATATTGTGATTTACACCTATTGGGAACCTCGATTATGCAATGTGCTGTCTGCCAATTTGGGGATCAGAGAAACTAAACTAAAAAAATAATAGAATCTATGTGAATAATTTTCTATAGAAATTTTATAATAAACTTTCCAGAGAAGATGAGGCCTAAGCAGAATGAGGTCCCCAGAGGGTGAATTTAGTGATGTTACCCCACTATGCAGGATAGCGTCACTAAATTCACCCTCTGGGGGACCTCATTCTGCAAATGACTGGCGCACTAAACTCAGACTTGACCCTTACATGGGGTAATATCTGGCCTTCTAAACACTGCACTAAACCAATTTACATGAGGGTTTAGAATCGTTTTGGTCTCTCAGTTCACACATACCCTGGCATACCTGAGGGTATCACCCCCCCCCCCCCCCCCCCCTTTTCGGTACGCGGGATTCAGGGTGTTTTGAAGCCGTACGCGGGATTCATACCCCCGAATTAACTGGTATTCGGGTTCAAGCAAAACATCTTGGACGCAGGTTTTGATGGCGCAAAAATAATATTTGGTGCTAGTTATCTGTATGAATGAGTGGGTAGAATAGCTTCTTGGGCATATTCGACCACCATGCCATCATAAAGTATCATAACGCGACCGGCGTCTCTTCGGTCGTTAACCGGAATGCGTCCGGAAACTATATTTGATTTGTGTTGCAATTCCAAACTTTTAATTAACCGGTATATTAAAACAGTCAATTTGTATGTCATTTATCGCATATTATTTCTTAACATGTATTCAAGATTCACCCCACAAAATTAATTGGGATTCAGGGGGGAAGGGGGTGATACCCTCCTGAAATGTTTTACATCCATGTACAGTAATGCCCTAAATAATCGACTCCTTGTCATATTTCCAACTAAATCCTGAAAAATTACCCATAATTCTGCTGTGGTTAAGGAGTTGATTATTTAAGGCATTGTAAGTCGACACAAAAATATTTCCAGCCTTCATGTGTACACATACAGATGACTGGCAGAGAAACACCCATTCATTTTAAGGTGAACTTGAGCAACATATGAAGTTGGTAAATGGAAATTTTTTAAGTCGAAAAAGGGCAATATCTCTGCTAAAATAAGTGAAAAATCTCTCACAGTTGCACAGCTTACTTATAATGTTGAAAAATTTTGACAAATTACAAAACAATTGGCAATAATAGGAAGCAGAAGCTTGGAGAATTTAAGTTTTCAGAAACTCGGCTAAAATAAGTCTGAAAGATCTCATAATTCCAGGTGCACAGGTTCCCATGGTGGTAAACATCTACCAATTTTCAAAAATATTTTGCAGATAATGAACGAGATAAAGCTTCGAACAATGTTGCAAATGCATGATAAGGGTGATGCTTGAAGCATGAGCATCTGACGGAGCATAAGTTGCAGGATCATACAGCATTTTGCAAGAATCAAGCTCATAAGCTCCTAGAATGGACATACAGTAATGCCCTAAATAATTGACCCACAGCAGAATTATGGGGTAATTTTTCAGGATTCATCCGAAAGCTCTTATTGAGAGCTTTCCGTTGAATGGCAACAAGCCATATTTTCGACTAAATCCTGAAGAATTTACCCATTCTGTGGTTAAGGAGTCGATTATTTAGGGCAATACTGTACTTTTCTCTTTGGGCACTATAACAATGCTGTTTATGAGGCGATGTTTAATTTTGCCATTTTGTAATGTGAACAAGGCCATGAAAAATAAGTGCGTGTTCTCAGGCAATAAGCGAGGTCACTGGGACGCAGCCGTATTGGATTCACCCAGTTCCGTTCCGTGGTTTCAGAGATTCTTCCAGCCCCGGTTCCGTGGTTTCAGTGCTACTGGTCAATGTTTTGGAGAAGCATTTCCATATATGGAGCTTTTGAATTATTCATGACTTCCATATTTGGAATGCTACTCCAAACCACGGAACTGGACCTGGTGGATCCAATATGGCCGCGAGTTAGTGAAAGTCGTATCGCACAACTACATATGGGAAATTGGATGAGGGACGGAGGGTTTTTATCACCCCCCCCCCCCCCCAAAAAGAATTCTAGAAATTAATGGTTGTATACTGTAATTATGTGGCAATTACCAATAATCATCTCTTCCTTAATACATGTTATCTAGTTTCCGGAGTATAAAACAATAAATATGAGTGAAAGACACCGTCTGGAAACGTTTCTATCAATTAATATCTATTTGATATATTAATGCGATAATCAAGTGGGACATGTTTTTGTTACCATTTTAAAATTATATGGTAATTACCAACCAATGTAGAGAATCTACCTTCCAGTGCCTTTGAATCACTTATATTTAATTATATTCATAATTGATAGTTACACTCCGATACAGGTGAGAGAGAGTTCACTATAGAAGCATTTGTACAAAAAGGTCAATTCAAGGTCAAATCTGGTAAAACGGACGGATTTCGACGAAATTTGATACCCATGGGTACTTTTGTCTGGGGAGTGTTTTGGACGGGTCAAATCGTGACCCCGACCTGACCTTCAAAATTGTCAATTCAAGGTCAAATCGCGAATTTTGACAACATTTGATACATAGGGTTACTTTTGTCCGAGGAGTGTTTTGGACGGGTCAAATCGTGACCCCAACCTGAACTTGACCTTCAAAATGGTCAATTCAAGGTCAAATCGGATAAAACCTGACGGATTTCGACGGGTACTTTTTTTCGGGTACTTTTGTCCGGGTCAAATCGTTACCCCGACCTGACCTTGACCTTCAAAATGGTCAATTCAAGGTCAAATCGCGCAATTCGCCGAAAAGCAGATGGGAAACAGCCCGGACGAAGTCGGGTCCACTAGCTAGTTTTATATATTAATGCGACAATCAAGTGGGACATGTTTTTGTTACTATTTTAAAATTGCTATGCTCCGAACAGACTGTCATGGGCTGTAAAATGTCCCAAAATGATTGTATGTATATTATTCTAAAAAATTTGAAATGAAATCAATATTAATTAACTTTTTATATGAAGAGATAGACCATCTTTAATGTGAATCTAACAGTATATTTCACTCCCTCTTCTACAGTCTTCTAACTGATGGTACGCCTGTGACAAGTTGACAACAAAGGGATTTATAAATAACAAAGATTGTAATGTATGATTTATTTAAATACAACATTATTCTCCGATACAGGTGAGAAAGAGTTCACTATAGAAGCATATACACAAATCCATTGGGGGCAAATTCTCTCAGTGCCAACGACAAAGTATGCAGCCACATATAAGTCTAATTACAATGAAATCTAGATTGAGCACATAAACACCATATCATCAGTCAAACATTCATCAAGTACAGTGTAATATTACAAATTAAACGCTCAATTCCATAGGTTCAAAGACAAATGTGGTTTATTTTACATGCAGTATTTCCCCTCTCAGATACAAGACTTTAAGTCCTGTTTATTATGAGAGAAAACCTAACATTTCACTTGTTTATTTAACACTGTTTTGAGAACCCTTTACTCCTTTTTGAGGAATTTTGTCCGTGTTTTTAAATCCTGTGCAGGGATAGCAATTCTGGCTTCCACAATTATACTCTACTAATGTCTGAGAAAAATTATTGACCATATCAAATTTCCCCTCCATTTCTTCAGTTTTCTTTCCACTAAATAACCCCAAGGCCAAATTATTTTTAAAAGCCAAAGGATTTAACTGCAGAGTTATTTATTTTCGTTTATCTTGAAGCCGACAGAACTTCAAAGTATAAGTGATATGTGAGTCGAATCTTACCTATTCTACCACAGCAAGTAGGTCATAACTTTTAAAATTTTGACCATTCGCCAAATTTTAAATTGGCAAGGATAAAAACACTATCTTCGCTGTTTATAATATAGCCAGTCTATGCAATAGAGTGCACATTCAATGTATTAGAGTGCATATTCAGTGCACATTTAGCGAGGATGATTCATTCATTTTAAAACTGCTTGGATTCTTTATATGCACGGAGTTAATCCTCAGTTGGAGAACATAATTACAGAGGCATCGATAAATGCATTATGTTTCAATAAACCTGAAAACTCCCAATTATAATGGAGAGTTGTCGGTTAAATTATGAATTATTTGAACTGACAAACCATAAAACTCCAATGGTATGGTCACCGTATGGACCATTTTTATATCATGATAGCGTGCATAGATTTGCTTCAAGATGTTTTTTTTTAACTAGAGAACATAACAGATCTCCATACTACACATACATTTGATTCTTGATAAATGTTGGAAGTGAATCTTTGTAATGTACAGACAGATTCTCTGCACACATGTTGGGTGTTTTTATAAATCATGATATAAAATGATTTTCTAGTAATGTGATTTGCAAAGTAGAACTACAGTACACACATACAGATAGGCACACTCAGTCACACGGCTGACACAAGTTACAATCTACAAGAATGGTCGAAAATCAAATAAAAAGAAATATTCAAATATTACCACTCTCCGTCTGGTATAAAGCACGGCTCAAAATATACATGTGTCAATACAGTTCTAATTAACCCTTTCACTGCAAAGTCCGATTTTTGTATCGACCCATATTTCCTTGATCATTTTTTCAAATTTATTGATTATAATAATGTGATACATTGATGGAAATAGCTCTAAGAGCTTTTTCCATCAATGTATCACATTATTATAATCAATAAATTTGAAAAATGATCAAGGAAATATGGGTTGATACAAAAATCGGACTTGGCACTGAAAGGGTTAAAGTTAGACTCTCGAACAAGCTACGCGTTACAGAGTCTAAAGAAAATAGTGGGGAATTCCATTACCTTCATGAAACATTGTCAGAGTCAGCCAATCACAACATTTAATGATAAAGCGATGAAACCAATCATGCGATTGTCTGAATTCCTATACAGGTCAATTTGCCAAAAATAGCGCAATAAATTTTCTGTCACATTGATAATTTCGGTGTTTACAAAATTAGAGATTACGAAAACTAATTAAACACTAAAAGCGTCTATGAAAGAGTCCAGAATTGACTAATAATACCTAGCAACAAGAATAGAATTTAAGTATTTCCCAGAATTTCAGAGTTCACAGCTGGTTTTGTTATTTGTGAAAAAAACGAAACTGAAAGGAGAGATCTATCAATCATAAAACTATTTGTGCAGTGTGACATCATACTGTGAGGATTGCATGCAGAAGCTATTTAAAGCGGCAGTAATGTGAATGATATTAAAATCCTTTAGACTCTGTGATGTGTTGTTTGTTCGAGAGACTAATTTTAATTAGAACTGGTGTCAATCCAGTGAAATTAAATCAAAATGGGGCAGGGTCCGTTTAGGCCTGAAAATATGGTGCCGGACATTCTTTAGAAAGATTCTTTTTTAGTTTAGTTTCTCTATATCCCCAAATTGGCAGATGACAGAATGCATAATTGAGGTGCTCAATGGGTGCACATCACAATATTCACCATCTGGGAATGTAAAACTGTGTCTAGGTCTCCCATAGCAGATGAGGCCATGCAGAATAAGGTCCCAGAGGATGAATTTGGGGACACCAGCCCGCTGTGCATGGTAGCGTCACTAAATTCACCCTCTGGGGACGTCATTCTGCAAATGTCCGGCACCATATTTTTTTAGGCCAGGGTCCATTTACTTTCACTGCTGCTTAGTGGCTGAATATTGCTATAAATTAAAAAATTCATTTTATTTTTCAATTAATGACATACTGGTGGAATCCATGACCAAAATATTTTCTAAACTGACAACCAAATTTATGAAGTATTGGCCTCAAGTTCTCAATGAAGCCCTATAAAGGTACTCGAATCAAATATTTTTCACCCCCGAAGCCAAAGAAATATTAATTTAGGAGCATCTGATCGGATTGAGTACCTTTAAAGTAATTATCAAAGAGATTGTTTTGTTTATACCAGTATATGGCAATACAGTGACATGGCTTTCATGAGTCATCATGCAACTGTTTGCGTAGTGTTGGAAACCCAGGTAATATGGCCTGCCATTTAGTTGGAAGGTCTGCAGTACTCTAAAATATAAAAATTATAATGTGAATCCCCCAAAGATTTAAAGAGGCTTATAGAGTACTTTAGCATCTACAAGGTGAGATGAAATAAGGCCATTATAATCATTGCGATAAGGTTATTGAAAATGTAAATGAGGATTTTCGCATTAAATACAAGTTTGAGGATATCTCACAAATGTAATAATTTAACACCAAACACACTTATATCAGCCATTGAGCAAGCATTAGGTAATTTGGGCCACTTTATAAGATTCATCATGCATGACATCACAGGATGTCATGTGACATCACAGGATGTCATGTGGAATTTTGGTCCATATTGAGCTTATTTGATGTATAACACCCATGCTGACACATTGGGCATACTAGTAATACCCAAAGTAATGGACCACTTAACCACAGCAGAATTATGGGTAATTTTTCAGGATTTAGTCGAAAATATGGCTTGCCATTCATGGCTTGCCATATTCAAATATGGCTTGCCATTCATCGGAAAGCTCTCGCTGAGAGCTTTCCGATGAATGACAACAAGCCATATTTCCGACTAAATCCTGAAAAATTACCCATAATTCTGCTGTGGTTAAGTGGTCAATTACTTTGGGCATACTCGTATCATGTGTAGAATAACAGATGAATATGATGGTTCCACATGAACAACATATGATGTTTTCTTCTCACTCATCTTGGATAATTGGATTCATATACAATTATATTTACTGTAAGGGAGTATTTTCACATGATAAACACTGCTTAGATAAATTTCATCCACATAAGGCCATTCATAAGTCAATTTTTCATTTTTCAAGCTATTTTTCTGTCAAATGTTGTGATATTTGTTGAATTATATTACGGATTAACCCTTTACCCAACAAAACGGCCAAAACCGGCCAAATAAAGCTTCAACAGCCTAAAATATCTTCGGTCTGTCTCAATAGAACCATACAAATATGGATATCATTGGAACCGGCTCCTTGACCACATTGTGATAGTTACAGTTATGCCCTGTGCCAATGCATTCTCTTATATATGCGAGTCGACCATAGGTCGCCTCGCATATATAAGAGAATGCATTGGCCTAAAAAAAATCTTTTTTTAACACTTTTTACCATTTTTTCTTACATTCTTTAACATTTTTATAATTTTTAATGTGTTAAGCCAATGCATTCTCTTATATATGCGAGGCGACCTATGGTCGACTCGCATATATAAGAGAATGCATTGGCACAGGGCCATTCTGTTGGGTAAAGGGTTAAAGAATGTTGATACTTCTACTTGCTTGTATATTTTATTTTGATTTTAGGAAACAAGGATTCCAAGAGGAACACACTTTCGACTTATGTATGAAAGCCGAAAAATGAGATGTTGACTTGGTAATGGTCTTCATACAAATACATTAATTAACCTAATAACAGAGATGATTCATTTAGAAAAAAAAGTAGAAACAATTACACACATTAGATGCAGTAGGTAACGGCTATTCACAAGTATGGGGGTGATTCAATGAATAAATTATAAGAGAGCATATACACAATTTTCATTAATTAATTGTATCGATATAATTATGCCGGAGTAGACAAAGAGTCAAATGATCCAATTCCTATATTCTATCTGACTTTGTGATAAGTTGACAATCGTTAACACTTAACCCTTCCATGACTGGAGCTTCCTGAAATTTTGCGAAAAACCCTGTGCCAATGTATTCTCTTATATGTGCGAGTCTCCCATAGGGAGCCTTTGCATACATAAGAGAATACATTGGCCTAACAATATTTACCTTGACAGCCAGTGCATTCTCTTATATATGAGAGGCTCGGGAGCCTAGCATATATAAGAGAATGCACTTACACAGGATCTTTAATGCTGTGCACATCAGTGCAACTCCTGTCATGAAAAGTTTAAGACCCATTGAGCCGAAATTTATGTTAATGATTTCCATCCAAAACAGTTTTAACTTCAGTACACCTAGGTAAAGCATGCACTGGAAGCAATGAAATAAACTGAGCAAGCAATACATGTATGTGTTCAAGTATTCTTGAAGACAAATCTGAAGGGTTAATGCAATTCATCAAATTGACAAGAAATGGGATGATTCAGTCCTATAAAGCCTTCTAAGAACTATGAAATTTCTCCCGTAGTCGTTCTTAGAACATTTCAAGGTACGTGTATGACTCAAGGACATTTTATTATAATGAACGATGATTTAAAGATACCATGTCCAATTTAACAATCATAAATTACTATTTCTTTAGCTTTGGGGAAGAAAAATATTTGATTTCAGTCGAGGAACCTTTCCTTCAGAACCATTATGAATGTTTTGAAACAAATAGATTTAAAAAAATCTAAATCTAATAGTTCTAAGCTTTAACCCTTTATAGAGCCCCACATAGACTGGAGCAGACGACACTATGCAGTGCTGCTTCCATCTGTGTGAGGCTCCCAGTGGGATAAATCTCTTAATTAACCCTTTACCCAACAAAACGGCCAAAACCGGCCAAATAAAGCTTCAACAGCCTAAAATATCTTCGGTCTGTCTCAATAACACCATACAAATATGGATATCATTGGAACCGGCTCATTGACCACATTGTGATGGTTACGGTTATGCCCTGTGCCAATGCATTCTCTTATATATGCGAGTCGACCATAGGTCGCCTCGCATATATAAGAGAATGCATTGGCCTAAAAAAAATAATTTTTTAACACTTTTTATCATTTTTTCTTACATTCTTTAACAATTTTATAATTTTTAATGTGTTAAGCCAATGCATTCTCTTATATATGCGAGGCGACCTATGGTCGACTCGCATATATAAGAGAATGCATTGGCACAGGGCCGTTCTGTTGGGTAAAGGGCTAAAGGGCGGGTTCCTCGACTCAATAAAATATATTTCACCATGGAAGCTGAAGAAATAGTAATTTAGGGGTATTAAATCGGACAGAGTATCTTTAAGCTTAATTCTCCCGACATATATGAAAGCCCATTTGCTACAGTTCCACTCATAATCTAAATACTCATTTATTTCAGATGCTAGCCACTGTGATGAGTCTGCCAACAGAACAGAATAATTAAGTTGATGCCAAACACTTTATACAAAATCTCAAGCTTAGTATATAAAAGCTCAAGCATTACAGGAGGCAGAACCAGCCTAGAGAATTCAAATTGGGAGAAGACACAATGCTCGATTTGGTACCAATTAAAAGCATTCATCAAATGCGTCACACACTAGTAGGCAAAGAATCTATATTTCATTTGCTGTTGAATGAATAAAATACTCAAGTGTCTCCAATGGGGCTATATGAGTCCAGTATAATTATTTTGTGACTCAATGGCTCATAATCAATTGACATATATCAAGCATGGTTTCCGCACGCATGTTCAATACAGGAACTTACACTATGTGCAGGGGTTATATTTTGCCGTAAAATTATACTGTCTGGCATAAACATATAACGTACTGAGAGAAGAACATTTTTAATTTGCATTCAGTCAAAAATAATTTGTCCATGCACTTTAAAATTCTGTTGGAAAAGCTCAACTATGAGGCAAGAAATTTCAAGTCAAACGTAACTTGAGCATTTAGAGATTTCATACTATTTAAAATGAATACGAAGTAGTTTACAATTAAAGAACGTATAAGGTGCATTGTTTCCATAAATAAATTTGACAGATAATTCACACTCACATTAATCATCTTAGTACTTTTAAAATGAATGTGACCCAATCCACAATAGAATTTTCTAGAAACATGCCAAGATTTTTTTTTTTGAAGATTAATAGTTATCTTCTTTTTTTCGGTTGGCTGAGTAGTCAATGCTTCAAAACTATCAATTTAGTTGTAATTTTGAGCACTTGACTTCTTGGCGAAACTTCAGGTATATAGTCTATAAGATCACAGCAAATTAATATGAAAATTCCTGTGCTTGAGTCACTCCATTGTATATATTGCACTAATGAGCCATGCAAACTTCATACAAGTTAGTCTACAAAATTTACACTGAGAGTAAAGACCCAATTGGACAAGGGTCAAAGGTTAAACAGGCCTTATTTTTTTTTTTTTTTTAGAAAAAACATTACGATTAAATTTTGTGGTGATGATTTTATGCCAATTATGTTGAATTATTACCACATAGTTTATTTAACATCCACTAAAACTGGTTGATTTATATTCCATGATTTTATGCCTCAATGTTTTCTCACATACCTTCAACTGATTAAAAATCTCATAAAAAACATCCATAAAAATTAACAAGTATATTTCTATCGGTATACAAAAGTTTCTGTGGTTGTCTACAACCGTGATGTAGGTGAAGTGAACTTCCAAAATTAAAATTCCTACAAAAATTTTTAATAACAGAAATAATTTCAAGATTTGTCTTCCCACCAAGAGTTGTAATTAATCTGAAGACTTCGTTAACTTCCATTAGTTACCCAGTATAATGGGAAGGCCATCTGAAGATCATAAAAACACAAAACCTAAGGTTGATGGAATTAAGACAGTTGTTTAAAGAGGACACACTTAAAGATATACTCAGGGTCCTTGACTAATTTTTACTAAAATTTTGTTTACTATTTATTTTGACTGTGTATAAAGCAAGTTTGGAATGAGATGCGCTGCATGAAAGATGCTATTTTGCTTGATATTGAAATTCTAAATGTTTATTTCCCATAGTTTCAATATTTTATTTTAATTTAAAAAAAATTCAAAATGACACTGGTATTTATAGGTCAAATTTATATGAAATATTTGGATTTCAACTTTTTCTCAACTGAACAGAGCAAAAACTAAATTATATATTTATGTTGTTGTTGTTAATGGTGGTCTGGAACCCTGAATACATCTTTAAATTACGGTTAATCACAATTGATATCTTTGTGCAAGATGAGGTTTTATGCACAAAACACAGTGGAATTTCATTTTATTGAGATCTTGGTCTTCACATTTTTAAACAACAGTCGCAAATTCTGACCAATATTCTACATGTTGCAACAAAAGGATGGTTTCTCTAGCATAATTTGTGTTCCACACAATATGGAGGTATGACAAATTTGTTAGTTAAATATTATGAAATATGTAACAAATAGATGAGATGAAAAAAATAGCAACATGGTACAGTAATGCCCTAAGTAATCGACTCCTTTGACCACAGCAGAATTATGGGTAACTTTTCAGGATTTCGTCGGAAATATGGCTTGTTGCCATTCATCGGAAAGCTCTCGTGGAGAGCTTTCCGATGAATGGCAACAAGCCATATTTCCGACGAAATCCTGAAAAGTTACCCATAATTCTGCTGTGGTCAAAGGAGTCGATTAATTAGGGCATTACTGTAGATCCTGACATCAGGACAGGACTTCTTAGATAATGATCTCAGATGGAGTTTCCATTTAGCCCTTCTAAATATTTGGAAACTAATTTGAACATGTATTTGGTATTATCTGGTAAAATTAAGCCAAAACTGAGCATGAAATAGTTTACACGAGTAGTTTACCAGGACATATCTAGGTGAAATAGTAAGCTTATCAACATTTGGCAAACACAGAATTAAGAATTCATGTCTGAGAATTTATGATTGTACCTCATCCCTTGGTTCCTGTTAATGACTATTGGATGTGAAGAAAATAGGACAAGAACAAATTTCCAAACAACCAGCTGTGGTAATACATGTATAAGACATGTAAGACTTGAATGCCTCAAATTCATTTGTACAACTGTTCTGTAGTACCAAAAACCCCAGAAGGAGCATGAATATAAATTGAATATTTAGCTGTGTGAAACTTAGGCAAAAATTCTGTTAATTATTGGAAAATATGCAGAATTTATGTAGTGCATTTTCAGTTTATCGTTAATTCTAAACGTTTCCACGTTTGGTTTCAAATGTCTTCGAATTTGTTTGAAAATTTGTTTTCTTGTCACCACATCCAACAGACCTTAAAATGAAGAACAAACGAAGCAGATCCATAAACAGAAGAACAGATCCATGATCCAGACGATGAAAATCCGCTCTTAAAAGCTGAAAATTCCTCAGATGAACACGCTGCATAAAGTTACTCCTCATTCGAAAAGGGGAGTGTAGTATATTCCAGAACAGATGCTGGAACATTCCCATAATGCAGTATAATGCAAGAATCCATCAGATATGCAGCATAATGCTAGAATCTGTCAAATATGAAGCATAATGCTAGAATCCGTAAGAATTTTCCAGAACATGTCACATAGAAATTTCTAGACAGGGACGTGAATCCTTGAGAACATTCTGGAAGCTGATGCCAGGGCATTCCCGGAAGCGGAGTCCTGTATGAATTCTCAGAACATGTCACAGAAACACTTCTAGACAGCCACCAGAACATAGAATGCAAATGTGTTCAGATAACGAACTGACGAGCTGATCAATGAGGAGAGAAATGAGAGCGGCTCACGTGAAACAAATATTTGTATATGGATCATTCACTGATTTCATGTCACTTCACAGGTATTAAAATAAAGTCAACTCCCAACACATGGCCTTAGTCGTCAACAGCAACGCAAATTGTTGTCGTCAACAGCAACCCATGGTGGTAGTTTTCCAGATTGTTAAAAAACTATTGGTGCCTTAAGTCTGTTGATCACAATTCTCTCCCAGCATATTTTGGGTGTCAAATAAGTTGGGAGAGGAAATGCACGTTAGCTGATAGCCGTCATTAATTCCAGATCTTTAGGAAGCTATCCCATGAGCCCGTGGCAACCGCCATACCATCTTCAGTTACTCCAAGGCAGCTAACTCTGTTGTCGTGACCAGCTAGTACACCTGCGAAGACACAAGAAAATTTATGTAGTTTAAAGACATTAGCTTAATCCTTTCACAACATTGTATACGTCTTGATAACGCTTTTTATTATATGCTTGCCGACAAAATAGTGGTAATCAGGAATTAAATCGGTACCGATTCTGATGTCGAGTACCGATGGTTCTCGGTACTGATTGTTGATTTCTATTAATATACCTCTTAACGAATATAAAGGGTTAATTAAGCAGCTCAACATAACGCCAAACACAACTGCGATTGGTTAACGTGATATCGTCAGCACATTCAAACATCAAAGGCACAGTATGCCGCACTATGAGTCAAAGAGTATAACGAATAATTGATGATAGCACCCCATGAAACCAAAGTTATTTGCAGTATAAAGGTCTACTAAATGAGTACCGATACCGACCCGGTTTGCGGTACTAAACATCAGTACGGAACCGGTACCGAAAGTTGTGGTACCGTCGGTACTTTGACAACCCTGGTGGGAAATTACCAAAACCTAGATCATTTTATCCTAGATGTCGTTATTTCACTCTAGATAGCATTATTTCACCCTAGATAGCATTATTTCACCCTAGATAGCATTATTTCACCCTAGATGTCGTGATTTCACTCTAGATAGCATTATTTCACCCTAGATAGCATTATTTCACCCTAGATAGCATTATTTCACTCTAGATAGCATTATTTCACCCTAGATAGCATTATTTCACCCTAGATAGCATTATTTCACTCTAGATAGCATTATTTCACCCTAGATGTCGTTATTTCACTCTAGATAGCATTATTTCACCCTAGATAGCATTATTTCACCCTAGATGTCGTTATTTCACCCTAGATGTCGTTATTTCACCCTAGATGTCGTTATTTCACCCTAGATAGCATTATTTCACTGTAGGGCTTGAAACTAACACGAGCTGCCAAGCCAATCAAAAGCGATGAATTTATGGCTATTTCCTGTTTGTAAACACTGATATGTGATGATGTTCACCCATTAGTTACCTCGATTATGCATTTTATCTTCTGCAAATTAAGCGATATAGAAACTGAACAGAAGGGAAAAAGTACTAAAAACAATGTTAATTTGAGACTATAAATACTTCCCAGATGAGGCCTAAGCAGAATGAGGTCCCCAGAGGGTGAATCTAGTGATGCTAATCTGCTGTGTGGGGTAGCGTCACTAAATTCACCCTCTGGGGACTTCATTCAGCAAATGATGGACACAATAATTTAAGGCTTGGACACTTCATGGTCTTCATGAGAACTTCATATCGGAACACTTACCAGCTCGTTCTTGCTTGAGAACATCCCATACATTGCAATTGAAATCATCATAACCACCAAATAGTAGTCGCCCACTCTTAGAAAAGGCCACAGATGTAATTCCACATATGATGTTGTCATGTGAGTACATTCCTATTTCCTGGTCAGCACGGATATCAAACAATCGGCATGTTGCATCGTCAGAGCCTGTGGCAAAGGCATAGCCATTGGGGAAATACTGAAACATAAAGATTTTATTATTATCATGTGATCAGCATAGCACTATATTCATTAAAACACAAATAATATTTTGGCGAAAGACCGAAATATAAAGGTTTTATTTATTATATTACTATTATATCGCTATATTCATTAACATGAAAGTAATATTGGAGAAATACTAAAATATGAAGGTTTCATTTTTATTATTTTATGGGAGATACAACCCGTGGTGAAAAGAGATCCAGAATGCGGAGATAGATGTATCGTTTTGGGCCATAAATTATTTCATGAGACTTTCAGCAGACCAATAGGACTGAAATGATTCATCATGAATTCAAATGCATCGTGATACACTATTACATGATACACCATATCGTATCGTGTCATGTGTATCGCGATACAGTAACGAAACTAACGAAGTACGATTTTTAAGGTGTAAGTCAAACAGAATGCATAGATTTCTATTTTGTACAGCTCAACATTTCTGGCAACCTATTAATTTGTATTTTAACTAGAACTGAACTGTTTCTGTATTACGCATATATGGGCATAACATTTAAGGGATACTAGTACATTGACATTTCTGTACTAACAGTAAAATATAAGACTCCAGAGACAAACAATTTCTCTATTGAATCTTCCACTCAGTCCTTAGGCCAAAGAAAACAATATTTGTGGTTTGGGTTTCCCTACCTATTTTAAACCCCCTACCCTAAAGGTTTTTTTCATGGTTTTCAAGAAAATATATTAATGTTTTCTTCAAAAATTTCATAAAACACAAAAAACACATTTCAGCATCTCAGAATAGATTGATTTCTAAGTAAAAGTATTGTGTAATATTAAAATTTATACAAAAATAATCAAAAGTAGTCTTATGTCAATCTTGCAAAATAAAAAAATAAAGTAAAAAAATTAAATTTCAAGCCTACCTACCGACCCTATTTTTTTTTTTTCTTGAATAAACCCAACCAGACATTTTTTTTTTGGCCTTGCATTTATTTTCATGTTGCCATTTGTATCTTGCCTTTCTAATTTTCTGCAGTGGAACACATATCGTCAGCATTGAGAAATTCTTTTGTTTTCATGTTCTTTATTTTAACGTGGGCGCAATTACGTAAATAGTGCAAGGTGTGGTATGCCAACAAAGGAGAAAGATAGTGGATCTTTTAAATGATATATGTCAGTTAATTGTATCACCGCAGTGCTGTAATCTAATGCCGCATATCACATGAAGGGGAGGTGAGAAACATGATTGCTGGCAGCTCGTATGATGATGGATGGTGCATTTGATGCGATATGGCAAAAAAAATCAATTCACTGTAGTGAATGACAACTAAAATGCATTCAATGCATAATTCAAGAATGCTAAGGCATGCTTTCTTCAATGTGTTAATATCACGGTCTGGAAACGTCGAAACATCAATGGATTGTATGAATGCATAAATTACTCACCACAATTGCGTTAATATCAGATTCATGACCAGAAAATGTTTGTTTACACAATCCATCTCTTATATCCCATAACTGAAAGAGAAAGGAAAATAAATTAAATGAAAGAATGGTGTTGTGTGCTGGAAATATTGAATATTGAAATACCTACGTTGATCAAGTTTATTCACTGCGATCCACTGCTATTATTAACTGATAATGAGCAATCAGTCCTTCCAAGGAGATGGGAGCGATTGCTCTCGCACCCATATGCACTCGCAAATTTTGTATCACAGGTGCTAAATTTCGCACTCGTCTCTCTTATCAAAATGTCAATAGCAACCATAATCGTTGATTCAATATTGAACTATTGGAAGGTATATTTAGAACCTTTCACATCTCAGTTAAATTATGGGCATGTGGAAGTGTAACTGGACATTGGTCTATCCCACAATGACATTTTGTTTTATAAAAACCCAACTTACGATAATATTATGGGCCCAATTACACCCGTCTTCTGAATTGCGAGGGCTAATAAGTGCTCTCACTGTGTTTTCCTTGTGAGAACGACTGAGCAATGGTTATTCTTGATTGAGTAATGATTGAGTGAATTAATTAGTGATAGCGAAACCTTGACAAAATTTCTAGGAAAAATGTTTATCATAATTTTTTCATTTGCGACATTTTCATTTTAGGTAACCTCCAGACGAACAGTATGGTCGTTGAGCCCAAATTTGCAGGCCTGCCACTGTGCCAATCAACCTTTGGCATATTACTGCATTAGCTCCCTAATTGGGTCACCATGTCGTTAAGAGATTGCAGGTGTATGATTTATAGATAAATAGTGCAGCCATGGAAAGCAATTTGAGTGATCAATACAGAGACTGCAGGTGTACGATATATAATAGTGCAATTGTGTACAATATATATTATAGTGCAGCCATTTCAGAAAAAAAATGAAAAACAATTTGAGTGATCAATAGAGACTGCATGTGTACGATATGTAATAGTGCAGTTGTGTACGATATATATTATAGTGCAGCCATTTCAGAAAAAAATGGAAAACAATTTGTGTGATCAATAGAGGACTGAATCGTTCTATACTAATTGGATTCTCCCATTCACTTATAAAAGTATATTTTAGAATGGTCTAATATTCATCTGGAGGGGTGTTCAGGAAAAATAAGCATACATGATACAACAGATAATAAAAGTGCAGAAGGAGCAGGAAGGAGTCCTATTTATTGGAGGGAAATGTTCAGATAATAAGTTTAACTAACGACCTATGGAACTTATTATCTGAACATTTCCAAAGGGATAACTACTCATCAATGAGTATTTAGTAAAGAGGGCTAACACAATCAGATTGTATGTAGTCTTAGAAACAATCAATTTAATGTGTATGAAGACAGGAACTTGTCTTTGTACATTCATAACCTCTTGTGAAAATATTTCTCATTATTACTGGGAACACTTGAATGCTCTTAGAGCGAAGTGTGTAGACAGGGAGGGAGTGCAGGCAGACTTTTATTAATTTCCCCATAAAATTCCACCCTGAAGACAGCTCAGCTGAGTCAGTGCGGTCACGATTTATTGATTCGCTGCGGCCAAGTAATGCTGCTGGTAAATAGTGGGGGACCCATGGTCGCAAATTTATGATTTATGCAAAAGAGATAAGCTGATATGCACAGCTGGGCAAGTTTGTTAGAGAGTGCAGCGAGAGTTTGTGGTTTCTAAAAGCCATAGTGTGATTTTCCCCATCAATGTAGCCCTCTGCACTAAAGGCTTGAAATAGTGTCTGTCATTTGCAGAATGAGGTCCCCAGGGGAGTGAATGTAGTGATGCTACCCCACAAAGTGGGCTAGCATAACTAAATTCACCCTCTGGGGACCTCATTATGTTTAGCCATCATCTTCTGGGAAGTACATGTATATATAGTCTCAAATTAACATTGTTTTTAGTTACTTTTTCCCCATCTGTTCAGTTTATATATACCCTAATTTGCAGAAGATAAAATGCATAATCAAGTTGACTAATGGGTGAACATCACCAACTTAAACTGGGGAACTTCAATCTGATCCTAGGTCTCCTATAGCAGTTGAGGCCTCAGCAAATGAGGTCCCCAGAGGGTAATTTGGTGATGCTAGCCCACTGTGTGAGATAGCATCAATAAATGCACCCTCTGGGACCTCATTCTACAAATGAGTTGACAGACACTACAGACACTATTTCAACAATAAAACTATCTGTGTCGTGATATGGCCGAGGAGCCAAAACGATAAACTACAATAAACCAAACTGATAAATATAAAATATGTAGCTAGTGCCGTCGCTTAAACGGTCTATTTACGTGAGGGGGATTTGAGCATCTATTGGGCGAGGCTCTGCCGAGTCCAATAAATGCCAAATCCCCCAAGCGAACATAAACTGTTTAAGCAACAGCATTAGCTACATATTTTATTTATCCATCGCGCAAAACTTGCCTTTTGTGTGGGAATTCTGTCATTTTCCTAAGTTATTCATTCGTCAATTCAATGACGCCATTACATTTATGAGGTCACGCAAACTAATTAATATTCATGATGTCGGTAAACCAAAGTGAAGCTTAGAGCGAAATAGTTGGTTGGCTTTTTACGGTTATTCTAAGCCGTCCTTGTTCTGATGATAAAAACGTTCTAAAATCACAATGACGTCATTTAGGCTCATTGACGTCCCGTCCCTAGTTACGTGCGCAATTTGCATACAAAATTATGTCATAAAAGTAGTACTAACCTAATAAAGCTACGTCGACCTAATAAAGCTACCTTGGCATAATAAACGTAACATTTATTATGCAGGCTTTATGTAGGCTCTAGAGGTAGTGAGCGGTGGATAAATGATATTATTGCACACCCGGTGCTTTATTTTTGTGAAAAAATACAGCAAAACACAGAATATTTCAAAATGTTCAATAAAAATATTGGTATTGTCCTTGTACAATACAACCAGATTATGTTGATGTCAACTGTAACACAAAATTTCTCAAAGGTACTCAATCCAATCAGAGGGTCCTATATTACTATTTCTTTGGCTTTGGGGGTAAAAAATATTTGATTCGAGTCGAGGAACCCACCCATCAAAGCTCAGAGTGATTAGATATCGATTTTTGAAATCTATTAATTTTCGGAGATCTGTCCCACAAGTTAGCAGAACCACGTGATTAAAACGGACAAATTGCGGGTGTAAGATGGATAACTCTAAAATCAATTCCTTACTATTAACAATAATAACCACTTGATTTTAGAGTTATCCATCTTACACCCGCAATTTGTCTGTTTTGATCACGTGGTTCTGCCAACTTGTGGGCTACATCTTCGAAAATTTATAGATTTCAAAAATCGATATCTAATCACTCTGAGCTTTGATGGGTGGGTTCCTCGACTCGAACCCCCAATGCCAGAGAAATAGTAATATAGGACCCTCTGATCGGATTGAGTACCTTTAACTATAATATGAGGCATAATCTACATAAATCATAAGTTTGTTCAGTTAAAAAATCAACCTAGCTTTCAGTATCCTCAGAGTGTGTAACAAACATAGAACACAGCTGTGTGAACATGTTACTATAACGTTACCGCACTCGTTTAATATTGATACAAATATCTTTTACCTGAATCTGAAGAATAGTCTATTTGATTATGGATTTCATGTAGGGACCTGAGAATCGATTCGATGCGATGCGATTCGGAATCGGCACCAGTTGCATTCTCATTACTTCAACGGACACATTGCTTTTTCATGAAGATAGATTATGATACAAAGGAAAGACAACACATACAAACACTTTTGTAGACTGAGCTACACTATATAGACCACTGAAGCATTGCACGATTGATGTGACTGATCTAACAAAATTTCATATATATGTCGATCTTAAGCTGTGTGAATGCGATTGCTTACTGACCTCATTATTGCTTAAGTTACTGCTTCATTATTTTATAGCAGAGATGGCCACAACGATTTGATTCATTTATGGATAATATTTACATTATATACCGATGATTACTTATCGTCATTACGAAGTGAGCATATTGATACTGGTACGGCCACTCAATCAAGTGATATCTACATCTCCACTAATGATACGTCTGATGCAATGATTCGATTCGAGATTCGATGCGATTCGGCTGATATGATTCAAGATTTGAGATCTGATTCGAAATCAAAATGCCCGATTCAGGGTTCCCACTTATTTCTGATATCCAAATTTAAGCACTATTCAAGCACTTTTCATGGATAGCAGCGATGAATATCAAGGACAATTATAGTTGACCATTATATTTTGGCACTATCCTAAAATGGCCTGCAGACATTCTTCCCATATGGAATTTTTTTCTTTTCTTATAATATTGAAAGAAACAGTGCAAGGGGGATGTTCTATGAAAATATGGCTCAAAGAAAATTATCAGATAAAACCTTTCTAATGATCTGAGAGAAATGCTTGTTCAAAAATACTCCATTTGACTAAATTCAAGCACTTTTCAAGGGTGATGGGTGAAAATCAAGTACTATTCAAGGAAGAAAATGAATTTAAGCACTTTTCAAGGAAGGGTCTGATATTCAAGTACTTTTCAAAAGAGTGGGAACCCTGCCGATTCACATGTTTGGCAGCTTTGGCTTTGAAACAACTTACTTTTGCAGAAGCATCACAAGCTCCTGAGACAAATGTCTTCATATCTGGTGCTAATGATAAACTCATAACATCGCCAGTGTGGCCTGTAAATGCAGTCGTTTGTTGACCTGTTTCTATATCCCATAAAGCACTGGAAAAAAAAGGGAAAAAATTTTATAAAAAAAAGTTTGAAATAGAATAAACGAATCTGAAATCAGCAGTTGAGATATAAGCATGTAAAATCCCAGTCTCCGTTAATCCTTTGAGTGCCAGGGGCCGATCTCATCGGCGCTAAACCTACAAAATAAATCTGTTAAAGAATATAAGAATAAATTATTAAAATTGTAAAAAATTGTAAAAAAAAAAAAAAAAATGTTAGGCCAATGCATTCTCTTATATATGCGAGGCGACCTATGGTCGACTCGCATATATAAGAGAATGCATTGGCACAGGGTATATGGGTTGATACAAAAATCGACCTGGCACTCAAAGGGTTAACTACAGGCCCACAGTAACGTATATAAATAGTGGATATGATAACCTGTTGCAGACTTTTATTTCCCGAACTGTGGGATTCCACATCAGTAGTGCCAATCAGAACTCACTATTAGTAATTCCAAGATAATAGCGTCCAATAGAACGATTAACAAACACGATGTGATAAGTTGGACCTTAGTTGGGGGAAAGCCTGCATGCTTCGAGAATTGACATTTCGACGAGACAACAAGGCTGAGTTATGTCAGTATGACTCTACTGTATGTTTGGCAGAATCAATGTTCATAGTGGTCAGAAAAACATGTAAAGTAATGCTCTAAATAATCGACTCCTTAACCACAGCAGAATTATGGGTAACTTTTCAGGATTTAGTCGGAAATATGGCTTGTTGCTTGCACAGCAGAATTATGGGTAACTTTTAAGGATTTAGTCGGAAATATGGCGACCTACATGCATGGTCGACTCGCATATATAAGAGAATGCATTGGCACAGGGCATAACTGTAACTATCACAATGTGGTCAAGAAGCCGGTTCCAATGATATCCATATTTGTATGGTTCTATTGAGACAGACCGAAGATATTTTAGGCTGTTGAAGCTTTATTTGGCTGGTTTTGGCCGTTTTGTTGGGTAAAGGGTTAAAAGGCAGAAGCCGCAGGACATTTATAGCAGTCCGACAAATATATTGAGATTTTCATCCAAATATTAGATTTCTAATTACCACATGCTACTCCTATTTTACCGAAATAGGTTATTGACTAGTAGATAGTTCATGCCTGACAGCGTCAGTGGTGATAATTTACGCCAATGAACCTATTGACACTACAAGTTATTCCGTGCACTATTCTCAGACAAACTTAGTCTGCGTTGGTGTGAGATTCTCGGTAAAAAATAAGCCGACAACCGATAAAAGAAGGTGCAGAACAATTTCTATTAATAGGTAGAAAATGTTCAGGTAATAAGTTCATTACGGCCGTTTCCTAAGGCATAACTACTCATCAATGAGAATTTAGTATAGAAATGGTTAAATGGTGAGAACCCAAAAATACTGTGTAAATTAAATCCTACTGAGGGAAATCAATAATGTGAAAATTACGGAGAGTAGCAACAGTGACGCGTTAGCTGGTTTGGTCTCCGACTTATTAGCATCGGGATTTAAAGTGGTGATTTACAGCCGAAGCTGACTCAAGCCTTGTTTGGCAGCAGATTATGAGTGACGACATTGGACGAGTTACTCACACTCACTCAACCTAAGAGTTAACCCTTTACCCAACAGAACGGCCCTGTGCCAATGCATTCTCTTATATATGCGAGTTGACCATAGGTCGCCTCGCATATATAAGAGAATGCATTGGCTTAACATATTAAAAATGATAAAAATGTAAGAAAAAATTATAAAATTGTTGTAAGAAAAAACGGTAAAAAGTGTTAAAAAAACGTAAGATTCCCTGGCACTAAACCTACAAAATAAGTCTGTTAAAGAATATAAGAAAAAATTGTTAGGCCAATGCATTCTCTTATATATGCAAGGCGACCTATGGTCGACTCGCATATATAAGAGAATGCATTGGCACAGGGCATAACTGTAACATCACAATGTGGTCAATGAACCGGTTCCAATGATATCCATATTTGTATGGTGTTATTGAGACAGACCCAAGATAATTTAGGCTGTTGCAGCTTTATTTGGCCGGTTTTGGCCGGTTTGTTGGGTAAAGGGTTAAATGCCAACATGTCAGGAGAGATTTTCAAATTTGGTAGCTATATAAAGTCTCTGGTTGATTTAGTATACGGAGCCTAGACTCCAAAAATTCAAATCGGGAAAGTCACTTATCCCTGTTTGGTTATTAGGGAGAAGTGGATTGTTATCAGGGGGAAGTAACATTAGTTTAATTTCAATGTAAACTCCAAAATCACCCTTCTAGGATTCCAAAATTACCCTTCTAGGATTCAATAAGTATTATGCAACGCAAGGGCCCATTTATAAAATTACCCGTTTACCCAACAAACCGGCCAAAATCGGCCAAATAAAGCTTCAACAGCCTAAAATATCTTCGGTCTGTCTCAATAGAACCATACAAATATGGATATCATTGGAACCGGCTCCTTGACCACATTGTGATAGTTACAGTTAGCCCTGTGCCAATGCATTCTCTTATATATGCGAGTCGACCATATATAAGAGAATGCATTGGCCTAAAACAAATCTTTTTTTAACACTTTTTACCATTTTTTCTTACATTCTTTAACAATTTTATAATTTTTAATGTGTTAAGCCAATGCATTCTCTTATATATGCGAGGCGACCTATGGTCGACTCACATATATAAGAGAATGCATTGGCACAGGGCCGTTCTGTTGGGTAAAGGGTTAAACCATTATAGTTAGTAAGAACACCTTTATAATTAGTAAATAATCTTTAATATGATGTTGGGACATATGAATACTGGTACCGTATTTGAGAGAGGTCACTTTTCCCTGGGCCAGAAATAGGGAGAAGTAGCACATTCTGGGGAGAAGATTTTGTAGAAATCTTCCCAAGTCGCACTGTAAAGTAATGCCCTAAATAATCGACTCCTTAACCACAGCAGAATTATAGGTAATTTTTCAGGATTTAGTCGGAAATATGGCTTGTTGCCATTCATCAGAAATCTCTCACCAGTATGCACTCGCAATCTTTAAAACACGGGTGCTATAATTTGGACACGTCCCTCTTGTCAAAAATGCTTATGGTGACTGCAACTGTTTATTCAATATTGAACTATTTAAAGGTTTATTTAGATCCTTTCCCCATCTCAATTCAATTTACGCATGGGCATGTGAATTTATAACTGGACGTGTTTCTGTGTGTGCAGAAAGAGGTCCCCAGAGGGTGAACTTAGTGACGCTATCCCACACGGCAGGCTAGCATCACAAAATCACTCATTCTGCCGAGGCCTCAACTTCTATGGGAGACATAGGATCAGATTGGAGATCACCAGTTGAAGTTGGTGATGATCACCCAATAGTCAATTTGATTATTCATTTTATATTCTGAAAATTAGGGGCTAGTATAGAAACTGACCAGATGGGAAAATGTAACTAAAACCATGTTAATTTGGGAATATAGATACTTCCCAGATTGATTGATTGATTGATTGATTGGGGTTTATTGTCGCTTTAGCCACTAAGGCAATATCACGACATTGCGACTAATCTAACAGTGATTTCAATGGCTGATAAACTCGTCAACCATGTGCGGCAAACCACCGGCGAGTAACTGGCAACTCCACCAGATAACGATTTCGAGTTACAAAGTCCACGATGGAAACATCTGGATTTGAACCCTTATCGCCAGCGCTGGAGGGCGAAACGGCTTGGAGTGGTACCCCTAACCGATTGAGCCAACGAGGCCCCCTGATACTTCCCAGAGATGAGGCCTAAGCAGAATGAGGTCCCCAGAGGATGAATTTGGTGATGCTAGTCCGCTGTGCAGGATAGCAGCACTAAATTTACCCCCCCCCCAAATTACAGACACACCATTTGATGGCTTGTTTACACCAGGTGACATACCGATCCCTACGAGGTTAGCCAGTACGAACAATGAACCAGATGCCAAACAAGTAATAAGCAAATAGGAAATTATCTGTACAACAAGGGGGATAATCTCACTAATGGTGCTTAGTTCTTGTGACATTTGCTGGCAGATTTAATCAATAGGAAGATGCATAATTCTCAGCTCTATTCAACATGATCATTAACAAGAATCAAACACAGGCCTTGAAATAGTGTGTCTGGCATTTGCAGAATGAGGTCCCCAGAGGGTGAATTTAGTGTTGCTATCCTGCAAAGAGGGCTAGCATCACTAAAGTCACCCTATGTGGACCTCATTCTGCTTAGGAAGTATCTGCAGTCTCAAATTTACATTTATTTTAGTTACTTTTTCCCTTCTGTTTAGTTTCCATATTCCCTAATTTGCAGAAGATAAAAGTTGAGGATCAGCAGAATGAGGTTCCCAGAGGTTGAATTTGGTGATGCTAGTCTGTGGGAATCATAAAATTCACCCTCTGCGGACCTCATTCTGCAAATGACGGACACACTATTTCAAACATTTCTAATTAGTTGTTCATAGTGGGTGTTATTGATTTATAAGATGCCTGTATGCCGTAGATCTATTTTATCTATTAATAGCATCAGGTAACAAGCCGGAGGATGAATTTAGTGACGCTATCCCATAGCGGGCTACCATCACTAAATTCACCCTCTGGGGACCTCATTCTGCTTAGGCCTCATCTTCTCTGGAAAGTTTCTTATAAATATCAATTTCTATAGAAACTTCTTCACATAGATTCTATTTCTTTTTCAGTTTAGTTTCTCTATATCCCCAAATTAGCAGATGACACATTGCATAATCGAGGTTCCCAATGGGTGTACATCACAATATTCACCATTTGGGAATTTCAATCTGAGTCTATGTCTCCCATAGCAGATGAGGCCTAAGCAGAATGAGGTCTCCAGAGGGTGAATTTGGTGATGCTAGCCCACTATGCGGGACAGTGTTACTAAATTCACTCTCTGGGGAGAAATCATTCTGCAAATGACAGGCACACTAAACTCAGACTTGTAAGGTACAGTAATGCTCGAAGTAATCGACTTCTTAACCACAGCCGAATTATAGGCAACTTTTCAGGATTTAGTTGGAAATATGGCTTGTTGCCATTCATCGGAAAGCTCTCCCCGAGAGCTTTCCAAAGCCATATTTCCGACTAAATCCTGAAAAGTTACCCATAATTCTGCTGTGGATAAGAAGTTGATTACTTAGAGCATTACTGTAAGTGGGATGACCAGTATGGGAAAGGCTTGAAATTATGTCTCCCCCATTCAACATTCTAGTTAATCAACATCCTATCATTATGAGATCGCTTCAATCTTACAGCCAATATAAAATAACACCAATCAAAGTACACTAGCGACAAGAATAGTTCATGATTCAGAATGGAGAAAAAAGCCACCATGAATGAGTGTATTTATCAATAGATTATTGATAAAACATGTAAGAGCCATATTATCTATTGTATTGTTATTGTTACCATGGCATCACAATTCTAAACAGAGATCTGTAGGAAACAATAAATCTCATGATGTTCCATATTAGAAAATGTTCAAGGCAGCATTAATACCTGGCAGTCGCTGGGGCATAGTAGGGGAATCTGGATAGATGGGGACAAACTTGAATCACCACTGGCCAAGTTGTCCTGCTAATATGCTGTGATGTGGGTAGGGCAAACTGATGCCGTTACGTACTGTTATTTTTTCTGTAGTTGTCATTTTTGCCATGTTTGGCTAATCCGAACGATTTGAGAAAAAACTAGTGTGTGTATGAAACATTCAAGAACATATATGTTTTAGAAAAATATAATAATGCATGTGCTGGCATTTCTAAAATGATGTGAATAACCATCTTGATTATAATCAATTATCAACAACCCATACAACCAGTATTAAAAATATTTAGCAATAAATGTTTTTGAATGTTTGATACGTATAATGGCTTTTCCTGGATATGTTCAGATCATCGGAACACTCCAAAAAAGCCAAATTAAAAAAATAAAACGGTACTTTTTGAAAACAGCATCAGTGTGCCGCAACAGCATCATAGCTATTCAGCAGGACCACTTGACTAGGATTGTGAATAACAGATTAAAACTTTCAATAATAATAGAAAATTTACATGTCTTGTGTAAGCAGCTTGTGCTACAGTAATGCCCTAAGTAATCGACTCCTTAACCACAGCAGAATTATGGGTAATAGTGTAACTAAATTAACTTGTGAACTCATCATACAACCCTATTGTGTTTACAAATTAATCCAAAAATCCTTATTCAAATTGATCCCAAATGTGTAGATCTGTCTATCACTGTTTCTGGTTATTATCCTGTGATTTTATCTTCTTAATAATATAAATAAAACACATTATTATCTTTATTCAATAAAAAAAATATGGTATTGGAATAAAACATGATGGTAGGTTGGCACCGGAAGACTAACTGAATTTTTGCACGGGGCGGTCCTTGTGAGTAAGCCCAGTACCCACTTTTTGAGCAAAAACGTGCACGACCCCCCCGGGCTTACTGACGGGTGTATGTAATTTGTTATCTGGTTAATAGCAGTTACTCGCCTGTGTATGAATAACAATTTATCCAAAGCTTACTTATCAAACAAATCGACAATGTAAGAAAATGAGCGCTCATTTATGTTGATACATTGCCGCTGGACTAATTTTAGTTTTTGTTGGTTCCCATCTGTTCACATTTCCATTATCAATTTTGTCCAACTCAGAATTTTTCAGTTATTTTTGTGCGAGTTTCTTTACATTTTTGTGTCAGTTTCGGTTTTCTAGATGATTTTGGTTTTTCAATTTGGCTAAAGTTTCTGAAAAATGGTCAATAAAATTCAGAAATGGACAAAAGAATTTTCAGGCTATCGGCCTAAGATAAACCATGCTTCAATGATATAAAACACCCCTCAATTGAATAAAAACCCCTTCAATATATAATTTTTATAACTGAATGGGAGTAAGCATTTCTCGAATGTAAAGTATTTTTAGTACAAAATTTTTCCAGAAACATTCTGTCCCGAGGTTAACATGAATGCACTTTTATGCCAATCAATATGAAAATCAAATTATAGATGAGAAATACCGGAAATGGGGAAATGTTGTAAAAATCAATATCATTATTCGGATTCCCACGTGAATTTAACCCCCTAATTTATCATCAGTTTAACAATGTAAACATGAAAAAAAACCAATACATATATGGGCATGAAGTGAGTGCAAAGGGATTGTGGCTCAATGGCATCAACCCTGACGTCAGCGACCACCATTTTAGGAGGGTAATTTCTCCAGTTCCCCCTGGGTTTCCTAACATCCAAATAGGAACGGCAGTAATTGCTCTCCTGTGTGTGTAAAGTAGCCCATCTCAGATCATAACCATAAACCATGGTTCTGTCCCATGACACATTTAATGTATTTCCCAGGGCATTGCTTGTTGCCGTGACCAATTTCGAGGACTGGATCAAGTCTGAGTTTCGTGTGCCTGTCATTTGCAGAATGAGGTTTCCAGAGGGTGAATTTAGTGATGCTATCCCGCATAGTGGGCTAGCATCACTAAATTAACCCTCTGGGGACCTCATTCTGCTTAGACATTATCGTCTCTGGAAATTTCTTTATTATAAAATTTCTATAGAAACTTCTTCACATAATTATATAGCTTCTATTTCTTTGTTAGTTTTTTTCTCTATCCTTAAATTCGCAGACGACACGTTTCATAATCGACTCAATCGAGGGTTCCCAATGGGTGTACATCACAATATTCACCATTTGGGAATTTCATCTGAGTCTATGTCTCCCATAGCAGATGAGACCATGCAGAAAGAGGTCCCCAGAGGTTGAATTTAGTGACGCTACCCCGCAGTGAGCTAGCGTCACCAAATTAATCCTCTGGGGACCTCATTCTGCATGGCCTCATCTCTGGAAATTATATTTATTATTAAAGTTTTTTTGTTTCTTTCGAAAGTTTGTTATTTTTCATCACCTTGAATATTTGACGGCCTAACAAATATTTGACGAGTAGTCAGTAGACCGAATTATACTTTCGATACTAGAGATGACTGTGGTTTAATAGCATTATTTTTTGGTAAATTAATAGATTCTGATAACTAAAGCGTCTTTTGAAGAAATGCTGCTGTTGTTGTTGGAATCTCATGATACAGGCAGCATGAAATCGGATTGTGTACCTTTAACCCTTTACCCAACAAACCGGCCAAATAAAGCTTCAACAGCCTAAAATATCTTCGGTCTGTCTCAATAGAACCATACAAATATGGATATCATTGGAACCGGCTCCTTGACCACATTGTGATAGTTACAGTTATGCCCTGTGCCAATGCATTCTCTTATATATGCGGGTCGACCATAGGTCGCCTCGCATATATAAGAGAATGCATTGGCCTAAACAAAATCTTTTTTTAACACTTTTTACCATTTTTTCTTACATTCTTTAACAATTTTATAATTTTTAATGTGTTAAGCCAATGCATTCTCTTATATATGCGAGGCGACCTATGGTCGACTCGCATATATAAGAGAATGCATTGGCACAGGGCCGTTCTGTTGGGTAAAGGGTTAAATAATTCTGAGGTCCCTCAGAACAACAATATCTATGAAAAACTTAATTTCCTGACCCCTCCTGTGATATCATGACTTGACGTACTTTACTTTCTAATATTGGATTGAATGATCTCATGCTTTGTTCAATAACATGCTGCGTTGCACCCTTTACCCTAAGTAATCTCACATGAATAAAACTAAAAATATTGAAGGCAACGATGTGATGTAGCATAAGTACGTCTTATATACTGCAGGAACCAGCCTGGAAATTTAAAATTAGGAGAAGTCACTTCTCCCATAATTGGGAGAAATCACTTTTCCAGGGTTCCCACTAATTACTGATATCCAAATTTAAGCACTATTCAAGCACTTTTCATGGACCTCAGTGATAAATTTCAAGGACAATTATAGTTGAACATTATATTTTGGCGCTATCATAAAATAGCCTGCAAACATTCTTCCCATATTAGAATTTGTTTTCTTATAATATTGAGAAAAAAAACAGTGTAAGGATTAAATTCTATGAAAATACGACGCAACGAAAATTATCAGATACATTTTTCATTAGGATTTCAGATAAGAAATTATTGTTCAAAAATACTCAATTTGACTAAATTCAAGCACTTATCAAAGGTGATGGGTGAAAAGCAAGTACTATTCAAGGAATAAAATGAATTTAAGCACTTTTCAAGGAATGGTCTGATATTCAAGTACTTTTCAAGAGCGTGGGAACCCTGTTTTCCCTATTTGATTATTGGCAGAAGAGGACTGTTATCAAAAAGTCATAATGGCTCCAGTTCAACTTACACCTCAACATCACCATTGTTATATGAAAGATTAGGGAGACGTGACACAATTTAGGAGAAGTTATCTCTCAAGTCGCTGATATACTGAAACAGAATTATTGGACCAACTATACCAAATGCAAATGCGATGCTACCCAATGGTGGCACACACTTTTTCAAGATGACTGATATCATGTTGAGGCACTTCAGGAAATGATGAACAGGAATATTATTCAACCACATCAAATTGTATTATTTTCCCATGTGCCATAGGTGAAAGTGTTATACCCTTTCTATACTAAATGGATTATCCAATTCAGTTATAACAGTATGCATCAGAACAGTCAATTATCCATCCAGAGGGATGTTCAGAAAATATGAACAGAGAGACGCACAGAAAGATAATACAGGTGCAGAAGGGTTCATATTAATTGATGGGAAATGTTCAGAAAATAACTTCAATGTTTGATGAACTTGTTATTTAAAGGTGGATTATCCAAGCCTTGAAATAGTGTATCTGTCATTTGCAGAATGAGGTCCCCAGAGGGTGAATTTGATTATGCTAGCCCGCTATGCGGGGTAGCATCACTAAATTCACCCTCTGGGAACCTCATTCTGCTGAAGTGTAAGCAGAATGAGGTCCCCAGAGGGTGAATTTGATTATGCTAGCCCGCTATGCGGGGTAGCATCACTAAATTCACCCTCTGGGGACCTCATTCTGCAAATGACAGACACACTATTTCAAGGCTTGGGATTATCTCTTTGTAAACATGTATTATATAGTTACCGGGGTATAAAATATTAGATCTGAATCGAAGACTCCTGTCCGGAAATGCTTCTATCGATTAATATTAATTTTATTTCAAATATTTTCTGGTCTAAAAAGGTGTGGTTGTTTAGCTAACGAACAATATTGGTTACTGTTAACAGAGACCAGAATTTTTTTTGTCACAAATAAACGTTAATTATACTCATTATCGCTTATAACTTTGGAATAAAACAATACAACCAATCAATATGGGACATTTGATGTTCGGCACGTAGCCATATGAACAGCCTAATGCTCTATATCGCTATACGGTATCACCCGAATGGTCTGTTCTAAAAATAGACAAATAAAGGGTCCCAATAAAATATTTTAAATAAAATAAATATTAATTGATAGAAGCCTTTCCGGACAGGGGTCTTCAGTTCATATTTATTATTTTATACCCACGCAACTATTTCAAATTTGTTATTTAAAGAGATAATCCATCTTTAAACATTTCCTCAAGGAACTACTCATCAATGAGTATTTAGTAAAGAGAGGGTGAAACTGAGAATGCTGCATCTCCGTGCTGATATCATACAAAGCCAAATATATTTAATTACTGGAAAATTCCACTGAAAAATCTAAGAAGGCTACTAGCGAACAGTTTGTCTCATGCATTCATTCGAGTCTGTTTGTTATGATTAGATGAAAATAAATAAGGATATCAAAATCAAGCGAATAACACATTTAGAGATACATATTAATTGGGAGAATGTGAGCCAGATGCAGTGTAATATTACAAACGCAGTATTTGTAACAATTTTTTAGATTTGCCAACACATTGTAATTGCTCAAAATTCATTCGAGAAAAGTTACAGAAGATACTACTAAAACTTTAACATGAAATTGATAATCGGACCAAAAGTTTCAATAGCAAAAAAGAAAGTATGGAATTCAAGCATGCTAAATTTTCACAAATTTAACGATTCAATAGATAGAATTATGCATTCTAAATATTCACATATTTAATAGATATTTGAGAGGGCAAACAACGTGTTAATGCCAATTGACACTGCACTGGTTACACATATAAAGGATGAGGATACCACCCCTACCCCTTGGAATCCAGCTTTAAAAACAACATAGAATCCAGGATCCACTTTAAAAATTTAACTATGAGGAATATATGTATTATCTTAGAATATAATAAAATAATAATTTTTGTTTTTCTTCCCAATACTGGCGTATGGCTCCAAAACACTTGAATTCCGGTGAACCAAAAAAAATATATAGAGGGGTGGGGGTGTGGTAGTCTCATGTATCATAGAAAGCCTTCATACTCACCAAGTCATATCTCCAGAACTAGTGACTATTTGATTATCATCAATAAATCTACAACAGGATAAATAGCCGGTATGGCCGGGTAATTCTCTGCTAACCCTAACATTGCCTTCTCGTGTTTTTAAACTATAAATAGAACAAATATTATCCAATCCACCGCAAGCTACGTAGCTGCCGGAGGGGGCATAGGCACATGTCATCACCCAGCTAGAGCGTAGTGGAATAGCGTGAACCTGGAAATAGAAAGAAGAGACAAATTATGATTATGAAAAAAAAACTACCTGGAATTAAGGTGACTAGATCGTTGGAAGGTGGTGGGCAAAACAGCATTTTCACCTGCGCCCCCCCTGCCTTTGAAGGTTCCCAACAATGTGAAATCTCATTTACACCTGACCGTTAAGTTGGACTTTGCCAACTAAGACCTGACAAAATCACAACCTGACATGCCCCATGGTAGGAAATGTCCCAACTTTGGAAAACCTCATTTGCACCCACCCAATGAGTTGGAATATGCCAATGATTTATATTCGGATAAATTCCAACCTAACCTCCATTTCAGCTTAAAATTATGATGGAGAGTACATGTAGGAATATAATAAATCTTCGATATTGGTTTGAAAATTAAACTATAGAATCTTGACGTATATTCAGTCTGAAATTTCTCACTATTGAAACTTTTGACCAAAGTCAGGAGGGGGATGAGCGGAGATGGGGTGCCCACCCTCTTGTTATATTCTTATAGCCGTGACCAAGAAAAAGTTACACTAAGAGTCCACAATTCCAAGTAATAACAAAAGGAATCTCTAGAGAGAATCTGAGTCAAAATGAAATTATGGTTTACTGTGTCATAAAATATTAATGATTGCACTAACACACACAAATAGCAATCAATGAATTGTTTATGGGTACATCACACCAGGGGCAATCAATGAACTGGTTTGGTACATAGTGCACGTCACAGACAGTACTAGTGGAAATAGGTAAACAGGGTTTGAGGACATTTTAGTTATATTTTCAACAAAATCAAATCTGGAGTACAGTAATGCTCTAAGTAATCGACTCCTTAACCACAGCAGAATTATGGGTAACTTTTCAGGATTTAGTCGGAAATATGGCTTACAACTGCCACTGCATGCAAGTCAACTCTGTGCAAACACAATAAAATAATGAAAAAGATAATGCATCTAATAGCATGTATGCTAATAGCATGTATGCGCAGTCACGTGACATACAGTTTAACAGAATTGTCATTGTCAAGTACATGTATCTTTCCGTTGATCTCCATTTGAATGTCCACAGAATAAATTATAACTTAACCCTTTGAGTGCCAGGTCCGATTTTTGTATCAACCCATATACCCTGTGCCAATGCATTCTCTTATATATGCGAGTCGACCATAGGTCGCCTCGCATATATAAGAAAATGCATTGGCTTAACAATTATTATTTTTTATTTTTTTTTTTTACAATTTTAATATATTTTATTATATTCTTTAACAGACTTATTGTGTAGGTTTAGGGCCGATAATATCGGCCCCTGGCACTCAAAGGGTTAACTGAAATATTTGCGGTCGCAAAACAAGAGGGTTAGAACAGTTCAACTTAACTTAAAACGACAGAGTGTGAGGAGATACTTGCGAGTGTATCTACTTTTTAAACTTCGCAGTAGTCGTGAATGTTCAAATATTACCGATAAATGCATTATTTTCGGCTTCATTTGTTTGGTCTATTCAATGTTTCAAAGTTGAATCGAATTTGAATCGAATATCAAATATTCGCAGGAGCCTAGACAAGACATACTAAATGATCTTTTTAGGTCAGACTATCTGATCATTGTGTGCTGACCCGACAGTCATCCTGTTCACACCTCTCTGGCTGTAGTCAGAAATCTACCAGTTTTTGTTATTGTTTATTTATATATATACTTGTACATGTATACATGCAATTGTTTTTTTTTAGGAAATGCGAGCTGCATTGTTTTTGAGACATCCATCTTACATGATTATCATCAGAGATGTGACACATGTCAGCGGCATAAGAGAAATGGGGCTTCCAAAAGCGTAGTGGACGTGGAAAAGTCACACCGACTTACTTATTCATGCCTGTTTTCTATCTTAATTGGCATCTCTTCTGTCCGGGATCAGATGTGGGGTCAGGCATGAAATAGTGTGTCTGTCATTTGAAGAATGAGATACACAGAGGGTGAATATAGTGATGCTATCCCTCATTCTGCTGAGGCCTCAACTCTTATGGGAGACTTAGGATCAGATTGAAGTTCCCCAGTTGAAGTTGATGTTCACCAATTAATGACCTCGATTATGCATATCTTCTGCGAATTAAGGGATATCGAAACTGAACAGATGGAAGAAAGTAACTAAAAACAATGTTAATTGGAGACTATAGATACTTCCCAGAACATAAGGCCTAAGCAGAATGAGGTCCCCAGAGGGTGAATATAGTAACTTTATCCCACACAGTGGGTTAGCATCACTAAATTCACCCTCTGGGGACCTCATTCTGAAAATGACAGACACACTATTTCACGGTTGGTCAGGCCATATTAAACACAGTACAGGTTAAATGCATTAACCCTTTCAGTACCAAGTCCGATTTTTGTATCAACCCATATTTCCTTGATCATTTTTCCAAATTTATTGATTATAATAATGTGATACATTGATGGAAAGAGCTCTAAGTAGCATTAATTAGCATCCCTGTCATTCTACATAAACATAGGACAATCTCGAGAAGAAAAAAACAAGATTGGCATGTGCTATTTTGATATTATTGACAGCTTTATTTTTAGTGACAGTTCAAAGAGAACTTTAATAAATAATTAATGAATGTTTAATTGTTTTATTACTTTTTCATTACAACAATACCCCATGTCTTAATTTAGAAGCTATAACCAGACAGTATAATCAGTGATCAAAGGTTTTATATAATTCTTATCAATGAAATGGTGTCAAAAATGTTCTCAATAATTTATCATTCAAACACTTCTGTTCAACAATAAGACAAGGAGTATATTTCCCAAAGGTACCACAACTTACCCTGCCTCCATCTTTTATGGATGGCCCAACAGAAGGAATTAGGCCAAAACAAAAAAATTCTATGTTTCCGATAACATTCAGCTGTAACATTGGGAAAATATTCCAGACAGGTACATGTAGGAAGGATTTTTTTTTTGGGGCAAATTTTGTTTTTAAACCTTTCAGCCAGCTGTTTCAGCCATAAGTAATATAATAGCGCAGTCATGGTGCCATGGAATATGGTAGATCCATGTATTTTGAAAATAAGCCAAGCATGATGCATTGGATAAAAGCATGTTGTCCCTTGAATTCATTCACTCTGCAGTAAGATCTCAACCAACGTTGAGCTTAATAACCCACTTATTTTTGCTTTTGGAATTGGGAAACGATAAATATTCACAATCAACACTCTAACAAGTAACTATATAGACTAGCTTTCTGGGGAAAATTGAAAAAAAATTTGAGGCAGGCAAGAAAATCTCAGCCAGGCAGGGTATCCAAAACAAAGAGGTTTTTTTGTTGGCCCTATATTCTATAATGACAAAGCCCTGTAATATTTAATGATATGACATCATAAGCTTTATAAGTGACAGTTCCATGGGAATAATAAGAATATTGAGCATCTTGTTTCACTTAACAATACTCAATACATCAGGAAATGTTCAGATAATAAGTTAAACAAACTACCATGTCGTTTGTTGAACTTATTATCTGAACATTTCCATCCAATAAATAGGACACCTTCTGTATCGATCATCTGCTTATTTTCCCAGAAAACCCCTCCAGGCAAACAATATACATGTACCAGTCGTAAGTCGGGATTTGTTTACCCTGTGCCAATGCATTCTCTTATATATGCGAGTCGACCATAGGTCGCCTCGCATATATATGAGAATGCATTGGCCTAACAATTTTTTACAATTTTAATAATTTTTTCTTGTATTCTGTAAAAAAAAAAAAAAATTCACCCATACAAAGCCCCAGACAAACATGAGTGGACAACACTCTTCTATATGCTTCTATATATGTGTGGGGCTTCCTGCAGGGTAATGGATGTTTTTTATTTTATGTCCTAAAATTTGTAAGAAACATTTATTTTAAAAAAATGATAAAAAATTGTTAGGCCAATGCATTCTCTTATATATGCGAGGCGACCTATGGTCGACTCGCATATATAAGAGAATGCGGCACAGGGTAAAAAAAATCCCGACTTATGACTGGATTTGATATGGCGGGTCACATATACACCTTCTGTAATTGTATTAGGCCAAAAAAAAAAAACTTGTTTGTTTCCGATACCCTGCCTGGTTGAGATTTTCTTGCCTGCCTCAATTTTTTTTTTTCAATTTTCTCCAGAAGGCTAGTCAAAAGTTACCTGTTAGAGTGTCAATGTGAATATTTATTGTTTTTTCCCCAATCCCGAAAACAAAAATAAGTCAGTTATTGGTAGAGATCATACTGCAGATTGAATGAATTCAAGGGACAGCATGTTTTTACCCAATGCTTGGCTCATTTTCAATGCACATTGATCTACCATATTCTATGGGGCTGTAACTACACTATTATATCACTTACGGCTGAAAGGTTTAAAAAAACATAAAAATTGTAAAAAAAAAAATCCCTGCCTGCCTGTCTGGAAAATTATCCCATTGTTATCGGAAACAGAGAAGTTTTTTGTTTTGGCCTTATCGATCATCTGCTTATTATTCGTGAAAACCCCTCCAGGCAAACAATATACATGTACCAAGGTACGGGTATACTATTATACTAATAGTTGAGATAAAAAAAATTGATCTATTGACATCTAAATGTCATAAATAAGAGCATCGCTAGGACACAGCAAAATCACATGGTAATTCCAATAAAGGGCCATGCATGTAAGTCTGGTGAAAATTGGCGTGCGGAACTCAAAACCCAAATTGACCTACATGTATATTTTGGGCAAGTAAACTCACATACCAAATTTCATTCAATTCAGTTCATACTTACCAAAGTCATTATCCGGAAATGAAAATTGAGATAAATTCCAACAAAAGGGCCAAAACTCTGGTAAAAATTGGTGGGCGGAACCCAAATGCGAACTTGCTCTGTATTTTGTGTTAGTAAACCCACATACCAAATTTCATTCCATACAGTTCGGGGTTTACTCAAGTTCTCATTCGGAAAAATGAACGGGCAGATGGATCAATAACTAAGTCCCATCAGTGGAAACAAACAAGATTTTAATTTTGGCCTATTAAAGCTGGTGGCAGGCCAATATGAATAATATAAAGGAAATGAAGCATCTTGTTTCACTTAACAGCTTGGAGAAGATCAAACTGTTGTACAGCATAATATCTTTAGTCCCCACCCTGGCTTTAAGTGCATATTAGCATGAAGACAGCTTTTATGCTGGAGACAAACAATTATATGAGACTTAACTTGTTGATCACGATTTATTTAGTTCAGGTTTATGAAATAGTGTGTGTGTCATTTGCAGGATGAGGTCCCCAGGGGATTTAATATAGTGATGCTATCCAGCATGGTGGGCTAGCATCACCATATTCACCCCCTGGGAACCTCATTCTTCTTAGGCCTCAACTGCTGTCGGAGACCTAGGATCAGATTGAAGTTCCACAGTTGAAGTGCGTGATGTGATGCTCACCAATCAGTCACTTGGATTATGCAATTTATTTTCTACAAATTAGGGGATGTTGTTTTAAAACAGAAAAGAAAAAGTAACTAAAAACAATGTAAATTTGAGACTATATATATGTCCCAGAAGATGAGGCCCAAGCAGAATGAGGCCCCCAGAGGGTGAATTTGGTGATGCTAGACTGTCGTGCGGGATAGTGTCACTAAATTCACCCTATGGGGACCTCATTCTGCAAATGACACAGACTATATGAAGGCTTTGAGATATGATAGCCTTATGAATCATGTACAGGGTATTGATTAGTAAGCTGGTTTTCAATAACAAGGCTTCTTTATGAATCATGATAAATTTAGATGAAAAATTAATGTTTCTTATCCTGCTATTTATAGATGGCCAATCTCTTCCTTACAAGTTTTATATAGTTATGTGGGTATTATATAATAACTATCAAAGACTGCTATCCTGAAATGCTGCTATGGATTAATATTGATTTTATTTCAATTTTCTGGTATAATGCATTCAAATCAATTGTGGAGATTTTTATGGGCTATTTTTAGAACATATCGGCCATGAAACTTCAGGTGATCTCAGATAGAGATGGAGTTCTCATCGAACGTTTCCGCGAGGCTGAACTCTTTATCTTGTTGACACTTTCCACAAAGGCAAAATGTCAGATATTTTATATTTTGCTCAACAACCTCAGGAATAAATCACTGTATTGTGACTTTATAGATAAATAATATACCCAATCTTCAATGTGTCTGTTTTATTCACAAAAAAAGTTATTGGTAGTCTTGAAATCTGGTTTTATAAAAATTATGTTGTTGTTGTAATTGTGGCCTGGAAAAAATAGCCCATCTTTAACCCTTTACCCAACAAATCGGCCAAAAACGCCCAAATAAAGCTTCAACGGCCTAAAATATCTTTGGTCTGTCTCAATAACACCATACTAATATGGATATCATTGGAACCGGCTCATTGACCACATTGTGATAGTTACAGTTATGCCCTGTGCCAATGCATTCTCTTATATATGCGAGTCGACCATAGGTCGCCTCGCATATATAAGAGAATGCATTGGCCTAAAAAAACAATTTTTATAATATTTTTCTATATTCTTTGACAATTTTATCATTTTTAATATGTGTTAAGCCAATGCATTCTCTTATATATGCGAGGCGGCCTATGGTCGACTCGCATATATAAGAGAATGCATTGGCACAGGGCCGTTCTGTTGGGTAAAGGGTTAAATGGGGAGGCAATAATTCTCACATGCTGTTGAATTCAATGTCATGTGATTCATCTCATGAATAATAATTATTCTAATCTTATGTATGTGTCACACTGCCTCTACCACATTCCTTGTCTGACTATTCATGACTTTGACCTATTTCTAGATAGTGATATGAATTTATGAAATTAAAGAAAACCAAGACACCTTATAATTTATGATGAACTGAGTCCCGATTGCGAGATATATCATATATCACTGAATAGTATTAATGGTGTGGTGCACAGAGGAGCTGTTTTCACATTTTTTCTTTGTGTTTCTATGGTTTCAGATTAGGTGGAATTTAACTTAGGGGGGAAGTGTGTACAGACAAATCTATAAGCTAAATAATATAAACATTGTCTCAAATCAGATGTAATGTTTATGAAATTTGATCTAAAACTGATTTTATTTTAGCTGAGCCGAGTTGAAATAATCAAAATATGTTCACAATTGTTTTTAATTTCAAAAGCAGCCAATCTTTTGTACAAAGTTGAACAATATTGGTACGAGAATTGTTTTATTTTCAGTTGAGCAGAATTGGCATGTCAGCAAACAGAATAAATAGAATGTCCAGTTTCTAATTGATCAACGTAGCTTTTCATGTATACAATGTATCCCAGTATGTACAGCATACCGCTGTTACTATCTTAAGATTTATACTAGCGGCAGACAAAATTTCTGGCCAGGATTATTTTTTAACCTGCTGCTAAATCTGCCCCATTTCGCCTGGTCAATCTCTTTTTAACTAATCATAATCATAGTCTCCATAGTGGATCAAATTCCTACCAGTAGGGTGGAAGTGCACAAATTATTCAATCCCCTTTTAGAAACTAATTCGACTCATTGGTTCACGGCTGAGAAACTACAAAACATTCACGTCCCACACACAAGACACGTCTCATATTAAATATATCATACCGTACCGTACATCAAATGAAATTGGGCATACTGAATTCAGGCCTGGAAATCTGAGGAGGGCTATTTGATAGCCCTCCTACAGCCCTTGCAAAATTTATTCCAGGGGGGCTATTTTCAGCTCCCCCCCCCCCCCCCCCCCCCCCCCCAGAGTTGGTAAAAACTTGCCAACATGAAATTCACTTTGTGAAACTAACCTTTAGGAAATATAGCAAAAACTTTCTGCAAATCTATGATATCTTCTGGTATGTTCTCATAACAAAGAACCAGACAGTGTTCAATGCCACTAAAAATATCCCACTGCACAGATAACATGAATTCAAGAGAAGAAAGGAAGTCTAGGTGGGCTATTAGCCCTTCTAAGGCAACCTTAGAGGGCTATTTTTCAGCCCTCCTGCTATTATCAAACTGCCAGGCCTGCTGAATAACTGTCAGATGACTTCAACCCTTTACCCAACAGAAGGGCCCTGTGCCAATGCATTCTCTTATATATGCGAGTCGACCATAGGTCGCCTCGCATATATAAGAGAATGCATTGGCTTAACACATTAAAAATTATAAAATTGTTAAAGAATGTAAGAAAAAATGGTAAAAAAAGATTTTTTTTAGGCCAATGCATTCTCTTATATATGCGAGGCGACCTATGGTCGACTCGCATATATAAGAGAATGCATTGGCACAGGGCATAACTGTAACTATCACAATGTGGTCAAGGAGCCGATTCCAATGATATCCATATTTGTATGGTTCTATTGAGACAGACCGAAGATATTTTAGGCTGTTGAAGCTTTATTTGGCCGGTTTTGGCCGGTTTGTTGGGTAAAGGGTTAAATTTCTTTTTATATAAAACCATAAAACACTCTAACTCTCCTAATTCAACTCCGCCCCAATTTAATAAGCTGTCCCCAAATGAACAAATCTTAATAATGGTAAGAGTCACGATAAATCGATCAAGCATATAAATTATAAATCGATCATGCATATAAATTATAAATCGATCAAGCATATATATTTTAACCAAATTGCGGTTTCAGAAGTTGATTTTAAGAATAGTGAATGAACAGCAGGAAATTTTTAAAAATAAAGTTCCTTAGATCTGCTCCATTTTAACAGGTGAAACAAATTGTAACCAGTCACCTAGTGGCTATTCAAACCCCTTTTAGAAACTACAGAACATTCATGGTCTACACACATGACAGTGTCTAGAATTATATATTAATGCACCAACAGAGATACAGTAACCAAGAACCATTACACCATATAAATCAATATACATTTAACCAAGTAATGTGACAAAATTAGGAGTACTGAATAAGCCTCCAATAACGGCTAATTATTTTGGGCTGAACTGTAAAGTAGCCTTATATAGTAAATAATCTTTATCAATATCGTGCTGTTGGTTTATATAGAGTTTAACTTGGAACTGTTGGATGACTTTCAATTTCCATTATGAATTCCATTTATGGCGTAAAATCATAAAAAGATCTCTTAATTCAAATCTGCCCCAATTAGAATCAATCAAGATTAATCGTAATCAATTTGAACCAAATTGTGTGTGGTTTCAGAGAAGATGTATTAAAGAATACTGAACCACTGCAGGCAATTTTTTTGAAGAAAAGTCTGCTAGATCGATCCCGTTTTGACCGGTCAACACCTAACTGTCATTTTCAACAAATTGTAATAAGAGTGACTCAAATTCATGCCTGGAGGGAGTGGAGAGTCCAAATTATTCAAACCCCTTTTAAAAACTTGAGAACATACATATTATAAACACAGGACATTGTCTAGTCTAATATGTATATATTAGATATACAATGTACCATGAACCAAGAGAGATAACCAAGAACCATTACACAATATATATCAATATACATTTAACCAAGTAATGTGACAAAACTAGAGGTGTGACTGTCCCAATGGGACTACGGATACCCCCCTTTTAAAAAAATACTAAGATGTTTGACATGTCAGTAAACATTTAGTTAAAATAATAAAATAACAGTTCCCATTGCAGGTGTACAACCATAACCCTAATCTTAAACCTATTGACCGAAAATTGTAGGAATAAAAGCTTGGACAAAATTATGTATGTTGCGAAAAAAATTCTAAGTCGAAAATGGGGAATAACTCCACACAAAAAATGTCGGACAGACGTCATAATTGCAGGTGCACAGATTCCCATGGTACTAAATATCAGTGCCAAGATTAAAAAACATTGACCGAAAAATGTAGGAATAAAAGCTCGGACAAAATTATGCATGTTGCAAAAAAAGTTTCTAAGTTGAAAAAGGGGGATAACTCCACCAAAAAATGTCGGACAGATGTCATAATCGCAGATGCACAAGTTCCAATGGTACTAAATATCTGTGCCACGTTTTAAAAAAATTGACAAAAAAATGTAGGAATAAAAGCTCGGACAAAAGTATACATGCTGTGAAAAAATTCTAAGTCGAAAAAGGGGGGATTACTCAAAAAAAAAAAGTCCGAGAGACGTCATAATCGCAGGTGCACAGGTTCCCATGGTGGTTGATGTCTGTGCCAAGTTTCACGGAAATTGACCAAAAAACGACTGAGAAAAACTCTGGACAAATTTGTGTCCACGGACGGACGGACCGCGGACGGACAAGCTGACTCCAGTATACCCCCCCCCCTAACTTCGTTGCGGGGGGTATAATTAGGAGTACTGAATAAGCCTCCAATAACGGCTAATTATTTTGGGCTGAACTGTAAAGTAGTCTTATCTAGTACATTATCTTTATCAATATCGTGCTGTTGGTTTATATAGAGTTTAACTAGGAACTGTTGGCACAGAAATCAATAAACTGGAGATACAAGGTGTGTTGGGACGCCATATATGTCCAATATCGTCTCTCAGCTCGAGAAGACGGCAGCGCCCGATCAATGCATTGAAAGACATGAATGTCTAGAGAGCTGTGCATCATCTGTACAATGCGTGTTGTGGACATTCAAACAACGCCTTATTGTTTCATGTGTAAAATGACATTGAAGTGAGCAAGCCTTGAAATAGTGTGTCATTTGCAGAATGAGCTCCCCAGAGGGTGAATTTAGTGATGCTACCCTGCATAACGGGTTAGCATCACCAAATTCACCCTCTGGGAACCTCATTCTGCTGAGGTGTAAGCAGAATGAGGACCCCAGAAGGTGAATTTGGTGATGCTAGCTCGCTATGCGGGGTAGCATCACTAAATTCACCCTCTGGGGGCCTGATTCTGCAAATGACAGACACACTATTTCAAGGCTTGGAAGTGAGTTCATTTATACTGGGGGTCATAACAAGCTGTTACAATCGAGCCATAGCTACGTGACAATTATCAGTCTGTTGTCTTCAAATTCAGCTGCATGTTCATTGACCTATCAGAACACATCGCTAATTAACACAAACAAGACATGTCTCTTACAATAGAATTGCTTCATCATTTAATAGCTATGGTGAGACTTCAGTATTCTGTATTTCTCCAATTCCCCAGGGAGATAATTTGGTCTTGCACCACCCGTTTACCATTCCCCAAGTTTCCAAGCTCTGCAAGCCTGCATATACTGTGTCTGTCGCGAGAGTGTGAATTTAGTGATGCTATCCCACACAGCAGGCTAGCATCACCATATTCACCCTCTGGGGATGTTACTCTGCTTAGGCCTCATCTTCTGGGAAGTACATATAGTCTCAAATTAACATTGTTTTTAGCTACTTTTCCCTTCTGGGAAGTTTATATATCCCCTAATTTGCAGAAGACAAAATGAATAATCGAGGTGACCAATGGGTGAACATTACCAACTTCAACTGGGGAAATTCAATCTGATCCTAGGTCTCCCATAGCAGTTGAGGTCTTAGCAAAATGAGGTCGCATAAGGTGAATTTGGTGATGCTAGCCCACTTAAATTTCACTCAGCTTTCAACTGTAAACTTGTCTTCATGAGCAGAACTCTGTTAACCCTTTACCCAACAAACCGGCCAAATAAAGCTGCAACAGCCTAAAATATCTTCGGTCTGTCTCAATAGAACCATACATATATGGATATCATTGGAACCGGCTCCTTGACCACATTGTGATAGTTACAGTTATGCCCTGTGCCAATGCATTCTCTTATATATGTGAGTCGACCATAGGTCGCCTTGCATATATAAGAGAATGCATTGGCCTAAAAAAAATCTTTTTTTAACACTTTTTACCATTTTTTCTTACATTCTTTAACAATTTTATAATTTTTAATGTGTTAAGCCAATGATGGTCGACTCGCATATATAAGATAATGCATTGGCACAGGGCCGTTCTGTTGGGTAAAGGGTTAAACCTCCCTATACTAAATGCTCATTGACGAGCAGTTATCCCTCAGGAAAGGTTCTGATAATAAGTTCAAAAACGACCAAGTAATTTGCTGAACTTATTATGTGAACATTTCCCTCCAATGCCATTATGAATAGGACTCATTTGGCACTTTCTATTATCTGTTCTCTGCTTTTATTTCCTGAACAGTGAACACCCCTCCAAAAGAATAACAGACCATTCCAATAAATACTTTTAAAACTATGTGGGAGAATCCATTTATTATAGAAAGGGTCAATTAACCCTTTACCCAACAGAAGGGCCCTGTGCCAATGCATTCTCTTATATATGCGAGTCGACCATAGGTCGCCTCGCATATATAAGAGAATGCATTGGCTTAACACATTAAAAATTATAAAATTGTTAAAGAATGTAAGAAAAAATGGTAAAAAGTGTTTAAAAAATATTTTTTTAGGCCAATGCATTCTCTTATATATGCGAGGCGACCTATGGTCGACTCGCATATATAAGAGAATGCATTGGCACAGGGTATAACTGTAACTATCACAATGTGGTCAATGAGCCGGTTCCAATGATATCCATATTTGTATGGTTCTATTGAGACAGACCGAAGATATTTTAGGCTGTTGAAGCTTTATTTGGCCGGTTTTGGCCGGTTTGTTGGGTAAAGGGTTAACTAACATTTCTTCCTCATAATGAATATTATGACTTGAATAATTATTGTGATGTTATATAACTAACCTTATTTTGTTGTGTAACCATCCCATACAATTACCATCTTGAAGCAGATACTAAATTCCTGAAAATGAAACAACATTTACATTAGTGGAATAATAGTCAATAGTCATAGCATGAATAATATTTTTCAATAGTGTCTATAATCTTAGTTAAAAATTACATTACATTGCGTGATTTACCTTGATTCTCGAAGCGAGTATAAACGATAATTTCACTGGTGAATTATGTCACTTTCAAGCCTTGAAATAGTGTGCCTGTCATTTGCAGAATGAGGTCCCCCAGAGGGTGAATTTAGTGATGCTACCCGCATAGTGGGCTAGCATCACCAAATTCACCCTCTGGGGACCTCATTCTGCTTACACCTCGGCAAAGGTTGAATAAGCGCCGTAATAACTCCGTAAAATTATACTGTCATCTAATATACAAGTTGCACATCTTCAATATATGGGCAACAATATTCTGAAGTTACAAATCTCTAGGATGAAAACTGTAGGAGGAGTTGATTACAGCATGAAGGTACCCTCATACAGAAAATTATAAAAAATGTTGAAATATTCTCCAAGTCGAAAAGGGTTAATAACTCCGTAAAAAAAATAGTTTTTCCGTCATCTATATACATGTTGCACATCTTCAATATATGGGCAACAATATTCTGAAGTTACAAATCTCTAGGATGAAAACTGTAGGAGGAGTTGATTACAGCATGAAGGTACCCTCATACATAAAATTATAAAAAATGTTGAAATATTCTCCAAGTCGAAAAGGGTTAATAACTCCGTCAAAAAATAGTTTTTTCCGTCATCTATATACATGTTGCACATCTTCAATATATGGGCAACATATTCTGAAGTTTCAAATCTCTGGGATGAAATCTGTAGGAGGAGATGATTACACCATGAAGGTACTCAAAAGTTTGACGGACGGACCGACAGACGAACGGATCCCGTTTCTATAGTCCCCCAAAAATAAATTTTTCGGGGGACAAATATAATAAACAGAATAATCACTTGATTGAACTGGTGACATGAAATAATTAATTCGAGGCAGGGACCTATTTTGTAAAACACTCATGTGCATTTTGATCGTGTTTGTCCAATGTCCCTGCCTCTCATGAATTTGTTCCACGTGACCTATTCGATCAAGTGATAACTCTCTATATAATTTTGAAAATGCTGTAAGTTTGCTATAATTTAATAAATTTGTATAGAATCTATTTGAATGGAGGACCTTCAAAATCAAAGATTTATTAAAAACATGCAAAACAAGTGGTTGTCGTCACCATATACATTGTATTTCTTACTCAAAATTAGCAAGATGATAATGCTAACTTATTTACTATTGATATCATGACATGTGGTCATGAGCATTAACATCTGGCAACTGGAATCTGTTGAACATTGATTAAGTCATATAAAAATATTGTCAGAAACAGAACAAATCACCATGACATTTCAATGCCCCAACACACAAAGTGGGATTGTCTGCACTAGAAATTCAGAAATATATTTGTCAACATTGGTAATGCATTGTTGTCTCATACAAATTGCCAAAACATTTTCTATGCAGAATGTTATCGCAGCCTTAGGCCAAAAAAAAAAAACCTCTTTGTTTCCGATACCCTGCCTGGCTGAGATTTTCTTGCCTGCCTCAAATTTTTTTTTTCTCCAGAAAGCTAGTCTATATAGTTACCTGTTAGAGTGTTAATCAACTTATAAATGTGAATTTTTATTGTTTTCCCAATCCCAAAAGCAAAAATAAGTGGGTTATTAAGCTCAACATTGGTAGAGATCTTAGTGCAGAGTGAATGAACAAGGGACAACATGTTTATATCCAAGGTTTAAAAAAAAAAAAATGGAAAAAAAAATAAAAAAATCCCTTGATGTGAATGATAAACGATATTATCTCGACATGTTCGACTGCACATGATACACAGATGGACCGACTGACCCATACAATGTAGTCTGCATACAATGCCAAATTAAAGGCTTAGTCCTTAGTGGCATAAAGTTTGTAAGATTTCATTGTCATCTTTGTTGAATTAAGGAATTAAGCCAAGAAAATACTGCCGTTCATACAAACTAATATCAGAAACAGACCTAAAAAAATATAATTATTTGTTTGTTTATTTTCCATGGCTAATTTATCATTTAGTTAGATAATGACATCAAAGTGTGATACTGAAGACACAAAGTAGTGAAGTGCAGCCACCAAAAAGGTTTTATATAAAATCTCATCCAAATTCTACTCTTATTTTCATCAAGACGTTGTTTAAGACTGAGAATGTGTTCCAAGTTGTAATCAACATGTCACCCTTTACCCCCCTGAATTCTGAAACAGTTAACAGAGGGGTGAATCCTACCTGCCAGTTAAGAAAATATGGAATACATACATTAGTACTAATATTACACTAATATCATAGATTTCACACATTTGCTGAAGTAGTATCTGCAACTTCAACATATCAAGATGTGTTAGACTGAATTACATCAAAATATATCAATTGGGGTGTAAAATAATCAAAATAAAATTTGGCCTGAAACCCGTGTACCGAAAGAGGGGGAGGGGGGGGTGACAACATCACAGAGCAAGAGGCCAGGCACAAAACCTTATAGTTTCAACCAAATTCTACTTATTTGTTTATAAACTGGGAAGGTGTTCCAAGTTTCAATCAGCATGAGAATAATGCAGTATAAAATAAAGGTTGTTTATCTTTGAGTCAGCAGACATGGAACCTTGTATACAATAAAGAAGGGCAATCTCTCGGCTATGAAAACATGAATAGTTTTAGTCTGCCCACATGTTAGTTCATGAAGGGAGAAGACATGTTTTATCACAATGCGTTAACATGTAAACAAGTTGGCTTGCCTCCAATACTCCACATTAATATTACATAGACCAAATCATTAAATTCTGCCATGAGGTTATGCAGCAAATTTTACCTGCAGACCGATCAATCAACTGGAATAATTTAGATGTCTATATTTAGCTTTCACAAGGTGCATCAGCCCAGAATTATAACAAGGTTTAAATTAATGTACTCTTATTTATGTCTGCATTTTGTTCATTGTTCCTCAAAATTTCTGGAAGACTAATGTAATCAGCCGCCGAATCCATCAGATTCGTTGTCCCAACGTTAACTTGATCCAGTTAAAATTATCCGATCGAAAAGAAACTTCCTATGAGGAATAACCATCATATTAATGAGATCAAGTTAATTTAGATCAGGGTCCGATGAACTTTGATGGAGTTATGAACTTCTTTTTTTTTTACTTAGAAATAAAAGTTTTTTGGTTGTCCGGATGATAACGTGAGAATTTCTTGATATTTTTGTAAGCGGTTCGCATTGAATAAGCGGTTCGCATTGAAATTGGATTGTGGACTGTATGTATTTCTTAGGCCAAAATAAAAAGTCCTGTATTTCTGGTGACCCACCCGCCCCTATTCTGTCGCCCCGACCGTTTTCATTTTATTGATTTTTCAAAATTAGTATGCATTCGATTTTATTTTCCGTGTAAACTGATTAAAACTAAAACGTATGCCAAATCAAATTTATTTTTGCATGTTTTATTCAATAAAACAATAAATTACACTACAGTCTAATATTATGTAATTAGTTTTATTATTTTCTAGTACATTACAAACAAGGAGAAGAAGTCTGGGGGGGGGGGGAGTTTTATTATTTTCTAGTACATTACAAACAAGGAGAAGAAGTCTGAGGGGGGGATTCATATTTATTTTGAGCAAAGTTGAAAATAAAATGAAAAAATAAAATAAAATGAAAAGCCACCCGCCCGTCCCTATTTTTCCTTGCATGTATGTCACCAGAAACACAGGTATATATTTGTTTGGTCTTAGGAACATGATGTTAGCATGATCTCACTGTTAACCCTTCCATGACTGGAGCTTCCTGAAATTTTGTGAAAACCCTGTGCCAATGCATTCTCTTATATATGCAAGTCTCCCAAAGGAACCTTGCATATATAAGAGAATACATTGGTCTGACAATATTTACCTTGATCTTGTAAGCCAGTACATTCTCTTATATACGTGAGGCTCCCTATGGGAGACTCACATATATAAGAGAATGTAATGGCACAGGGTCTTTAATGCGGTACCAGTATATTGACATTGTATACATGTACTGGTTAACCCTTTCTATACTAAATACTCATTGACGAGTAGTTCCTTTAGGAAATGTTCAGATAATAAGTTCAACAAACGACCTGTTTGTTGAACTTATTATCTGAACATTTCCCACCAATGAAAATGAATCCTTCAGCACTTGTATTATCTTTTCATCTGACTATCATCTGCTAATTTATTCCTGAACACCCCTCCGTATGAACAGTAGACCTATGTATAATTTTGAAACAGAGTAGGAAAAGGTTAAGTCACACTATAATAATATAGATTTCCTATTCTTAAATGTACGGTACTCCATCATTGCCAAACAAATGAATGAAATATGGTACATATTAAACATGTTTCTTCATAAATTTTCGCAATGTAGCAATATATATTATATATTAATGACTTCTTTTGAAGGTGGTATTAATTAAAAAATTAAACTAGGTTTCCCCTGGGAAGGCGCAGTTTGATTGTGATTCTACGAGTGATAGAATCACACAGAGGGATAAAATGAGATGTAATGCTATTGCGCATGCGCGAGTCAGCCTTTAAAGCTAAAAATTGGAGAGTTGATAGAAATCCAAAGACTGTAGTGACGATCTAACGAAATATCTACAGGCATCTCCAAGGATCGGGAGGGAGGGCGGCATTTAATCCCTCCGTGTGATTCTATCACTTGTAGAATCACAATCAAACTGCGCCTTCCCAGGGGAAGGCTAGTTTATTTTTTTAATTCTACTTCGTAACTATAATCCCACTACGGGATTCAATTAGACTTTAAAGCATCAACACGACAATTTGAAAAAAGAACCATATTATCCCAATAATACTTCAATATTATACTTGTGAAGAAAACACATTTGAATTATTTTCAACAATTGGCTTATGGCAGAATTTAGCAAAAGTCTGAGCTGATGTGAATAGGAACATTTAGCAGTAAGGCGCGAGAAGTAGCCGCACCACGAACACTGTGTGCTTTATACAAAGAAACATCAATTCCTGCATCCGACAGCACGGTACGGACCCATCGTGCCAACGAGTCAGACGAAACAGGCCCATTAGGCTTCACATAACTAAGGAATAAGCGTGACATTGGCGGGCGTTGATTAAAAACTCCTCGCATGAATCTGGACACCAAAGGATGTTGGCTGACGATAAATCCGTTGTCGAAAATGTCCAGAGCAGCTAGCGCTGAACGAGCAGTGTTCACAGCACTATAAGAGAGTCCACGGTTGAACAAGGTGGTGAGAAAGTCTAGCACGACTTTCACAGAAGGGAGAAATGGATTGATCTGTCTTTGACCACAGAAGAAAAACCACTGTTTTTTAAATGTGGAATATTGTTTTTGAGTGCTGGATCGCCAAGAGGAAGCGAGAATCGAGGCTGTGTCTGAAGAAATTCCAAGTTGCGAATAGTGTTCCCCGATAACCGACAGGCCATCAAAGTTTACGTTTCCTGAAGAGGATGGGTTTCGGACGTCTGAGGCATAGTCAGAAGAGTAGGCATCTGAGGAATCAGAATCGGAGGCTGTACTAACATCTCCAACAGTAGAGAGAACCAATGTTGAGTCGGCCAGACAGGTGCGATGATTAAACACTCTGCTTGTTCCAGACGAATCTTGCATACACACCGACCTAGTAGGCTGAAAGGAGGGAAAACATATATGTAAGCAGTTTTCCAAGATTGAGCGAATGCATCAACATAACTTTATTCAGGGTCAGGCTTCCAAGAGCAGAATCTGGGGATCTGGTGATTAAGTCTAGAGGCAAACATATCTATAGCCGGAAGACCAAACAGGTGTGTTATAGCCTGAAATACATTTGGATTTAACATCCATTCATGCTTCTCATTGAATTGGCGCGAGACAATGTCAGCAATATTACTAGCGCCTGGAATGTGACAGGCTGTGATCCAGGTATTATTTTGTTGACACCACTCCCAAACATCCTTGACCAAGTCATTACATGAGAGAGAAACCATGCCACCCATGTTTATGTATGAAATTGCAGTGGTGTTGTCCAAACATAATTTAACAGTTTTGTTTTTGAGGGTAGGTTGGAATGCCTTTGAAACCCAGGAAACCAGCAAGTAGTTCCAAATAATTAATGTGATGTACATGTAACTGTTCACTATTAGACTATCGTCCCCCGACTGACGTCTTGTTAAAGACACATCCCCATCCACTTTGGGAAGCGTCAGTGCATATCGTATAATCAATCATCGTAATGTTGATAGATTTACATTCAAGAGAAATATTATTCAGCCACCAGTGTAATTCTTCTCTCATATGTAAAGATATGGTTATCAAAGCATTGTAATTAAACTTATTTCTCTAAAGAGCATTTATTTTTGCCTTTTCGAGACATCGGTAGTGAAGCTTTCCATGGGTAACGGCCTCGAAACTGGCTACGAACAACCCAATGACTTGAGCTACCAGGCGAATTGGTACAACCGATTGTGCCAATAAATGGCGACAAGCTGATTGAATTTTTGATACTCTATCATCAGTTAATTTCACAGTCATATCAGAAGATGAAATGATATGCCCCAAGTAACAGCAAGATTGTTGGGGATTTAGAGCTGATTTGTCAATATTAATAACAAATCCCAATTTAGTTAATAACGACAAACCCATATCAACAGATTTCCGGCATTCCAGTTCTGTGTCTCCAATTATCAGACTATCATCAATATAGGATGCCACTTTAACCCCACACTGTCGAAGCATTGCAAAAACATGTTATAGTAGCTTTGTGAAGAGCCAAGGTGCACTGCACAGGCCGCGGGGGACAATAAGGAACATGTACATAGTTCCCTTCCATATAAATCTGAGATACTTCCTGTATTCTTCATGGACCGAAATGGAAAAGTAAGCATGGCGTAAATCAACAAAAGCCATGTAGACATTAGGAGTTACAATATTAAGAGCTGATGATAACGTTTTCATTTTAGAATGATGATAAACAATGTGCTCATTTAGTTGTTTTAAATTGAAAATTACCCGAAAACCACCAGCTGGTTTGGGTTTGAGGAAAATTGGTGACACAAAGCCATCAGAACTCCAGGGAATTTGCTGAATTACATTCATAGACAACAGAGAGTCAACCTCAATGGTAATAAAATCACTAGCAACAGCAGAATAGCGAGCTTCGTGAATTTGTATTTGTGTCGGGGGAAATTCCATTTACAAATTCCAGTTGGCAATTATTGACAATACTCAAAATGACAGGGTCAGATGTAATAGTTTGCCAAACCGTTAAATGGTTTTTAATTTGACCTCCAGTAAAAGGAGTAGATACTGATATTACCTTACCAAGATTGGTTAGCGGCTTACAGGACGGCCGCGGACCCCTGCGTCCAGCGTTTTTTGGAGGTCCAGACTGTCTCGAGTTGTCAGTTGGATATGGACTGAAGCGAGGTGGGTAGTTGAAGCCACGTCCTCTTCCTCCTCGATGGTATCCACGACCCCTGCCACGATTACCAGTTGGAGGGCAGCCAGAAGAACTAATACGAGCACCGATTCTCCTGGCATCACTGATCTCTTTGATCGTGGGCGATACATCATCACCAAACTGTTTATCAGAGTATTTCTGCTCAAGCAGTTCCAAGTTGGCAAAGCCTGGTCGAGAACCCAGCACATTTAATACACGGGCAAGTATGGATGCACTGGTGATGATGGAGTTACCAACAACTTGAAGTTTTTTGTCCTGTGTCCGCGCACTGACTGACTGACATGTCCCAAATAAGAGGGTTGGTTTTCAGTTACCAAGCCAGGACAGTTTTCCGGTCGCTTCACAGCACCTTCAGTTAGCAAATTTGAAGCTTTGTCTTCATCCAACCCATTCACAAACCAGGTCTGAATGCAGTCGGCCAAGTCAGAATCAACCGGTGGAGCACACTCCTCCTTTTTTGTCAGTTTGGCGACAGCGGCCCGAAAAGGGTTAAAAGCCGCCCCAACATGAGAAATGGATTCCGCACTTACACTAACACTGTCATTAACAGAAAGATCAGGCACTGTATCATGTCCAGAGTCATCGACATAGTCATCTGGTGCACCATAGTACTCAGACTCATCAGTCATAGCAGTCTGGAGAAGGTCCAGAATATGTGGCGTGTTCCACATCATCCATTCTTCCACTTAATTTTGATAAGTCGGAAGACTGTTGCCTCTGATTTTCCGCAATTGACTTGAGCTGATTTAAAATCTCTAGGTGAGTGTTATCATCAATACGAGTACTTCTACTAGTACGGCTAGAGGTGTAAACAACACTTGGAGTGAACAAACTTGTGGCTGGAGCCGGTTTAGTGTTCACAGAAGAAGTTATGGAAATGGTCGACGACACATTTTTATTTTTAGGTGGTGTTGCAACAAGACTATCTTCGATGTCAGAAAGACTGTCAGTGGGTATAGAGGTCTTCGACGACCGTTTCCGTGTACTAGCAGGAGTACTAACGGTGCCCGTTTTGTTCAACTTAGCCACCTCAGCCGGATTTAGGAAAGGTTTTTCTGACAGTTTAAGTTTTTCGCCATTTTGGTAGAGGCAGACTCTCTAAACAAAGCGAAAAATTTTGAAGTCGCCCCTAAAATGGCGAGTTCAGATTGAAAGATATAATTCGCTATTCAGCTAGCGATAAAATAATTTAGATATATTATACTGCAATAGTATAAAAATCTTGCGACGATATAGTCAAAAAGACTTGAAACGTTCAACGAGGTTTCAAGTAAGGTGAGAAAATTCCGGACAAATATTTAATGCGTCCGTTGCTCACAGCGCAAGCATTAACTGTGTGACTCGCGCATGCGCAATAGCATTACATCTCATTGAATCCCGGAGTGGGATTATAGTTACGAAGTAGAATAATGTGTATTCATCAGTCTTCTCAAAAAATTTATGATAAATTCCTTTCCATTTGGTGTGAATTTACAGTTTCCTGCCCAAATGGAAGTACATGTATGTCACATGACACATTGAGTGACAAATGTACTCCAGCTTTAAGTTAAGAGACACAATACATCACAAACTAACATTGACACTGACCAGGGACATGGCACAGGGGTGGGGGGATTCGGGTGTGAGGATATGGTGATTCGAGAACCTCTACCCTCCAGACAGTAGACACGTCACCAACAATGAAATGAAATATGTAGATACGTACCTAGAGTCTGTGCCCCAATGCATGGCATATATTTTGGCAAGGTGACCCCTGAGAGTGCGCCTAGTGCGCATCTGTATCCTACCGATTGGTTCGACATTTGCTGTAGCTTGTGATAATGTTGTGTCGACTGCTGCTTTCCTAGCTTCCTGTAAATATAGAAAACAAACTCGGATTAATTTCAATTCGTTATGAAATGACAATTATTAACCCTTTGGCGAGGATAGGATAATTTTTATTTACAATATACACACATGGAAAGTACAATTACAAATAAATATAATATTAATAGACTATTCATGTATATTGTTAGGGGTGATATAGTCTTGACTGACTGTCTTCCTATCACCCCTGAATGTGGTGACAGATTATATGAGGAAGATGGCCGAATTAATTTGAATGTTTTTTGGTTCACGTTTTGTGTGCAGACTGTTTTTTTTATATAGGCATTGTTAGGGCGGTGGTATGAAAAGTGGTTAATATGTATAGGCACCTACTTAGTAGAACGACATACATGTATATGTCGGCGTATGGTTCGCAAGTGGAACGACATATATGTCGTTTCAAGAAGTGTCATTTTTATGTAGATTTTAGATCAATTAATCATCTGATTTATAAATGAATTGTATAGGAGATATTTTGATTAATATATAATTTCCCAATGTATAAGTGCAATAGATTATGATAGCACACATAAACAGAAAATTCACATAAATTAAAATGTATTATTGGACACTTTTGACCATAACTTGTTAATAATTATTGCTATGAGATGTTAAATTTACGTATTATGTAATGTACATGTATATGACGTTATAAATACTCTCCAAAGTGTTAAAGATCATGTGCCAGTGCAATCTCTTTATATGCAAGTCTCCACATATAAAGTCACTGTGCACTGCTTCAGTGACCAGCCTAGAAGTTTCAAATTGGGAGAAGTCATTTCTCCCTGTTTGGTTATTAGGGAGAAGTGGTCTGTTATCGGGGAGAAGTAACAGTGGCTGATTTTCAATTTACACCCGAATATCACCTTTCTGTGATCCTATAAGTATGCAACAAAGCCTTGAATTAGCGTGTCTGTCATTTGCAGAATGAGGTCCCCAGAGGGTGAATTTAGTGATGCACCACATAGCGGGCTAGCATCACAAAATTCACCCTCTGGGAACCTCATTCTGCTGAGGTGTAAGCAGAATGAGGTCCCCAGAGGGTGAATTTGGTGATGCTAGCCCGCTATGCCGGGTAGCATCACTAAATTCACCCTCTGGGGACCTCATTCTGCAAATGACAGACACCCTATTTCAAAGCTTGTATGCAACATAGCCCAATTATAAAACCTGTATAGTGAGTAAGATCACTTGCCCATTTATAAAACCATTATAAGTAAATATACTTTATAAATATGTATATATAAATATACTGTTGGGACAGATGCATACACGTATATGAGAAATAAGTCACTTCTGCCTAGAACAGAATTAGGGAGAAGAGACATAATTTATGGAGATGATATCTCCTACAAGACATAAAATCCATCCAAATTTGCGGGTACATTGTATCAAAATAAAATCCTCATTATGATGATGGGAGGGGGATATGATGCATCACTCGTTCCATGCTAGAGATGGTTTGAAGGGCATCCCCTGCGAAAGTTTTAAAATTCAATGCACTAAGTCAATTTCTCAACAGTAATATCTTACTTTCAAATCTTAAAAAAGTTTACCCTCTCCCTGTATCTTCAGTCAAATGAGTTGATGTGAATGTGACAGGAATGCAGAATGGCAATATTTTGTGTACATGTATAGCTTTAAATTTTGAAACACCCTGGCCCAATAGCTATATGTTGCCTTTATTTACAGTAATGCCCTAAATAATGGACTCCTTAACCACAGCTGAATTATGTTAACTTTTCAGGATTTAGTCGGAAATATGGCTTGTTGCCATTCATCGAAAAGCTTTCAGGGAGAGCTTTCCGTCCGATGAATGGCAACTAAACCCTGAAAAGTTACCCATAATTCAGCTGTGGTTAAGGAGTCCATTATTTAGGGCATTACTGTAACAAAGCAGAGATACATGTATGTATGCGAGAATCAAACTTGATTCTCATGTTTCTCATTTGCGAGAATCAATTGTGATTCACGTACAAATTTTAAGCCCTGCTCCCAAGTCTCCCTCTAAGCTGATCCGTGTCATGTGACCTTTATAGAGTTTACTTTAGATGAGTTTGTTCAACTGAGACATGAGATTCAAATAATTTGAGTCAGCTGCTCTACAATATGTCAACACACAGCGTAATAATGCAATTGTATCTTTAGATAACCGACCATGTGCATCCAAAATCAAATGAGTGATCCACACAAAACATTTCAATATTCGCTAATCAATATAATGTGATTAAGCGATTTGTAATTAAAATCAATGTTTCATACACCAGATCAAAATCATAACAATGTTTCCCGTTCTGGACAAGCCTTGAAATAGTGTGTCATTTGCAGAATGAGGTTCCCAGAGGGTGAATTTAGTGATGCTACCCCGCATAGCGGGCTAGCATCACCAAATTCACCCTCTGGGAACCTCATTCTGCTGAGGTGTAAGCAGAATGAGGTCCCCAGAGGGTGAATTTGGTGATGCTAGCCCGCTATGCGGGGTAGCATCACTAAATTCACCCTCTGGGGACCTCATTCTGCAAATGACAGACACACTATTTCAAGGCTTGGTTCTGGACAAATACCCACAAGGTGATTTGGTACTTTTAGTGTACAGACTGTAAAAAGTGTGGCAAGTGAAATCATTGCGAGAGCACAGACAAGGCAGACACTGTTGCTATGGTGATATTGATCCAATCGCTCAGATCCACAGAGTCACACAATGCTAAGGAGAAAGAGCGAACTCAGTGCGTCTTCTATCTCCGAGATCAATTTTCAGTTGTAACATTCCACTGGGATGATATGTCGCCAGCGTGATAAATGTCAACGAATTTCCTAAATTAGGCGGGTTGTCACCATGAAATCGTGTTCGCTTTTCGAAAATAAGGTTGTGATTGAGTAAGCCTTCAAATACATGTAGTGTGTCTTGTCATTTTTGCAGAATGAGGTCCCCATGAGGGTGAATTTAGTGATGCACAGTGGACTAGCATCACTAAATTCACCCTCTGGGGGATCTCATTCTGCTTGGTCCTCATCTTCTGGTAAGTATCTACATGTATATTATCAAATTAAGATCGTTTTTGTTACTTTTTCCCTTTTGTTCAGATTCTGTATCCCCTAATTTGCAGAAGATAAACTACATAATCGAGGTGACTAATGGGGGAACATCAACTTCAACTGGGGATCTTCAATCTGATCCTACCGATGGTCTCCCTCCCACAGCAGTTGATGCCTCAGCATAATGGGGTCCCCAGAGGGTGCATTTGGTGATGCTTCACTAAATTCACTCTCTGGGAGCTCATTCTGCAAATGACAGACACACTATTTCAAGGCTTGCTCATGCCCCGGGCGGAAGCACCACCACTGTAAACTTGTCACCAAGCCTTGAAATAGGGTGTCTGTCATTTGCAGAATGAGGTCCCCAGAGGGTGAATTTAGTGATGTTACACTGCATAGCGGGCTAGCATCACCAAATTCACCCTCTGGGGACCTCATTCTGCTTACACCTCAGCAGAATGAGGTTCCCAGAGGGTGAAATTGGTGATGCTAGACCGCTATGTGGGGTAGCATCACTAAATTCACCCTCTGGGGACCATTCTGCAAATGACAGACACCCTATTTCAAGGCTTGCTTGTCACTCCATTTTCAAACAGGAACCCCCAGCACATTTTGTTCATAATGGCATCTACTTAGCAAAATTATGCCAGTTGTTAATGAAATTAACACTACTGTATGCCTGGTAGTGACAACCTGTAACCAGTGTTAATGCCTCCCATAAATGCACACATGAAGGCTTGATTTAATAGTGGTTTGTCAAAGTGAGAGAGATTTCTTCAAGATGAAACTAATTAAATTATGCCTAAGAAATTACATGAAACTTTGGACCATGGTGTGCCCTGTCAAATTTGAGGCCCTGCCACCCGGCACTATTTACATACAGTAATGCCTGAGCTCACTGAGAGCTTTCCGATGAATGGCAACAAGCCATATTTCCGACTAAATCCTGAAAAATTACCCATAAATCTGCTGTGGTTAAGGAGTCGATTATTTAGGGCATTAATGTAATTGGAACATCAATCTTGTAACTGCGTGGGGGGGGGGGGTGAGCCAATGTTGGAGGTATTCAATTTTGATTAACCCTTTGAGTGCCAGGTTGATTTTTGTATCAACCCATATACCCTGTGCCAATGCATTCTCTTATATATGCGAGTCGACCATAGGTCGCCTCGCATATATAAGAGAATGCATTGGCCTAACATTTTTTTTTCCCACAATTTTTTACAATTTTAATAATTTATTCTTATATTCTTTAACAGACTTATTTTGTAGGTTTAGGGCCGATGAGATCGGCCCCTGGCACTCAAAGGGTTAATAAGACATTACCGTATTTTTTAGCTTCAATTGACATCAAACAGAGATCAATACAAGTTCACATGATCTACAGCCTAACCCTTTCTTGAAAGTTTGCGAAAGTTCGAGCCTCACATTTGTAAGAAAATGCATTGGCCTAACAATATTTACCTCGACCTTGTAAGCCAATGCATTCTGTTATATATGTGAGGCTCCCTATGGGAGACTCGCATATATAAGAGAATGCTGGCACAGGATCTTTAATGCTGCGCCAGCACAGCTCCCGTCATGATAGGGTTATTATTTAGATAACATGGGAGAAATACTGGTTATGGCTATGTATTTATTATTATTTGTGCTATGATGCTGGTAGACCAAACTGATGTTGTACAGTTTATTTTTTTTTAAAGTTTTTCGTGGTGTTTAGGTAATCAGAACGAATCGAAGAAAAGCCAGTGTCTCTATGAAACTTTCAAGAACCAATATATTTTTAAAGACATATTATGGACTTATTCGGGTGCGTGAAACTGATAAGTTAGTACTTATGCAATTACGTCAACCTGGGGAATGTAACTTTCTACTAACATTGACGAAAATTTCTAAGAAATCGACTATACCACTCCATAGAACTACTCATCGTCTGAACTAAGCTCAATTGTAAATATTAACATGTGTACGTACAGTAATGCTCTAAATAATCGACTCCTTAACCACAGCAGAATTATGGGTGACTTTTCAGGATTTAGTCGGAAATATGGCTTGTTGCCATTCATCGGAAAGCCTCAGAGCTTTTCCGATGAATGGCAACAAGCCATATTTCCGACAAAATCCTGAAAAGTTACCCATAATTCTGCTGTGGTAAAGGAGTCGATTACTTAGGGCATTCTGGACGCAACTAACGGCGATAAACAAACACAAATTATTTTGCCATCGAGAGTCATTGCATTTAATTAATATATCAGAATGATGGTATGTGTATGGTCAATTTGAATTTATATTCATAAACAGAACTGCTTAGTCAGAGCAAGATTATTCTCCATTTCTAATTGACCACCATGCCGGAGTGTTTCACATCACTTTAAAATATTTCGAGAGATGTCAATAAATATAGAATATTGAGCTATTGCCGTCGCTTAAACTGTTTTATTATGTCCGTGAGGAGGAGTTGAGCATGTATTGGGCGAGGCTTGTTTTATTATGTCCGTGAGGAGTTGAGCATGTATTGCCGTCGCTTAAACTGTTTTATTATGTCCGTGAGGAGGAGTTGAGCATGTATTGGGCGAGGCTCTGGCCCAGAGTGGACGTCTAAAGTTTAAGCAATTGCCGTCGCTCAAACTGTTTTAATATGTCTGTGATGGGGATTTGAGCATGTATTGCCGTCGCTCAAACTGTTTTAATATGTCTGTGAGGGGGATTTGAGTATGTACTGCCGTCGCTCAAACTGTTTTTAATATGTCTGTGAGGGGGATTTGAGCATGTATTGCCGTCGCTCAAACCGTTTTAATATGTCTGTGAGGGGGGATTTGCATTGGGCGAGCCTCTGGCCCCAAAAGGACGTCTACAGTTTAAGCGATTGCTTTAGCTGCATATTCTATTTATTCCTTGTGCAAAACTTGCCTAATATTCTGTAATATTGGGGAAATTGGCCAATTTCATTCATTATTTTGATGATTTGTATTAATGATGTGGGGAAATACTAGTAGTTTGTTGGTTTTTTATATATCTAAATTGGCCTTGTTTATAGATGTTTTAGAGTGAACTTTATATCCTTTTTACACATTTTTTTATCAATTACAGTGAGTTATGGATGAAAAAACATCCCAAAATCATAACATCATTTATGCTGGTTGACGTCCCTAGTTACTGGTACCTGCGCAATTTGCATATATAATTATGCCACATACATGTACCTAATCAAGCTACATTGACCAACAGTGTAATAAAGCTACCTTGACATCATAGACGTTATGTTTATTACGCAGGCTTTATGTAAGCAATAGAGGTAGTGAGAGGTGGGTGGATAAATGTATTGTACATCAGAAAAGACTTGCCGAGCTAATCAAATTTATTGCCTCAAAACGATTGCATGGAACCTGTGGATTTCTATCACAAAATTAAGTTCTAAAATAAGTTCGATTCCGTACTGTTATTCCGCTCTGTATAGTAAATAATAGTTTATAAAATTTCCACCATGAACTGCACCATTATTCCACCCTGTACTGTCAACCCTTTACCCAACAAACCGGCCAAAAAAAGCTTCAACAGCCTAAAATATCTTCGGTCTGTCTCAATAGAACCATACAAATATGGATATCATTGGAACCGGCTCATTGACCACATTGTGATGGTTATAGTTATGCCCTGTGCCAATGCATTCTCTTATATATGCGAGTCGACCATAGGTCGCCTTGCATATATAAGAGAATGCATTGGCCTAAAAAAAAATCTTTTTTTTAACACTTTTTACCATTTTTTCTTACATTCTTTAACAATTTTATAATTTTTAATGTGTTAAGCCAATGCATTCTCTTATATATATATGCGAGGCGACCTATGGTCGACTCGCATATATAAGAGAATGCATTGGCACAGGGCCGTTCTGTTGGGTAAAGGGTTAACAGTATTTGGCACTCGAGAGTTATGTATCAAGTGGTGTGAAATTAAATTAATAAATTAAGATTGAAAATTATAGGCCAATTGAATTCTGTATGTACATTTGTACTAGTATGAACATGTATACATGCAAATTTGATTTTCTCCATATACGGAACAATAAGGTCTTGAGAGAAATTCTCAAATAAGTTTATCTTGAAAATGATAGGCTGATTGAATTCTGTATGTATATATACATGTAAATGTGAATTTATATTGAATTCTGTATGTATATATACATGTAAATGTGAATTTATATTGAATTCTGTATGTATATATACATGTAAATGTGAATTTATATTGAATTCTGTATGTATATATACATGTAAATATGAATTTATATTGAATTCTGTATGTATATATACATGTAAATATGAATTTATATTGAATTCTGTATGTATATATACATGTAAATATGAATTTATATTGAATTCTGTATGTATATATACATGTAAATGTGAATTTATATTGAATTCTGTATGTATATATACATGTAAATGTGAATTTATATTGAATTCTGTATGTATATATACATGTAAATATGAATTTATATTGAATTCTGTATGTATATATACATGTAAATGTGAATTTATATTTTCTCTATATTGGTAACAAAAAGTTCTTGAGAGAAAATGTCAAATGAGATGAAAGAAAAGCAAATAGTTTGAAGGAGGCATTCAAACTCGAGACACAACTCAGCTCTTCTCCGGTTTACACACACCACTTCACATGTATGCAGTAATAAAATGGGGAGTTTTCCATCTCAATAATTCCACAGCGAATCAATAACACACAGACAATCATGGGTGGCTATAAATAGTAACCTTTTGAGCATGGTGAATGATTGATACATGAATATATACAGAACAGATCAATATAAGTAAATTACTATGGTACGAAGGATGGCCCCACACTTTCTGTTAGATGCATAGAGATGGAGTATTCCATATTTATTCACAATTCCCCATTGAATAGCATGAAGTTTTGTGTACGGTGCTCTGTAATCTCTGTAGGAATCAATTGTCTGAGCGGCCAATGATGTCAATGACAGCTCTAAGTCAATGAGTCAACAGTTAAGTTGCCATGCAGATGCCACTGGGGGAAATTTACATGTATTCCGGAAGCAAGTTAACTGGATGAATGGCATGATTTTCCTCATACAACATTGCTAATTTTCAATTTACATGTATATCAATCAATACTCATTTTGTATAATGTTGAAGAAAATGTACCAAAGAATATCTCAGCACTAGACAGTTCATTTACTGTTCCAGACATACCGTCGGTCTGCTTCTAAAATGTTGTATAGGCATTTTGGCACAAAAAGCCTCTGTTACATATTTAGAATCTACGGATGGTTTTAATTACATAAGTTCCTCAGATAACATATCAATTTTTCAATTAGAAACAGTATAAATGCCATTTTTCAGGGAAAATCATAATCTAAAATGTTCTATCTGCATTTCCTGCCAGAATTGTTTTAATTCTAAAATGTATTTCTATATTATTTTCTAAAATCAAGCAAAATGTTGAATAACACATTAAAATCACGTTTTTTTCTTACCAACTAATAATTAAATATCCTGTGCCAGTGCATTCCCTAATACATGTAATGCTAGTTTCCCACAAGGAGCCTTGCATATATACATAAAAGAGAATACACTGATTTACAAGATAAAGGTAAATATTGTTAGGTCAATGTATTCTGTTGTACATGCGAGGCTCCCTACATGTACAGGAGACTAGCATATATAAGAGAACGCATTGGCACAGGTTTTCGCAAAATTTAAGTGCAGCTCCAGTCATGAAAGGATTAAGCAAGAAACATGTAACTGGATGACTGGCATCATTTTCCTCTTTTATTACTGTTCTATTTTCCCTTTCTGTACAAAATAGATTATCCCATTCAGTTATAAAAGTATACAATTGGAATGGTCCATTACTGATCAAGAGCGGTTTTCAGGAAAAATAAGCAGACAGAAAATACAAGTGTACATGTAGAAGGATCCTATTTATTGAAGGGAAATGTTCAGATAATAGTCATTTGTTGAATTTATTATCTGAACATTTGCTAAGGGATAACTTAACTCGTCAACGAGTATTTAGTACAGAAGTGGTCAAGTCATAATTTTGCACAACAACCTTTTGCATCAATGCTGAAGAAAATGTACGGCAACAATATCTCAACGACTCTTCATTTCATGTTCAATACAAGTATATTTATTTCCATATTGTTCATTATTAACCCTTTACCCAACAAACCGGCCAAATAAAGCTTCAACAGCCTAAAATATCTTCGGTCTGTCTCAATAGAACCATACAAATATGGATATCATTGGAACCGGCTCCTTGACCACATTGTGATAGTTACAGTTATGCCCTGTGCCAATGCATTCTCTTATATATGCGAGTCGACCATAGGTCGCCTCGCATATATAAGAGAATGCATTGGCCTAAAAAAAATCTTTTTTTAACACTTTTTACCATTTTTTCTTACATTCTTTAACAATTTTATAATTTTTAATGTGTTAAGCCAATGCATTCTCTTATATATGCGAGGCGACCTATGGTCGACTCGCATATATAAGAGAATGCATTGGCACAGGGCCGTTCTGTTGGGTAAAGGGTTAAAGTGTAAGTTACCATATAAATAAAAGGGGGAAAATGTACTACAGATGCTCTCTGTACCAGTAGTTCAAACGAAAGCTTAAAACCATATATTTTTTTAAAGATGGACAAATCTTTTTGTTGCTAAATAACCAATTAAAATGAATCTGATTTATAGTTTGAAAATTTCACAAATCTGAAACGTCGGTGGTAACTTCATGTATGTTAGCTTCATTTTTCTTTTGCCTAGTAAGCTGAAATTAACTAGAAAAACTTTGTCTAATTGTGTGAAATCTTTAAAAGGGCAATAGAGCATATTTGGTTTTTAATAACTCTATTCTCGGAATACATGTATAAAGTCTGTAAAAATGTATAAGGCCAACAAAAATAATACCCGTGTTTAGGGTTACATGGTCTATAATAATTAGGGTAGGTACATGTAGGTCGGGAAATTTTTGTTTTTCTTCAAATATTTTTATTATGAATTCCATTGGGTAATTGACAATTCAATCTAGAAAGCTTCACAATTCAGATTAATTGAAATATGTTTATCTTGAATTAGTCAGAGCACTAGACTAATAAACTTCTAAATGTTTTTAATCAAATTATAGGAGAGGTTTGAAAATGGGTAAGATCCCTTTCGATGCCCTGGCATCCCACTGAAAAAAAATATCTTTGTCCACAGTCCAATAAAAAGTTTTGGGTAGGCACCTTTTTCTAGGGTTTGTAGGGAAACCCTAAACACAGGTATATATTTTTTTGGCCCAAGTATTTCACCTATTTATCAATCAGTTTTGATCAAAGGAGGAATGTGACAAAAGCGAGAACTATGTAAAATGAGGCTACAAACTGCATTTGAGCCTAAGCTGCCTTGTGCCTTCAAGCAAAATAACATCCCAAGCCAACCAGGCAAGCTCCTCAGGAGTCGGGATTATACACAAGCCACATTCTGCTAGCATGACATCTTTTGTATTATGGGTAAATGCATAAGATATAATTTTATAACTCTGCCTGAGGTGGTATATTTTTAGCCTAATCTTACAGTCTACCCTTTGAAATGCTTTTAATTACTAATCTAGCTGTGATCTATTTATGTTCCTCACCAGCTGAGGCCAGTATAAAAATATGCTCGATTCTCATCCCCTCCCTTTCCACCCTATTTTTGGTCCGTTCCTCAAATTTTTTTATTTGGATTATATTTGAGGTAATTTTTTTTCTCAAGCCTTAAAGGTACTCAATCTGATCAGATGCTCCTAAATTACTATTTCTTTGTCTTCGGGGGTAAAAAATATTTGATTTAAGTCGAGGAACCCACCCATCAAAGTTCAGAGTGATCAGATATTGATTTTTGAAGTTTGTTATTTCTCGAGATGTGTAATAATATGTGGCCCAAAAACACGTGGTCAAAAGGAGGGTCTCTGACAAAATTGCCGATGAAGATGGATAAAATCAAGTGGTAACACGGATAAATATTTTGATACTTTAGTGAAAATACGTCCATATTTTGTTGAACAAAATATTGATAAATAACAAGTTTTGGGAAATTTGATACCATACATGTAGTTGACAGTGGTTAGCATTATTTTGTTGCAATAAATCGATTCTGATAACTACAAATTTTGAAGAAATGTTGTTGTTGTATCTTGATGGTATGGGGACTGTCTGCTTGGATTGAGCACCTTCAACCCTTCCATGCATGGAGCTTCCAGAAATTTTGCGAAAAACCTGTGCCAATGCATTCTCTTATATATGCGAGTCTCCCATATGGACCATTAATCAGTCTATTTCAATCAAACTGGGCAATTTAAATAACCTTTTATTGAATATAATTGATCATGACCATTTTAAAATATACATTGGAAGGGTCTATTATTCTCATCGAGAAGTGCTCATGTTAAAAGGATAATGCAGAATTATTATAAGGTCGTTTGTTGAACTTATTATCAGAAAATGTCCTAAGGGAACTACTCATCAACTAGAGGTGTGACTGCCCAAATGGGACTAAGGAGTAAGGATACCCCCCATGTTTTTAAAACACTAAGATGTTTCACATGTCAGTAAACAAGTTAAAATAATAAAATAACAGATTTCCATTGCAGGTGCACAACCCTAAACCCAAAACCCTAATCCTAAACCTTTTGAACGAAAAATGTAGGAATAAAAGCTTGAAAATTATGCATGTTGCAAAAATCTAAGTCGTAAAAAGGGAATAACTCCACAAAAAATATATATTACAGACAGATGTCATAATCGCAGGTGCACAGGTTCCCATGGTACTATATATCTGTGCCAAGTTTAAAAAACATTGACCTAAAAATGTAGGAATAAAAGCTCGGGACAAAAAAAGGGGGATAACTCCACCAAAAAAAGTCGGACAGACGTCATAATCGCAGGTTCAGGCACAGGTTCCCATGGTGGTTGATGTCTCTGCCAAGTTTCATGGAAAATATTAAAAAACGACTGAGAAAAATTCTGGGAAAAAAAGGGGACAGACAGATGGATGGACAGACGATGGACAGACAGACAATCTGATTCCAGTATACCCACCCCCCCCCCACAACTTCCAATAAAAGTTGGATGAGAATCTAATAATTTATTTGTATCAGCCTAACCTATGGTTCATAATAACGTACTCAAGAAAAATCGGATCTTTGCCAACACTGTGAATGAGATCTATCAAGTTTAAATTTCAGAAAGGCCTAGGGCTCGTTTATATGAGTATAACTCCGGGTAGGCAGGTACATACATGTACCATCGCTACAGTACAATATCTACAGACAGGTAACTCCGGGTAGGCAGGTACATACATGTACCATCGCTACAGTACAATATCTATAGACAGGTACATGTAACTCCGGGTAGGCAGGTACATACATGTACCATCGCTACTGTACAATATCTATAGACAGGTACATACATGTACCATCGCTACAGTACAATATCTACAGACAGGTAACTCCGGGTAGGCAGGTACATACATGTACCATCGCTACTGTACAATATCTATAGACAGGTACATACATGTACCACCGCTACAGTACAATATCTACAGACAGGTAACTCCGGGTAGGCAGGTACATACATGTACCATCGCTACTGTACAATATCTATAGACAGGTACATACATGTACCATCGCTACTGTACAATATCTATAGACAGGTAACTCCGGGTAGGCAGGTACATACATGTACCACCGCTACAGTACAATATCTATAGACAGGTAACTCCGGGTAGGCAGGTACATACATGTACCACCGCTACTGTACAATATCTATAGACAGGTAACTCCGGGTAGGCAGGTACATACATGTACCACCGCTACAGTACAATATCTATAGACAGGTAACTCCGGGTAGGCAGGTACATACATGTACCACCGCTACAGTACAATATCTATAGACAGGTAACTCCGGGTAGGCAGGTACTACATGTACCACCGCTACAGTACAATATCTATAGACAGGTAACTCCGGGTAGGCAGGTACATACATGTACCATCGCTACTGTACAATATCTATAGACAGGTAACTCCAGGTAGGCAGGTACATACATGTACCATCGCTACTGTACAATATCTATAGACAGGTAACTCCGGGTAGGCAGGTACATACATGTACCATCGCTACTGTACAATATCTATAGACAGGTAACTCCGGGTAGGCAGGTACATACATGTACCACCGCTACAGTACAATATCTACAGACAGGTAACTCCGGGTAGGCAGGTACATACATGTACCATCGCTACTGTACAATATCTATAGACAGGTAACTCCGGGTAGGCAGGTACATACATGTACCATCGCTACAGTACAATATCTATAGACAGGTACATACATGTACCACCGCTACAGTACAATATCTATAGACAGGTAACTCCGGGTAGGCAGGTACATACATGTACCACCGCTACAGTACAATATCTATAGACAGGTAACTCCGGGTAGGCAGGTACATACATGTACCACCGCTACAGTACAATATCTATAGACAGGTAACTCCGGGTAAGCAGGTACATACATGTACCACCGCTACAGTACAATATATATAGACAGGTAACTCCGGGTAGGCAGGTACATACATGTACCACCGCTACAGTACAATATCTACAGACAGGTTAAATAGTCTTATTTATGACACACTTTATTTCGAGGAAAAGAATTCAAACATTCTCTCTAATTTTACTGTACATTTGATGAAACATACGATAAATGTTTTGACCCAAATATCTCAGTTTATATCAACATACTGGTAACTGCAGCTACATGTATATGCACATGTACCGCTGCTACAGTGTCACTATCAACATGTACATATACAAGTAAAATAGTCTTATTTATGACAAAATGAAAATGCAAACATGTTTCTCTAATTTGACATACATTTGACGAAACATATGGTAAATATTTAATTGTTTCTCTCATTTAGTTACAAAGGTACATACATGTACCACCGCTACAGTACAATATCTACAGACAGGTAACTCCGGGTAGGCAGGTACATACATGTACCACCGCTACAGTACAATATATATAGACAGGTAACTCCGGGTAGGCAGGTACATACATGTACCACCGCTACAGTACAATATCTACAGACAGGTTAAATAGTCTTATTTATGACACACTTTATTTCGAGGAAAAGAATTCAAACATTCTCTCTAATTTTACTGTACATTTGATGAAACATATGATAAATGTTTTGACCCAAATATCTCAGTTTATATCAACATACTGGTAACTGCAGCTACATGTATATGCACATGTACCGCTGCTACAGTGTCACTATCAACATGTACATATACAAGTAAAATAGTCTTATTTATGACAAAATGAAAATGCAAACATGTTTCTCTAATTTGACATACATTTGACGAAACATATGGTAAATATTTAATTGTTTCTCTCATTTAGTTACAAAGGTACATGTATACATTGGATTGTGGATTTGTCAATTATTCATTTGGAGAGGACAAATTAATAGATGACAGTCATACGAAAAGATAACACAAATCCTGAAGGATTCATATTCATAGGTGGAAAATGTTCAGATAATAAGTTCAACAAATGACCTATGGTCATTAGTTGAACTTATTTTATGAACATTTCTTAACCCTTTACCCAACAAACCGGCCAAAACCGGCCAAATAAAGCTTCAACAGCCTAAAATATCTTCGGTCTGTCTCAATAGAACCATACAAATATGGATATCATTGGAACCGGCTCCTTGACCACATTGTGATAGCTACAGTTATGCCCTGTGCCAATGCATTCTATTATATATGCGAGTCGACCATAGGTCGCCTCGCATATATAAGAGAATGCATTGGCCTAAAAAAATCTTTTTTTAACACTTTTTACCATTTTTTCTTACATTCTTTAACAATTTTATAATTTTTAATGTGTTAAGCCAATGCATTCTCTTATATATGCGAGGCGACCTATGGTCGACTCGCATATATAAGAGAATGCATTGGCACAGGGCCCTTCTGTTGGGTAAAGGGTTAAGGGGACTATTGTCTTTGTATATTACTGTAAAATTACACAATATCTTTTATGTTGGGTATAAATTTAATTGCACCACACAGTTTATAGGTCTTTATTGGATACTACATAAAACCCACCAGTAATAGATCAAATAAACAATGTTAACCCTTTACCCAACAGAAGGGCCCTGGGCCAATGCATTCTCTTATATATGCGAGTCGACCATAGGTCGCCTCGCATATATAAGAGAATGCATTGGCTTAACACATTAAAAATTATAAAATTGTTAAAGAATGTAAGAAAAAATGTTAAAAAAAGATTTTTTTTAGGCCAATGCATAACTGTAACCATCACAATGTGGTCAATGAGCCGGTTCCAATGATATCCATATTTGTATGGTTTTATTGAGACAGACCCAAGATATTTTAGGCTGTTGAAGCTTTATTTGGCCGGTTTGTTGGGTAAAGGGTTAAATGACTTCTCCCAATTTGAAACCTCTTAAGCTGGTCACAGTGGTAGGGAAACCTCAACCACAAATGTTTATTCTTCACCCCAAAGCTGATTAATATTCAGTTTGTTCTGAACATTGGAGGGAATAACATCAGTGGCTAAATTTCACATATTTTGTGGTAAAAATGCTGTGTTGTGACATTTAATTACATCAACACAAAGCCTTTGTTTGAAATTGTTTCGCACATCATAACCCTTATGTCACGGCATGACCCTCAGCTGCATTTTCTATTTAGTATGTTCAGTGACATCCTGTATACATTTTCAAATGTCATATTCTTGATGTAACACTATTGCAGATCTACTGCATGTGTCATACACATATACCAGTACAAGTGCAGTACATACTGACATTCACCGTGTATATTAAACAATTGTTACTAGCAGCAGTAACCATTACCTAGTAATCAACATCAAATAATTTCATACTCAGCTTCAATAAGTGAGTGAGCTGGAGTGTGGTACATTGTACATATCAAAATAAGTGATGTCCCAAACTGGTATTCAAGTGATATAAAACACTCTGGTGGTTACACTGGTGTAAATGTTTTCCATAGGACTCAGTGCTAACGTTTTAGCGTATAGTGTTGGCAATATAAATGTTGGGTCCAAAATTTTCTTTAAATCTGAAAAATTTACATTTTGGGAAACTTTTTACAAAAAAAAATCATGTCTGTCTAGCAGGGAATTCGCCTTTAAATCTTATGTTTTCGTAACTAGTGTCAGAACCGCATAAAAAAATACAGTCATATTTTAGACCACACCAAAAAATTCAAACTTCACTACAAAGGGTTAATTCCTGTGCCAATGGTTATTTTACCTATGGGAAATCATAGGGAAGAGGTGTGATGATTTTTTTATGTGAAAAGCACACAAGGCTATTGACCAATCAGGGCCCAGTGTCTATTTTATTCTCTCCTATATATTCCTCCCGCATCCGCTAGATGTCACTCGGAACCTTATTTACACCAGTGTAACCTGGTAGGGTGATCAAATAGAACTGTACAATAATCTTGCTCAAAGTACATGTAGTTATTTTTACGAAAATTAATCCAAATTGACAACACACAGCATCATTGCTATATATAAATTAAATGCCATGACTCTCGAAATCGTTTTCATTAGTTTATTACCGACAGTTGCATGTGAATTTTTTGACACATAAACCTGGGACTGGGTTTACATTCGAGGACCCCCCCCCCCCCCCCCCCCCCAGATGTAAAATCTCAGTTAGCATTCTTAGTGCTAATCTAATGCCGTGTTTTATATGAATCAAGATGTATACTATTTTATTTAACCCTTTCAGTGCCAAGTCCGATTTTTGTATCAAGTCATATTTCCTTGATCATTTTTCAAATTTATTGATTATAATAATGTGATACACTGATGGAAAGAGCTCTTTCCATCAATGTATCACATTATTATAATGATCAAGGAAATATGGGTTGATACAAAAATGGATTGGCACTGAAAGGGTTAATGAAAATAAATTCTTTGGAGTTTTATTATGTAAGATAAATATTTTAAATAAGACAAAGATCATCCTATATATTGTACAGTAATGCCCTAAATAATCGACTCAGGCTTATCTAACGGGACCACCCGATGATTTTTTGGGAGCAAAACAGACTATTGTAATACAGCATTTTGTGAAACACAAAGGGGCAGGTACAGTAATAATTGACTACATGTACTTAACCACAGCAGAATTATGGATAACTTTTCAGGATTTTTTTTTGGAAATATGGCTTGTTGCCATTAATCATTATAGTCAATTATTTAGGGCATTTCTGTAATACAGCATGTTGTGAAACACAAAGGGGCAGGTAGTATTAATGAGTTTGAAATGGAAATTGGCTGGAGTAATGTTATTTTTTGTACATCAATATTGGTTTAGAGTAAACCTGACATCAAGTATACTCGCCCTCTAACCTAACAATGGGGTATAGATAGATGGTGTATTTTCCCCAAACTCGGACTTGTGCAGTTTGCTCACCTTGTCATTGTTAATGTATTATTGGTACAGGTACATGTGGCATTCTTCCACAGGGCTCTGCGCAGGTAACAGGTAGCTTAATCAAGCATTTGTTCTCTAATGACAATAATTGCCTATCAGATAATCAGAGACAGGTGTAATGTTTGGAGCTCTGTCCCAGGCACCTGGATATTGTAGTACTGAGCAAACATGCCATTAATCAAAAGTGATAATATTCTAGTTAGCCAACCCAAAACACTGCCCATTAAGGCCAATATAAATCAATTGCTAGATTTACATCCAACTTTTTCAGTTTTTTTTATTATTCCCGACATAAATGGTCATGGATAGTTCTAGATATTGAAGCAGTGTCATATCTTATATAATACAAGGTGGTTTAGATTGCCCAATTTGATCAAAAATGGGTCATTGAAATGTAATTTGACTGTTAAGGCATGAGAACAAAGATTACATAAAAGATATTCAAATAAAAATAAAATTGAGGCGGAGACTAAAAATAGGTTCTGGAGGGGATGTAAATCAAGCAACTTTTATATTGGTCTAAGTACAGTAATGCCCTAAGTAATCGACCTCTTAACCACAGCAGAATTATGGGTAACTTTTCAGGATTTAGTCGGAAATATGGCTTGTTGCCATTCATCGGAAAGCTCTCCCCGAGAGTTTTCCGATAAACGGCAACAAGCCATATTTCCGACTAAATCCTGAAAAGTTACCTATAATTCTTCTGTGGTTAAGGAGTCGATTATTTAGGGCATTACTGTACTAGCGGGCATACTAGTATGTTGATTCTCTAGATCACATGATAGTGGCAGGCCTGAGAATAAGGTGCCAGTCATTTGCAGAATGAGGTCCCCAGAGGATGAATTTAATGATGCTATCCAGCATAGCTAGCTAACTCAGTCTATGTCTCCCAGATGGGCCATGCAGAATGAGGTCCCAAGAGGGTGAATTTGGTGATGCTAGCCTGCTGTGCTGGATAGCATCACTAAATTCACCCCTGGGGACCTCATTCTGCAAATGACAGGCACAGTGAACTCAGACTTGGTTTATAGTGGTATTGTGCCTTTCGGAAATTACAACTCCCAATATGTTTAGTCAATGTTTTTAAATTAACCCTTTACCCAACAAAACGGCCAAAACCGGCCAAATAAAGCTCCAACAGCCTAAAATATCATTCGGTCTGTCTCAATAGAACCATACAAATATGGATATTATTGGAACCGGCTCCTTGACCACATTGTGATGGTTACAGTTATGCCCTGTGCCAATGCATTCTCTTATATAGGCGAGTCGACCATAGGTCGCCTCGCATATATAAGAGAATGCATTGGCCTAAAAAAAATCTTTTTTTACCATTTTTTCTTACATTCTTTAACAATTTTATAATTTTTAATGTGTTAAGCCAATGCATTCTCTTATATATGCGAGGCGACCTATGGTCGACTCGCATATATATATGAGAATGCATTGGCACAGGGCCCTTCTGTTGGGTAAAGGGTTAATGGTTCCACGAGGCACCTCTTTGTGAGAACCCAATATACTTGCATTATAGTATTGAATCTCAATAGCCTGAAACTTTATACCAGCATATCGTAATCAAATTCTTTTCCATTACTCACACCTATTGTGATATGGTCACATGGTATCATTTTTTTATTCAGGAACAATACACAATGTTTGAAGACCCAAGCTTTGTACCAGTACCTGTGACATGTTTCTGTTTAGTCTATTGTAGTGCTGGGCGGTATTTCGGTATACCGATTATAGTCGGTAAGATTTTCAATACCGTTACCGTTACCGTCATTCTTTCCCATAATCGGTAAACCTTGAAGACGGTATTATCGCGGTTACATATCATACAGGCCCATTACCGAGTATATTGTGGTTTTCCTTTGTCGGGATACAAAGAAATTACTTCGTTTCTTTACACCGTATTTCATCGAAATCACAATTAAGAGGTAGCGAGTTTGTGTCAGGAGACAGCGTTGCTGTAAATTGGGCTGGAGTAGCTACTAGCGTTGCGGATTCTGTTTACCAAGTCATCCCCGAAATTGGCGTAAATATATTTCAAGACTTACGCTGTGTGCCCCATGCACGTGCTGATCGACAATTTTAAAATGACCAGTCCGTTTCAATGATTGGCGTGTGCAAGTTTATGTCATTTCCAAACAAAATGCATTTCTTCCCCACCTGGGACAAAATCCAGCCCAACATTATATTGCAAGGTATGATTGCATCATTCTGCGCCCTTTTTAATCGACTGAATGCATGGGGCAGCTCATTATTTCAGGGGTGTTATCGAGTGGTAATAATTGATCACATTCATAAACCTGGATTTAAAAGTATGATTTATAATAATGCAACAGGAAGTCAATAATAGTTCTAGAAGTTAAATACTTTGGAAGTAATACACTCCATTTCCCGGCATTTAATAAAATCATCGTACTTATTCTTAAGTTATTCACACCCGGCGGAACATTCCAATATCAACGTCACGGCACGTGCTCTGCAAGTCGGCACTGTCAGTTGGGGATTGTTTCAAAGCTCTTGGGTGTATCCAACTTCGCTGAATGATGCTTGCATTAAATTGTATAAATCACAATTATTACCTGTATTTAAGATCAGCTCATGAATCCATGCATGCAGATAATGATACATTCATTGATTGCATTCCATAATTTAATAAAAACGGAGCGTAAATTTCCTTGTTTTATGTAATCTGGGTAGCGATTAGATTTCCCTTCATAAACAGTCGACCTGTGCACCAAACGAATGCTACTAAACGGGGGTTTTAAGGGATTAGTTTAAATAATCGGTAATACCGTATACCGCGGTATTATTTTAGGATTACCGCGGTATTTTTATGGTTAAATACCGCCCAGCACTAGTCTATTACCAGGAGCATTATAAAGCAGCCAGCATTCTGTAAAATTCTCATGGTGAACAGGCTGTTAACCCTTTCATGATGGGAGCTTTTTATCATTTTGACCACTTTAACAATTTTATCATTTTTTCTTACATTCTTTAACAATTTTATCATTTTTTAAATCATTTTTTTTCTTAACATTCTTTATAAATTTTATATCATTAAAAAAAATCTTTATTCATCCATACTTTCGGTAAGGTACTACTAGTATACATGTAGTATCGGTAGGTCATCTTAACATTTCGTAATATTTTTGGCTTCTTTGTTGAAATCAACGTTTCATCTGACATACTGTTATCCCATAACCTAAGATAAATGTGTTATTGTGCAAGTAACATCACAATTTATACTAGCGAATACCCCCACTCTTCATAAAAATCTGATAAAATGACACAATTTTCTGAAATCGAATTATAATCTTTGGCTGATAAAATAGTGTGACTCATATAAAGCGTGTCTTGTTCTGAAACAGCCTTCGAAATTAGGAAAAATGTCCCATGGCAAATTTAATGCTGGGGCATGTTAGATTCCACATGTTGCCATGGCATTGCTTATTGCCGTGGACCAATTTCAAGGACTGCTGAAATGAAACACATTGTGCAAATGAATCTAAATCAAGACTTTTATGAAAAGCAGTGGTACATTGCTTAAACGCACCATCACCGCGTACAGAACTGACGACGATTCCAGTGACATTTTATATATATAATAGTGACCTACACTATTTCTTACATATCCACACCTCCTTACTCATGTACATAACTCTAAATTTCAAAATTAACCCTTTCCATATCTCTTGGCCTACGCATTCATTCTGAATGTAAAAATTGGTAAAACCCAACTATGTACCATGTGCAGTAATGCTCTAAGTAATCGACTTCTTAACCACAGCAGAATTATGGGTAACTTTTCAGGATTTAGTCGGAAATATGGCTTGTTGCCATTCATCGGAAAGCTCTCACCGTTCTGCAGTGTTCCCAGCCCCCCTGGATCTCTATATCTACAACAAACATTGTGCTAACGAATATAAATCCAGACATTATTCTTAAATCCATTTATGTAACTCAACACAATAACATGAAATCATCTAATACTTTAGAGTGTCATAATCTACTGAGATAATCTGCTATATCTGTACACAGATTAAAAGCAGTTCCTTTTAATTAAAGATAAGTAGAATACAGAAAGAAATGCACATGGCAGATTATCATGTAATAGCTGTTCCTTAATAATGTATTTCACACTACGTGAAGGTCACAGTTTTAGATTATACATGATTTAGAAGACAATTGTGAGCCAATTTTTCAGGACAAAATTGAATTGATTACCCGTGAAAAATCCCATTACTGTAAGTGACACAATCACACAAAGCTAAATCAGCTCACAAAAATAATGCAATCCCAGAGCTATGACCTTCACCAGATCATGCAATGAATATCTACAGTCCACCACTACAAAACTTGGGAACTCTTTAAAGTTTATGTTTAGAAGGGAACCTTGTAAAGTCATAAAAATAATGCGAGGAATACATACCGCTATTCTCAAAGTAATTGACCAGAAAAACGGGGTGATACCCTGGTCATGACCGCGGTGATACCGGTAATAAACGGTAGCGGTATCGAGACGGTCATGGCGGTGGAGTTACGGTATTGGGCGATAATGATACCGCGGTCTTTTAGCGGGCACCGCATTAATTTTGTTGAATACCGCAGTGATTTTCATGGAACTCTTTGAGGGGAGGTATTTACTCACACATACTTGTTCGCGTTAACAAGCAGTATCAGTACCGCGGTATTGGTATAGTACCGCCATATTAACGGGGTGACACCACGTTATTGGTGGTCAATTACTTTAAGTATAGTGGTAGAGGATATCTAGTGCTTTTGAGTGGATACCGAAAAATAAACATTTGTCGCTGTCACAAATGACGTATTTTTCGGTATCCACTAAAAAAAACACTAGATATTCTTTTTATTATACGCATTTCCAAAGAAATTCACCACTTACGACGTTAAATGATATCACAATCGTCTTCAATCGATGCATAATTTTTGAAGCCATCAGCTGATCGATGCCTGTTCTCACAATGCTACTTCACCATCCGCAGAATATAAAAATATAGTTCCCGTATTCTTCCCTTTATTTCCGCCATAAATATATCGAATTTCAACATAAAATAGATTTTAATTATAACTGTATCAGTGAATATAATATAATTTAGAATATTACAATGGGTTCTTCCACTTTGACCTTCTTCAATAGTACAAACCGGAAACAGTATTGGTACTCGCAAGTGAATCGGTCGCACGCGCAAGCTAGTGTGAAAGTATTCTTCTATATCCCCTTCTGGGTGATATCGATATTTATCTAAACGCGTTTTTTCTATAATTCACTGTTGGGCGTATAATAAATGTATATCTCTTAATTATTATCTGTTCCTTAATAATGTAATTCAATGTAAGTGAATGTCTCAAATCGAAATTTCATGATTTAAGTGATTTTGTTATCGATTTTGCTTTGCATTAATTTACAATAACGGAATTTTTCCTGTGTAATTAATTCATTGTTTACTGCGATATTAAATCACAGGAAAGCATGCAATTTCGAGTTGGAACATTCACCTGCAGCGAAGCCTAATCCCCATTTTGAACTCTATTATTATTTGTGTCAAATTGTTTGTATGTATTACATGTTTTGTTCGAAATTAAATATTGTTTACACCAAGTATAATATTAAGAAACAGATACTAACTAAGAAATATATTCTCCGTGTTATTTTTCGCCATCATAAGGTTCCCTGTCAAAACTTCAAAAAGTTCCCATGTTTTGTACTGGTGGAATATGATCTCTACGGGAGTTAGCCAGAGTAGAGATTCATGGCATGATCTAGGGCCTTCACCCACTGTGAAATACATTATTAATTAAAGATGGAAGAATTTCAATCCTCATATAGGCCTATGAGGCGGGGCAGGAGAATTCTGACGCTCCATCACCTACCTGTAGGTAAATGTGTGAGATGGAAGAATTTCAATCCTCAGTCATACCGCTATTCTCAAAGTAATTGACCAGAAAAACGGGGTGATACCCCGGTCATGACCGCGGTGATACCGGTAATAAACAGTAGCGGTATCGAGACGATCATGGCGTGGAGTTACGGTATTGGGCGATAATGATACCATGGTCTTTTAGCGGGCACCGCATTAATTTGTTGAATACCGCAGTGATTTTCATGGAACTCTTTTAGGGGAGGTATTTACTCACACATACTTGTTCGCGTTAACAAGCGGTATCAGTACCGCGGTATTTGAGGATACCGCGGTATAGTACCGCCATATTAACGGGGTGACACCACGTTATTGGTGGTCAATTACTTTAAGTATAGCGGTATCTACCTGTGAGGTTTTATCAGTCATATCTACCTGTGAGGTTTTATCAGTCCTACATATCTGGCCATGGTGGTACTTGGATAGACCAGATTGTAAAACAGAAAATCAACTAAAATATCATAAATCTTGGGACTTATGGAGAATTTAAGTTAGGGTTTTTGTTTGAATTCTGGATTTCCTAAAAGAGAAAACTGTTAATGTAACTTAATTTGAGCATCTTAGTTTTAAATGAAGCCTAAATTCCATCCCATGCAATGACTGGATTAAACTTTAGGATCAGTATTTTGTTTGATCTATATAACATGAACTTACCCTAATTTGATTTTTGAGTTGATCAGTTTCCTGTCGCAGTGCTTCTAGTTCACTACTCATACTGAATAACTAAACTGGTCAAACCTGAAAAAGAGATACATAGCCAATAAAATTAAAATGGTATATAAAAGTATATGCTAATGGTATATTAGCTGTAAAAATAAATTAAAATTACAAGTATACAATTAGCTGTATAACCTGTAAAAATTTGTCAGAAGCAAACATTGGCAGTTGTGGTGAGTAAAAAGGGAGCAGAGGTCAGCAAACTGAGCTTATTTAATTGTCCAACTAGTACCTGGTAATCAGTTATTTTACACTTACATGCATCAACAAGAGAATATAGATACATGTACCACACAAACATGTACCCTGTACATGTACAGTACAAATAGGTGTGTCATATGTGGCTTCCCATGCTGGACTGTATACTAATCTCGTACGACACTGATGAAGTTACATCCAAGTCTGACTATAGTGTGTCTGCCATTTGCAGAATGAGGTCCCCAGATAATGAATTTAGTGATGCTATCATGCATAATAGGCTAGCATCACCAAATTCACCCTCTGGGGACCTCATTCTGCATGGCCTCATCTGCTATTGTACATGTACATGATGTACATATATACCCATTGGGAACATTGATTATGGTCAAATGGCTCCAAATAGCAGCCATAACTCATGATGTGAAAACAATGTATTTATGAACCCCAACCCTCCAATAATTATAGGTTATGGAAACAACAGCAACAATAGTTTCCCGTTTGGACTTTGTTTATTCTGATAAAATATATAGAAATTTATTTATGTTTGTCATATTAAAAAGCATCAAACAGGTGTATTCTACTATTACACATTGTCATTTTATTAAAATAAAGCAATCAGTGCAGATACCTGACATACCAATATAAAATGACTATAGCACCAGTCAATCGTCACGATTGTAGCACTAGTGTATAATATTTGAAGAATTCCTTGATTATAGAGAGACCCTGTCACAGGGATTCAATTCCACGATCGGTTTATTCCTCCATTCATTGGGGGGGGGGGGTCTCTTCATGTGTTCTCATTCGAATATTAAACTGGATAATCATAGCAAGAACATGCATCAGATCAGACCGGACAGTGGCCCCAAGTGCAGAACATACATGCAGGTAGCCAGGGTACCATATGTATAATCATAGCAAGAACGACTTAGAACGTGCATCAGATCAGACCGGACAGTGGCCCCAAGTGCAGAACATACATGTACATGCAGGTAGCCAAGATACCATACCGGTATGTATAATCATAGGAATGTGATCTATTTTACCTCCATTGGTGGACATGTTCCCGGATTCTTGAAAAGAGTCATTTATGTACTGGGGTGAATGGTTTAACCCTTTGAATGCCAGGGGCCGATCACATCGGCCCTAATTTACAGTTTGCAAAAAAAAAAAAAATTTAAAAAAAAACATTGTAAAAAATAATAACAAATGATGAAAAATTGTTAGGCCAATGTATTCTCTTATATAACGGAGGCAACCTATGGTCGACTCGCATATATAAGAGAATGCATTGGCACAGGGTATATGGGTTGATACAAAATCGGACTTGGCACTGAAAGGGTTAACCACTATAATGACAATATACATGTACACATCACATATTCCCATACCATTCAATTTCATTTGTGATTAATATTTGTAACACGTATGCCTAACATTGAAGATTGTTTGCATGTAGCCATATACCTCATCTCCAATAATGAAGAAATAAAACCATCTGCATGTACATGTATGTCTGTAATTAACAGGGTTGATATTAGTAACTTATGGTAGCTACATTAGCACCTATCATCATATTATCAATAGTACTATTTATTCTGATACCAACTGTACCAGTATGACACATATACCATACCATACATGTATGGGGAAGACAGTATCTATTGAGTGAATGCACTGAACAATAGTCAGTACATCCCGAATGCTATAATAGAACATTAAACGTGTGAATTACTCATTGTGTTACTGGATGCCCAGTAGAGAACCCTTTGTACACATTTATTTAGACAATTAATCCTTCCTTAACCGGAGCTTCTGATTTTAAGAGAACCCATGTACCAATGTATTCTCTTATATATGCTAGTCTCCCATAGGGAGCCTCGCATACCAAAGAGAAGACATTGGCCTAGGCCAAAACAAAATATACCTGTGTTTCTGGTGACATGCAAAACAAAATATACCTGTGTTTCTGGTGACATGCAAAACAAAATATACCTGTGTTTCTGGTGACATGCAAAACAAAATATACCTGTGTTTCTGGTGACAAAATAGGGGCGGGCTGCTTATCATTTTATTTTATTTTCCATTTTATTTTCAACTTTGCTCAAAATAAATATGAAAACACCCGCGACTGCTTCTCCTTGTTTTTAATGTACTATAAAATAATAAAACTAAGTACATAATATTAGAATAAAGAGTAATTTTTTTTATTGAATAAAACATGTAAAAACAAGTTTTTCGGCTAATCGAGGTGGGGTCTAATTTCCGGTTTAAAGGTACACCCTATGTGTCCATTTTACATCGAAATGAATCAGTTTACATGGAAAATAAAATGGGATGCATGCTAATTTTGAAAATCAATAAAATGAAAATGGTCGGTTACGCCCGAATAGGGGAGGGCGGGTCACCAGAAACACAGGTCTTTTTTATTTTGGCCTTAACAATATACATGTATGTACTAGTTCATGTATTTACCTTGACCTTGTAAGCCAGTGCATTCTCTTATATATGCGATGCTCCCTAGTTTGTGTTGAGATGAGACAATTCATAGTTGTTAGTTTAATTTCTCCATATCGCCAAATTAGCAGACAACACGATGCACAATCGAGGTGCCCAATAGGTGCACATCACCATCATCATTATCTGGGAACTTAAATCTGTGTCTAGATCTCCAACAGCAGATAAAGACATGGAGAATGAGGTCTCCAGAGGATGAATTTGCTGATGCTAGCCTAATTCTGCTTAGGCCTCATCTGCTATGGGAGACATAGACTTAGATTGAAGTATCCAAATGGTGAATATTGTGATGTACACCCATTGGGAACCTCGATTATGCGATGTGTCATCTCACTCATCTGCCAATTTGGGAATATAGAGAAACTAAACTAATGTGTGCGAATTTGGGTCAATTTTATTATAATTTCATAATCTTCCAGTTTTTGAGAAGATTGTTTTCTTCACTATACTTAACCCTTTACCCAACAGAACGGCCCTGTGCCAATGCATTCTCTTATATATGCGAGTCGACCATAGGTCGCCTCGCATATATAAGAGAATGCATTGGCTTAACACATTAAAAATTATAAAATTGTTAAAGAATGTAAGAAAAAATGGTAAAAAGTGTTAAAAAAAAGATTTTTTTTTTTTTTAGGCCAATGCATTCTCTTATATATGCGAGGCGACCTATGGTCGACTCGCATATATAAGAGAATGCATTGGCACAGGGCATAACTGTAACTATCACAATGTGGTCAAGGAGCCGGTTCCAATGATATCCATATTTGTATGGTTCTATTGAGACAGACCCAAGATAATTTAGGCTGTTGCAGCTTTATTTGGCCGTTTTTGGCCGGTTTGTTGGGTAAAGGGTTAAATGTGACATAAAGAATTAGAGTTGAATTTATATCAACAATGGTGACTAGGACATATGAGACACAGCTGGGATTGGTATGTTTATTGACTAATCGTGATAATGCTAAGTTAAACTTCCTTGTTTGAAGGATTCATAACACATTAAGCTTTGATATAACTTCCTGCCCTAATTATTGATCTATACGAAAATAACACATACAGTAATGCCCTAAATAATTGACTCCTTAACCACAGCAGAATTATGGGTAAATTTTCAGGATTTAGTCGGGAATATGGCTTGTTGCCATTCATTGGAAAGCTCTGTATTTCATTACAAAATGCTCCCCAATTTTCGAAGTATTTGATTACAAAATTCAATTCTTTGGCTCATAGAATACAAATACATGTACTTTAAATTTGTAAACATTACAAAATAGAGAATATGATTACCCCATCCCTGGTTGAAATACTAGTACCCTGGCAAAAAATTCCATGGCCAGAAAGTTTGTCTTGACTCAAGCCGGCCATTCATCAAAAAGCTCTATGAGAGCTTTCCGATGAATGGCAACAAGCCATATTTCCGACTAAATCCTGAAAAGTTACCCATACTTATGCTGTGGTTACCCATAATTATGCTGTGGTTAATTTAAGGAGTCGATTATTTAGGGCATTACTGTAACATATACTCAGGTCTGAAAATATGGTGCCGAACATTAGCAGAATGAGGTCCCCAGACTGGAGTCAAATTCATTTCCATTACAATTACCATGTTGTTTGCATCGTGAATAGAGCACACGAGTGTATTTTGCACAAATTCATTCATTTGTTGCATATATTCTGTTGAGTATAAAAGGAGATGGTCCCATAAATTTAGTGTACATTCCCCCTTTAAGGAGATATTGGATTGTTATTGGTGTTTTCACAACTAAAAAAATAGGAATTCACTTTAACACTTATATCTTCTCAACAGGCATACCGGTATCTACAGTATATGGGGACAGGATTCATAGTAAACCCTTTACCCAACAGAACGGCCCTGTATGCGAGTCGACCATTAGGCCAATGCATTCTCTTATATATGTGAGGCGACCTATGGTCGACTCGCATATATAAGAGAATGCATAGGCACAGGGCATAACTGTAACTATCACAATGTGGTCAAGGAGCCGGTTCCAATGATATCCATATTTGTATGGTGTTATTGAGACAGACCGAAGATATTTTAGGCTGTTGAAGCTTTATTTGGCCGGTTTGTTGGGTACAGGGTTAAGTAGCAAACATTGATACATACATGTAGCTCATTCATCATATTTTTGGTTGAGGTACATGTATTTAATATATTTTTGCTGGTGGACAAAACAATGATTACTCAGTTCATTTGAGACATCTTTGGAGCAAATTATGACGTACATGTATATGTAGGTTCACCATTCTCGACCCTCCCATTTGAGTTAGTAAGAATATCCCATAATTTGAGCATTAGCTACATACATAAACTAGTATATGGTACATGCATTGACTTCAAAACACATTGTTACCCTTGTAAGGTGTCTCTGGATGCCACTCAGGCAATAGAAGGAAGAAAAGCCATGTCAGTCACATGGAAGGCAGCTCTTTTTGGGGACATTTGTATTTGAAAACAATTAAATTTAATGTTATAAGAAGAAATAACTTAACTGCCAACAGTTGAATACTACTAGAATACAGGCATATTTAAAACTAAAACAAAATAAGGATCAAATGTACCAGCAGATGACACACATTTTATCATGTGAAACCTTGAATTAATTTGCAAATTTATTGGCTATTTTGTGTAGAAAATGGAACAGACTAGAGCGGTAATGGTGACACTTTGTACAGGGTGTATTGTATATATAATTTATTCAAAAGTCAAAAATATTTTTAGAAGTAGAAATGGTAAAATGCTGAATGACAAAATGCTGTCAGAACAGCACAGAACAGACTGCCAACCTCACATGTTATCAATGGTATTCGACCACGCCCTCCATTTCCCCAATGAAAAATATCCACATTTCATACAGGACAACTACATGTAACTGGTACTAATTCATCCAACAGGTTCAGTTAAAAATTCATTATCAGAATACCAGTACTCACAAATTAGTATTCAGTGCATACCCTGCTGGACAAAACAAGTGTCCATTGGCACCGCAGTGTATTTGCCATTCGGCCGCGGTGTCAGAGTTGGTACCGGTAACTGAAGTTGGGCACCGCAGCCGAACAGCAAGTACACTGCGGCCGAACGGCAAGTACACCATGACCGAAAGGCAACCACCCTCGCGGGCGAATGGCATGTACACTGTGGTTAGATTTCTGGTTTGTATTGTCTTTTTTCAGTTTAATGAAAGTACACCGCGGCAACTACACCATGCCGAATGGCAAGTACACACAGCGGCCCAACTGTAGTTAGCCAGTGGAGCTGCGGTGTAGTTGCATTTCGTCCGCGGTGGCAACGCTAACCGCACCGCAGTTAAGTGGACACTTGTTTTGTCCAGCAGGGTATTAGGGCACAGGGAATTGTTTCAACAAAAAAAAAAAAAAAATAGGTCTACCTGTTTAACTCCCAACGCACGCCTTCTCAGTGACTTGGGTTGGTAAACACGAACAGAGAGAAGAAATGTAAAACAAATGAATAGTTTTAAAAGGATAGTGCATCATGACGCCCCCTAATTGATCTACATCCACAAACTATTATGGAAAAAACGACCACAGCCGTACATGTAGATTTGGCAAAAATTTAGTACCATCATTTAGAAAAACATTCTTTCCGGCTGCCATAGCAGAATGGAATAACCAAAGCATTGAAATGTGATTTAAGCCAGTAGATCACTTGAAAAATGCTATAATTGTCAAGCTACCGAGACCACATCCCCGCCCAAGTATTTTAATTGTGGAAAATGTTTTGCTAAATGTAACCCAATGTAGAATCCGTTGTGACTGCAGTGATCTGAACAGGGCCAAATTACGAAATCATATTTCCTACCACTCATCAGGTGCATGGACTGCATGCTACCACTCATCAGGTGAATGGACTGCATGCGGTTATTTATCTGCTGAATATTGAGCATTGTACCGAACTCTTTAACCCTTTACCCAACAAACCGGCCAAAACAAGCTTCAACAGCCTAAAATATCTTCGGTCTGTCTCAATAGAACCATACAAATATGGATATCATTGGAACCGGCTCCTTGACCACATTGTGATAGTTACAGTTATGCCCTGTGCCAATGCATTCTCTTATATATGCGAGTCGACCATAGGTCGCCTCGCATATATAAGAGAATGCATGGGCCTAAAAAACATCTTTTTTTAACACTTTTTACCATTTGTTCTTACATTCTTTAACAATTTTATAATTTTTAACGTGTTAAGCCAATGCATTCTCTTATATATGCAAGGCGACCCATGGTCGACTCGCATATATAAGAGAATGCATTGGCACAGGGCCCTTCTGTTGGGTAAAGGGTTAACAGATTATCAAAATTCAGAAATATAACACTTGACCACTTACTAATAGTGCTTAGTAAGGGCAACCTGAGTGATGCCGAAAAGGAAATCATATTACTAGCTGTCCACAGATTCATTTCCAAGAAAGATTTTTGTTTTTTTACTAAATATTGAGTTCACCATTTAATATGACACTTTGCTCGATGGGTAGTGTGCGATGTAGTTTTGGCTCCAGTCCCCTTCCCTGGTGTATATACATCTTAAGGATGTTACAGCCTCCAAAACTGTTTTTCTCTCCAGAACAAAATATACCTGAACTCGGGACAGAAAAAATTACTATATAAACTTTCAAAATTTTGGACTGTTAAACAAATCTTTAAATAGATTCATCTATCTATCGAACGATTGCACCTGTTTCTTTCGGGTATAACATTGCACAAAAGTACATGTAGTTTGTAGAAATACTGATGTTGCCAAATCAAGCACTTCCGAGAAATTCTTTTCACATGTGCAATTGCAACCACTTTATTTCCTCATATGCATATCCTATTGTTAAACATTGTCATTCATTGCCGCATATTGAATATGTGTTATGTCGGAGGGGGCAAGCTAAAGTGGCCAGCACGTGCCCCAATCCATATTGTGACTTATTGTCAAATATGCTTATTGGCAATAGAAATATGTTTAAAAAAAATAATAATCTTAGTGTTATATAAAATTTATATATTAAACACTAGGATTTTTTTTTATACAAGCCCTGTATATTAGGGTTCGAAATACATGTAAGGAGTAATTTCAATATGCCAAGGGATTGAATTATTGTCAATCTTGACAACCCAGCGCGACCTCTTACATACTAGTACATGACAGTACCAATTTCACACACTTTTTTTGCAAATATATTAAATTACAAGTAACCATGCCATTTAGCAGTGATTGCTATAACACCAATACATGAACTGGTAATACATCTAATAATAAATGTCATCATTGTTGCAATTTACATACCACCATTACCACCAGTGGCTGGGAGTGGATTACTGGATGTCCTCTGTCTGTGGCCTAAATCAACAGGCAAATATTCCAAGAAACCAAGAGATGACAGAAAATGTATTCCCCATACACTAGGATACAAACCATATATGAGCACTTTAGATGAAAATACAAACTGAAGTCCTTAATAATCACGAAAAACCGCAGCCTTTATCGAAGAACAGAATGAGGATATATCACTTCCGTCAACATTAGCATAATGCAGAACGGCCATTGCAAAATGGCTGCAAACCGGTAACGGGTGGAGACTTACATACACAGTTTACGAATCAAGTATGACTCTGAATATTGTTAAGTCTGTGAAGACTGTATAAGTGACCCTTGTCTGTCGAACATATATTACGAAAAACGAAAATCTCAACAAAGACGAGACCTTATTTTAACGTTTCGATCTCGGTGACGTACGAAGTCGCATCGTAGCCATGCGCGTAACCCGTAGACATTAGATAACATTACAACGAAATATTACACAAACGACGTATGAAAGAATAAAATAAAGCAGGTGTTTAGAAGCATATTTCTCTAGCCAACATGCCTTTAACTGCGGTCTGTCTTTACATACGTCAATCCAGAGTTATTGTTTTGTGAAGAGCTCACAGTGCGCCGTCATTTATTTACATATAGATGTAATCGCAATTCGAACGTGAAATATTTCTTTGTTCAAAGGAATATCGGGCGCAATTGTCACAAACAAGTCACGACTACATTTCTACTTACCCTATAAAAAACCAAAACTAACGAAAATCCTATATAACCACCATTAATGCTTTGTATAGTGAACAATTCTCTCTGGTAGACATTCGGTGTTTTCCTTCATCAGGGTGCGGTCCTTGCATTAACTATACGGAAACCCCACAGAATAGTTTGTTGCGCATGCGTCGCACCTTGCTTAATAAAAATGGTCGCCGAGCGATAGAATGTGCTCCGTTGTCTTGACTTAAATTACGACTTTTCCAGTTAAAGTTCCCGTTGTCCAACTTAACATTGCAGAAACATAAATCTTAATTTATCTCAACACTGTAACGATGATAGTCATCAAAGAGAATTATCACACATTGTGGCAAAGAAACTTAGAATTATAGCGAGAAGTTGTACCGCGGAATGAGGTCGATATTCGCCGCAGTGCGCTTGCGTCACAAGTAAACAAAAACATTGGCCACGTGCTCGCAATACACGTGTGCTGGCCTCTCGATACGAATTTATGAAATCGAAACTCATTAATAAAATTCTCTTTGTGATAAGTATACTACGGTATATGTTTGAGATTAATATGTATGAATCAGTATAAATCTCGTTCATACGATAACATAAGCAAAATGTTATATTTGGACACACTTTACTCAAGTTGACTGGGTACATGCATGCTTTGTCTCAATATGACAGCTGCATTTAAATTCGGAATAGATCACTTGACATGGCAGAAATCAATTGAATTCATATTCACTGCTATCACTTATTGTCAACTTCCCATGTGGGCATAAGCTCAAACTTTACATATCTTTGCCAGTTAAAGTACCTGCATGTTCACATCATGAGTATTGAAGTACCGGTATGCCACCACAAGGTTGGGGGTATACAGACTGCATTTAAAAAGACTATGCTTTCAAAAAAATGGAAGAACAAGACGAAAAAGAAAAAGTAGAACGATTACCCCCATCCTCAGGAGAGAAAAATCGTCCACCACGAAGAAGGAACAAAAAGATGAATTTTTATTTGTATTTGAATATAATTGTTTGAATGGTAATCTAAATAAAGGCAATAATATGAGGGTGAAGGAAAGGGCCATCCCAGGGTTACCCTTCCACAAATAACCAATTCATGACCAACTTCTGTTTCACTTACATTCAAACTTCTTCCTACCAAGGAACATTTAAAACAAACAATTTAATAGTTGCAGGGTCTAGTGGAAATGAGATCCACATGGGGTCAGCAGCCAGGGATGTGGATAGTGGCTTGCCGCTAGATTGTCTCCATTAGGGGGGGGGGGGGTTGTCCACCTAGAAATTTCCAACTGCACTCCTCCCCTTGAAACATTAAAATTGCAAAATCCTAGCATCTGGACTGGCCTTACGCTTTCCAACCTAACACCCCCCCCCCCCCCAAGGTTGAAAAATGTCCAACTGATGGCCATTTCTGTCCAAAATTTTGACAAAAAAGTGGGAACATATGCAAATGTTGGTCTCAAAACAAATTAACAATAAATTTTAGAAAATTCAAACTACGAGAACAATTTCAACCTATTGTTGGTGTGAAATTTCCAAATAATGTTGTATCAGGTATGAAATTTCCAACTGTTGACAATTTTGACCAAAGTTGGGTCTATTTTATTGGTAAATTGGGTTTGGGACATAATAAAGACAGTACACAGTGTTTTCCTTGAGATGTATATAATCGTTAAGGAATTATTCCTTCGTACAAAAATGTATAGAAAATATAGCATAATAAATGCAAAACAGTCAAAGAGTCTTCTCTCTATGCATTGATACTGTATTCACCCCTGGTCAAGTAGTCCTGCTGATGTGCCATGATTCTGGTGGGTCCTGCTGAACTGCTTTAATGTTGTTAAGAAAATGTACGGTTCTTGTTTCTAAAGTTGTCATTTTCAGTGTTCGGATAATCTGAACATCCAGGAAAACCCATTGTGTGTATCAAACATTCAAAAATAAATATATTGCGAAATATTTTAATACTGGTTGTAAAAGTTGCTGCATGGACTATAATCAGGATGGCTATTCATGTCACTTTGCAAACTCCAGCACAGCGATTATTAAATTTTTCAAAAATATATTTTATTGAACATTTCAGACACTGGCTTTTTTCTCAAATCGCTCAGACGAGCCAAACGCCACGAAAATGACAAATTTAGAAAATATAACAGTACTTGTTTGTAACAACATCAGTTTGTCCTACCAGCAGCATAGCAATTCAGCAGGAGCCAACAACATCATAGCATACTAGCAAGACCACTTGACCAGGGGTGGTAGACATTTGCATGGACATAACGAATAACACTGAATGTTGAACCTTGTTTTAATATATTAGTAAGCTATTAGTTTATATTAAACTTCATAATATGATAGGTGTGAAATTATTATGAATTGTGAACACAATATTACTACATGACTAGCCTTCACGTTTATTAAAATTATAATTGTATGCAATTAAAGCTATAAAGATCTTTAAATGTTTTAAAGGGGTCAAAATTAATACTATATGTTAACCCTTTACCCAACAAACCGGCCAAAAACGCCCAAAGAAAGCTTCAACAGCCTAAAATATCTTTGGTCTGTCTCACGAATACCATACAAATATGGATATCATTGGAACCGGTTCATTGACCACATTGTGATGGTTACAGTTATGCCCTGTGCCAATGCATTCTCTTATATATGCGAGTCGACCATAGGTCGCCTCACATATATAAGAGAATGCATTGGCCTAAAAAAAATATTTTGTTACCATTTTTTCTTACAATTTTATAATTTTTTCTTACATTTTTTAACAATTTTTATAATATTTTTCTACATTCTTTGACAATTTTATCATTTTTAATATGTGTTAAGCCAATGCATTCTCTTATATATGCGAGGCGACCTATGGTCAACTCGCATATATAAGACAATGCATTGGCACAGGGCCGTTCTGTTGGGTAAAGGGTTAATTCCATCCATATGAAGTGTTCCTGATCAGTAGGTGTTGGTTGTATGATAAAATTTTGTTGATGTTTTACATCTATATAAATACGTCAAAACCAATTAAATTTAATAGGATCTCTCAAGAATAATTCTAATTTTGACAAATCTCATCAAACCTGGCCTACCCCTTTATCAAAGAGATTCTCCAGCCGATATGTGATTGATTGTTTGCAGATCATATTTATAACATTCAGTTTGAGGTGTCTAAATGATATTTGAGTTGAACTTTATCAGATGAATTATATGAATATGGAATGTCAAATGATGGATGAATATTAAACTAATAGAAAATAATAAAACTGATAACTGCGGATGACTTAAAGATGCTGTATCAAGCCTTGAAATAGTGTCTGTCATTTGCAGAATGAGGTCCCCAGAGGGTGAATTTAGTGATGCTACCCCACATAGTGGGCTAGCATCACCAAATTCACCCTCTGGGGACCTCATTCTGCTTACACCTCAGCAGAATGAGGTTCCCAGAGGGTGAATTTGTTGATGCTAGCCCGCTATGCGGGGAAGCATCACTACATTCACCCTCTGGGCCACTGGGGACCTCATTCTGCATATGACAGACACACTATTTCAAGGCTTGTGCTGTATCACTTCCGGGCCACAATTACTACACAACATAAATTTTATAAATCCCGATTTCATTAGCTGGGTACATGTATACTATTTCTCTATAAAAGGCATAATAAAGTGGTTCATTTTTATCATAAGATCATGGTGGAATCAAAAGTTTAAAGGGGTACTGTACACCATTTTCATTAAATTTCCGGTGACAACAACGATCTAATATCGATAATATATAGAAACATAAGTAATTTGAGTCGAAGATGTATTCTGTAAACGCTCAGGTTAATAGGCTATCTTAAAATTTAATAATTTAAAAGTTAATAATTTGATATAAATTGAATTTATGACTGGAGCCATAAAATGGCGTCAATTAAATTACGAATTTCCGTAATCAAATAAATTAATTGAGGGATACTGGATTGTTAAACCGATCGCACATACGATCGCTTAAAATATTATGATGAGACGGGGAGAACACTCAAGCCACCCACTGACTAACGACGATACAATAACTTAAATGATTATACGGGACTAGTATGCATATAATATAACTTTTATTTGATTCATTTGGTTGAAAACTTTACAAAAATTACTCGACAACGACAATTTGTATTTTTGCATTCCGGTAAATTTGTCATCCGTAACATGACTTCGTACTCAACAGACTTTCAAATAATGGAAAAATTGTTACCTTATTCTCCGACTCGGAGACTATAGAAACCAACAACAACATTTGGCGTACAGTACCCCTTTAAATGCAATTTGCCATGATTGAGGCTGCTCACAAGATAGAGTTGTCCTTCCTGGTATGCTCTTGGTAAGCTCTGAATATTTTCACATGGTTTTCAGTTCTAAAAATAGCCCATAAAACTTCCCAGCTGATGTGACAAGAAATTCTAAATAAAATTTATATTAATTGATAGATACTTTTGCGGCCAGGTGTCCACAATCAAATCTATTATTTTATACCCCGGAATCTATATAAAACTTTTTGGGAATAGATGGACCATCTTTAACCCTTTACCCAACAAACCGGCCAAATAAAGCTTCAACAGCCTAAAATATCTTCGGTCTGTCTCAATAGAACCATACAAATATGGATATCATTGGAACCGGCTCCTTGACCACATTGTGATAGTTACAGTTATGCCCTGTGCCAATGCATTCTCTTATATATGCGAGTCGACCATAGGTCGCCTCGCATATATAAGAGAATGCATTGGCCTAAAAAAAATATTTTTTTTAACACTTTTTACCTTTTTTTCTTACATTCTTTAACAATTTTATAATTTTTAATGTGTTAAGCCAATGCATTCTCTTATATATGCGAGGCGACCTATGGTCGACTCGCATATATAAGAGAATGCATTGGCACAGGGCCCTTCTGTTGGGTAAAGGGTTAATCAGTCCTGAGTTCTGTAGTTTGCACATATGAAAGATGGCATGTCACTAAAAACTCCAGTTATCATGACCTAACAAACTAAAATAGTTACTACCTAATGGAGTATATTCCTGTCCTAAATGAGAATACGTCTCTACTGAGGATGAAAAGACGTCTCTACCGAGGATGAAATGACGTCTCTCTCTACTGAGGATGAAAAGACGTCTCTACCGAGGATGAAATGACATCTCTCTCTACTGAGGATGAAATGATGTCTCTAACGAGGATGAAATAACGTCTCTCTACCGAGGATGAAAAGACGTCGCTCTACAGAGGATGAAATGATGTCTCTCTACAGAGGATGAAATGACGTCTCTCTGTCAAGGATGAAATGACGTCTCTCTGTCAAGGATGAAATGACGTCTCTCTACCGAGGGTGACATGTGAGGAGTGCTCAGACAAGGCTCAAAATAAGTGGCTGGTCACGGTCATTGTCCGATGAAAAATAGCTTATGACCAGTGCACTTCTGTATCTGTCTGACATTTTGTCCAATGCAAATTTTTAAAGAATCTGTATCTGTATGGTTACGACCAAGGAGCCACTACTGGCCAAATTAGACATTGAAAGTAAAAAAATAGTTCTTTTTTAGATTTCAGATCAATTCAGAGTGAATATAATTATGTCGTTTGTGCATTGCATATGTATTTATTAATCAACATAAAAAATTTGAACTTTTGCAAAAACAAGACAGTCAATGACTGTGGGTCGCTCACCAGACTGCAAAGACTGATAAAGACGGGGACTCTGGAGACCACAACAGTCAGAACTTTTCATAATCACTTTAAAAGAAATAGCTCTAAACAGGATATGTGCTAGAGAGACTTACCAAATGTACACTACTGATCACCCTCCCCTCCTCCAGCTCAACAAGTCCCCTCCCGACCGGGCTACAGACTCCCAAGTCTTAGGTTGGAATTTCACAACTGACACCTCAAACTTTCTCAATTGTTGAATATTTTCAATCTCACAAGCGCCTTTTTCTAAAACCATTTAGACATGTCTGAAGCCCAATTATCCATGGACCCAAAACACAATACATGTATGTCAGATTAATCAGTCAGGTGGTTCCAAGGTAGATGTTTTAATGAATTTGGTATTTCACTGATTTTATTAGACACAAAAGTGTTAACTCCCCATAGCCCCGCCATTTCTTGACAGGTTGACCTCATTTTAACAAATCTGAATCTCAGTCACTAAAGGATCCTCCTGATTGCTCCATACATATAGTTATGTCCCTGGTCCCACCCTATTTAACCTGGTGACCCCATCTGAATACATTTTAATCCCAGACACCAAAGAACCCTTCATACATATGATAAATATCAGTAAAATAGACCTGATGGTCCTTGTGAAGGAAGCCTATTAAGAGGGAAACTGTCCTTCGTTTCGAGTGGGCTAGCATCACTAAATTCACCCTCTGGGGACCTCATTCTGCTAAGGCCCTCAACTGCTATGGCAGACCTATGATAAGATTGAAGTTCCCCAGTTGGAAGTTGATGTTCACCCATTGGGCACCTCAATTATGAATTTTATCTTCTGCAAATTAGGGGATATAGAAACTTCCTAGAAGGCAAATGTAACTAAAAACAATGTTAATTTGATACTATAGATACTTCCCAGAAGATGAGGCCTAAGCAAAATGAGGTCTCCAGAGGGTGAATTTGGTGATGCTAGCCCACTGTGTGGGATAGCATCACTAAATTCACCCTCTGGGAACCTCATTCTGCAAATGTCAGACACACTAAATTCAGGCAGTTTGTTTAAAATTGCTAGCAGTATGTTTATACAAGCTGTCAGTGACATATTATTCTAATCTTGATTATTGACATGTGTTTCTCTCTGTTTATCCACAAAGATATATCTGCAACTTTAATAGAACAGGTAATAAAGTTGGAAGCTGGAAATGATATCCGTTGGAAGGGATGTTGGTTGGGTGCAGGCCACTGCAGGGTGGGGGGGGGGGGGGTGGGTCTTGGCCATGTGGGAGGGGGGATGGGTAATGGAATATTTCTGTAATTGCAGAAGATTAAAGATTAAAGTTTCATAACTCTGCAGATGTTATAATGGTGTAACTTTTTTCAAATTTTATAAAATGATTAAAAAATTAATTTTTTGTTTGTTAATTTGAGTATGGTGAAAATTCAAAAAATCTGAATTTGACCAATTTTTTTTTTTTTAAGTTATGTCACTGGCTCCACCCACATTCGACCCAGTGACCTCATTTGAACAAATCTGAATAACAGTCCCCCAAGGACCCTTTGTACCAAATATGAACCCATTCGGCCAAATGAAATTTGAGAAGAAGTCGTTGTAAGAATTACAGAGTTATGGCCCTGGCTTCGCAACTATTTGACCCAGTGTCCTCATTTGAACAAATCTGAATCAGAGTCACCTAGGGAACATCCACACCAAATATGAACCAATTCGGCATTACGGTTTCAGAGGAGAAGATGTTCAAAGAATTGTTGACGGATGGACGGACGGACGACGGACAAGGAGTGATGACTATAGCTCCACCGGAGACTTCGTCTCAGGTGAGCTAAAAAGCACTGAGCACTCCTCATAATAGGTCAATTGGAAATTTAAATACTGTCTCATACAGTACATCTGAATTTTGACAGGCACCATTTTGAAATGACCAACACCATCCATTTGGTGCCTGTCATATTGACAGTCTGTAAAAAAAAAAATATTTTGAGCCTTGTGCTCAGATAAACCCGTTGCATTGAAATTGGATTACAGATAAATAGTACTAAGATGTTCAGACGGCTGCGACCCACGTAATGGAAAGATTCTATTTTCAATGCAACGTAATTATCCTCTAATTTGCAGAAGATCAAGCCTTGAAATAGGGTGTCTGTCATTTGCAGAATGAGGTCCCCAGATGGTGAATTTAGTGATGCTACCCCGCATAGTGGGCTAGCATCACCAAATTCACCCTCTGGAGACCTCATTCTGCTTAGGCTTCTTCTTCTGGGAAGTATTTATAGTATCAAATTAAGATTGTTTTTAGTTATATTTCCCTTCTAGGAAGTTTCTATATCCCCTAATTTGCAGAAGATAAAATTCATAATTGAGGTGCCCAATGTGTGAACATCACCAACTTCAACTGGGTAACTTCAATCTGATCCTAGGTCTGCCATATCAGTTGAGAGCCTAAGCAGAATGAGGTCCCCAGAGGGTGAATTTAGTGATGCTAGCCCGCTATGCGGGATAGCATCACTAAATTCACCCTCTGGGGACCTCATTCTGCAAATGACAGACGCGCTATTTGCAGGCTTGCAGAAGGTACAATGCATAATCAAGGTTACTAAAAATACTAGTAGGTGAATGAGTTTCCCAGAGGGTGAATTTTGTGACATTGTCCACTGCAGGATAGTGTCACTAAATTCACCCTCTGGTGACCTCATTCTGCAAATGTCAGACACACTAAATCCAGAATTGATTTTACTTCTAATTGTGAAAATAGAAGCTTGCTATTTTTGAGCTCAGAATCAATAATTAAAATTTGAAATGTTTGGGAGAATTTTAAAATCTGTCAACAGCAGATAGACTTGCCTTTACAACAACAAATGTATTACAATTCCAAACATAACGAAAGCACTACATTAATGTTTCACTTAATGCCAGCACAAAGCAACATAAGAATGCAACACTGCTTGTGATTGTGCACGATGGAACATGAAGATATATGATTTAGCATATTAAAATGATTATAATGAACTAATTAGTTCACAAAATAAACTATTAAAATTGAACAAAAGAAGATAAATGCTATTCATTAATCATAACAAAAACAAAAGAACAAAGAAAGCTTCTAAAATGAAAATAATTGAATAAATTTATCGATAGTTGATAATATGTAAAATGATTTTTACGGAGGTATAACAGTGATTATCACGTGATTCCACACCGTGTTTAAGCACACATCCACCAATCAAACCTACGCCTCTCTGGCCGACACTGCAGATGCCTCATGGCATGCATGTCGCCTATACGGCTATAACAATTTATTCAAGAGGCTGTGGGTGTTTCATGAAATATTAAGAGAATTGACAGGTATGTATACATTTTAACATACACACCCTGTACTGTGATTATAGCCTGGCCGTGCATATGCTCCCGAGCAACAGAAATAGCTTTCAAGTCAGAAAATTAGGCTTCACAAAGCAGATAGGTATGACTTTTTCAAATTCATTGCCCATTTGAATGCACTGCTTCTCTGATTCAGCTGACATACTGTATTTCAAATCTAATTGTGGAAGATAAATGTCTCAAAAATACAACTTCACAAACCTCATTATAATTAATGAAAACTGTCTTGATTTCTGGCAATGCTGTGCAGCAAAAATGTATATATATAAAAATAAAAGTGTGTAACAGCATTGACAATGCCACCAAGGCTCAAAATAAGGCCGATGGGGTCATTGTCACAAGGCTCCGGTCACATTCGTAGCCAGCTTTTTAAATCGATCACAAATGTAGCCAGCTTTTCGCCGGTGATCACATTCGTAGTCAGCTTTTCTAATTCCATGCTTTATATGGCGCGAAATATGAAGTCATCGCGTTCGTGACTAAAATGCCGACGTCATGCTCCAGAAATGACTTCGTTTATCAACTTATATTGGAAAATAATTCGAGCATTCTAACGACATTGATCGGAAACCTCGAGTTATTAGATGAATTAATATCACATTAAAGTTCAAGTTGTTTTTCGTCTATCAACTCAGAAAAATGAGATTAACCTAATCTTGTTCGCTGAGGCTTGAATGAATATGAAAAGCTGGCTACAAATGTGATCGCCATAGAAAAGCTGGCTACATTTGTGATCGATTTAAAAAGCTGGCTACGAATGTGACCGGAGCCTTGTGACAATGACCCCATCGGCCAAAATAAGTGGCTGGTCACGGTCATTGTCCGACGAAAAATAGCTTATGACCAGTGCACTTCTGTATCTGTCTGACATTTTGTCCAATGCAAATTTTTAAAGAATCTGTATCTGTATGGTTACGACCAAGGAGCCACTACTGGCCAAATTAGACATTGAAAGTAAAAAAATAGTTCTTTTTTAGATTTCAGAGTGAATATAATTATGTCGTTTGTGCATTGCATATGTATTTATTAATCAACATAAAAATTTTGAACTTTTGCAAAAAGAAGCACTGAGCACTCCTCATAATAGGTCAATTGGAAATTTAAATACTGTCTCATACAGTACATCTGAATTTTGACAGGCACCATTTTGAAATGATCAACACCATCCAGTGCTCAATCCATAGAATAAGGGAAATAGGGCTTTCAAGTGAAAAGTCACACCCACAATGACAATGCAGAGTTGACATTTTTGCTGCAACCAGTTTTCATTATAACGATTTTTGTTATGTCATGACTTTTCATGTCTATTCTATTCTCATTTTATCCTACATAAAAATAAGCTCTAAAAAAAATTGTGAAGTTGTGTTTTTGAGGCATTTATCTTCCACAATTAGATTTGAAATATGTCCGTTGAATCAGTCAGGCCATATAAATCACAGTACAGCTGAATGCATTATTTGGCATCCTTATCTAAATAAAAAAAACTTTTTTTTGGCAATATAGGCAGCCGCGCATGACATGAGGCATCTGTGGTGGCCAGTGAGGCAGTTTGAATGGTACTGTACTGCCCTAAGGCCAAAGAAAAAAATATTTGTGGTTTGGGTTTCCCTACGGACCCTATTTTAAACCCCCTACCCTAAAGTTTTTTTCATGGTTTTCAAGAAAACCTATTTAATCTTTTCTCCAAAAAATTCATAAAACGCAAAAAACTAATTTAAGCATCTAAAAATAGGTTGATTTCTAAGTGCCACCGCACACACTACGATTAAAATCGTAAGTGGGAAAAATCGCAGGTGGAGAAATGTGACTTGCCCGCAGACGCTACGGTGCTGCGATGTATGCAGCTACGATTTTATCCATGTGATCAATCACATGATAGCAAAATATTATATCACATTCTACGCATTATGCAATTATATACATGGCATGTATCTCAATTTTCTAAACTAACAAGTTGAACTTAAAAGTTCAAGTGAAATTGAATATTTTTTTATGTTGACATTTTTGTACCTGACAACTCCACAGCTGCCCAAATTTCAACAATTGCGGCAGCCCTCTTCTCCTTGTCTGCATAGCAGATGGCTGATATGTGGTATAGGCCTGCACTCCCTGCCGTGGCACATCGCCACCAATGTGGCTTCATTTTTGTAAGTCCAAGAAGTTTGTGAACTTTGCGCCATTTTTGAATTTTTTCTTTTCGTGGTATTTACAACATGACCAGTGAGACAATGGTCATGTGACAGCTACGATCGCGCACGTTGCCAAGGTCACGCCACGATTTTCCTGGTAAAAATCAAACAGTGCTTGATCGCTACGATTTGGCTATGATATTGTCGTGGGCATGCGCATTGGGTGCTCCACCTGCGATTTTCCCCACTTATGATTTTAATCGCAGCACTAAGTTAAAGTATTGTGTAATATTAAAATTTATACAAATATGATCAAAAGTAGTTTATGTCAGTCTTGCAGAGTAAAATATGCAAATGAAAAGTCATAAGATTATGTCAAAATAAAAAATTTAATTTCAAGCCTACCTACCGACCCTATTTTTTTTTCGGCTTATAAACCAAACAAGACATTTAATTTTCTTTGGCCTAAGTAATTGACCCAGTAAGGGGGATTATTACTGTATAAACCCGTCAGTAAGTCCATCCCTGGGGATAAGCCCAGTTTATGTTTTGCTCCCAAATAAATCATGCGGTGCTCCTCAAAGATAAGCAAACCCCCATTTTATCTACAATGATGTCATGTTAACTCTGAATGAAGATGACAAAAATTCATGCACAACAAGAGATGGACTGTCGTCCGGTGCATACCCCCTCATGACATGAACAGACATCGGACGCACACACAGGTGCAAGCAAAACAGTATACCCCCCTTTTTTTTTAAAAGGGGGTATAAAAATAGCATTACTCCAGCTAATTTCCATTGCACTGATTAATTAATACTACCTGCCCCATTGTGTTTCACAAAATGTTGTATTACTGTAAATTATTTATCAAACATAATAAAACAAAACAAGTTATTTTCATTAAATAAAATAATATATAAAACACGACATTAGATTAGCACTATGAATGCAAACTGAGATTTTGCATGTGGGGTCCTTGAAGGTTAGCCCAGTCCCAAGTTTTTGTGTCAAAACATTCACGGGTGCCCCGGGTTTACTCATGGGTGTATACAGTACAGTAACTTTTCAGGATTTAGTCGGAAATATGGCTTGTTGCCATTCATCGGAAAGCTCTCGCCGAGAGCTTTCCGATGAATGGCAACAAGCCATATTTCCGAAAAGTTACCCATAATTCTGCTGTGGTTAAGAAGTCTATTAATTAGAGCATTACTGTATGTGTTTATAATTGCAGTCAAACCATAACTGCACCAGAGTTAACGGTTCCTTTGATTACTGTGGCACCACGATTAAATGCAGTATAGAAACCCTGGTTATATACATTGGCTGCAGACAGTACATTGTAGCTAAGGCCAAGAAAATAATACTTGTGGTTTGGGTTTCCCTACCTACCCTATTTTAAACCCCCTACCCTAAAGTATTTTTCAAAAAAAAATTCTGTAATTTTTATAAATAAAAATATTTTCTGTAATGTTTTATAAATAAAAATATTTTCAATTTGTCTCAAAATGATTTGTTATCTGCCATTGTTTGAAGCAATGTTTTTATTACTTATATTTATACAAAGATAATCAAAATTACTGTTATCGAGATCTTGCACAAGATATGAAAATCCATAACACTATGTCAAAATATAATAAAAAAAAAATTCAAGCCTACCTACCGACCGACATGTAACCCAAACCAGATGTTTATTTTTCTTTGGCCTAACTGCGGACTGTCAGCGAATTTCATTTCTATGACATCCCGGTGTATATATATATATTTTCTGAGCTGCAATTGTACTGTTAACCCTCCATAACTGGAGCTTCCTGAAATTTTGCGAAAAACCATGTTCCGATGCATTCTCTTATATATGCGACTCATAGGGAGCCTCGCATATTATAAGATAATACATTGGCCCAACAATATTGACCTTAACCTTGTAAGCCAGTGCATTCTCTTATTTTTGCGAGACTCAATGGCACAGGGCCTTTAATGCTGCACAAGCGCAGCTCCCATTATGAAAGGGTTAACCCTTTACCCAACAGAAGGGCCCTGTGCCATGCATTCTCTTATATATGCGAGTCGACCATAGGTCGCCTCGCATATATAAGAGAATGCATTGTCTTAACACATTAAAAATTATAAAATTGTTAAAGAATGTAAGAAAAAATGGTAAAAAGTGTTAAAAAAAGATTTTTTTTAGGCCAATGCATTCTCTTATATATGCGAGGCGACCTATGGTCGACTCGCATATATAAGAGAATGCATTGGCACAGGGCTAACTGTAACTATCACAATGTGGTCAAGGAGCCGGTTCCAATGATATCCATATGTGTATGGTTCTATTGAGACAGACCAAAGATAATTTAGGCTGTTGAAGCTTTATTTGGCCGGTTTTGGCCGGTTTGTTGGGTAAAGGGTTAGGTCACCATTTCATACTGGTCAGTTGATGATTTTATACGTTTTAACCACATTATCCTCTGGCCTTGTTTAAAGGTACTCAATCTGATCAGATGCTCCTAAATTATTATTTCTTTGGCTTCAGGGTAAAAAATATTTGATTCGAGTCGAGGAACCCACCCATCCAAGCTCAGAGTGATCAGATATCGATTTTTGAAGTTTGTTATTTCTCGAGATGTCAATAATATGTGGTCCAGAAACACGTGGTCAAATGAACGGTCTTGTGGATGAAGATGGATAACTCTAAAATCAAATGGTAATAATAACCACTTGATTTTAGAGTTATCCATCTTCATCTGCAAGACCGCCCGTTTGCCCACGTGTTTCTGATCCACTTATTACTGCAGATCTCGAGAAATAACAAACTTAAAAAATCAATATCTGATCACTCTGAGCTTTGGTGGGTGGTGGGTTCCGAAGCCAAAGAAATAGTAATTTAGGAGCGTCTGATCGGATTGAGTACCTTTAGCTGGGGATCACCCCATTTTGAAGAGTCATTTATTTAGGGCAGTACAGTAGGTCTGAAGCAAGAACAACAATGCACACATAAACAAATTGCCACTTCTCATTTGAACATATTAATAGGTACGGTTGGCCTTGGTGGTGGGTATCCTGTGAAAATATTTCCACCCGTCAAAAATCGCCACAAACAGAAAGAACATCAAAATGTAGACAGACTTTGTCCGTATACAAATAAGAAATATCGCATAAACAGTATGTTATTCTCATATGTTTAACCATTGTTATGTAAACAAAAGCATAAAAAGTTACTTTTCTGGTGTTTGTTTATATTATGATGGTAAACATAAAGAGCATTCTTTGTTGGTGAATTCCTGATATGGAACTAATAAAGAGCGTTTATGCCATTTGTGTATGATTAGCCAGTAGCATTGTGCTGTCCTCTGTAACCCAATCAGGCTCTTGCTTAGGTAAAATATAGTAGGTATTTATGATAGCATGCTGTTTACATGGTATATATGAACGAAACTGTATGCGTTTTAATGTTTTTCTGTTTACGGTGTTGGGAACCAATATGAATATTTTCGACAATTAAGGCCTCACATGCCTTTAATAGGTCCTTTCACACGGCGGTTTGACATGCCACGTGATACACATGTTTTGGCTAATTAGAACACAAAGGAGGCAATGACTGCTGGCAGACGGCGTGCGATGCAGGGGAAATCGCAAAATTACATCATTGTCCTGATCAGGCATTACGGCACTGCATGATTCGTCTGCAGTTGTTCGGCTAATCTTGACTTTTACAATGACTGTAAAGAAAGAAGCACTGGAAGCACATCAGTTTTCTGTCTAACACATAGAGAGCCACACATAGTCTGGAGCAGAAGTCACTCCGTAGTGCATCCTTCTATCTGTTTGAGGCTTCCTGTGGGTTAACATGTTTTTTTTGTCAAGATCAGTTTTGAACTCTGATTGTGCATAGCTGCGAATAAAAAAAACCCACAATTTGCAACGAAAATATAAGAGTAACCACCATAGATGCCAAAGACGCATTTGCATTACGATAAACGCCGTGTGGAAAAGCCTTAATGACTTTATCGAAGTAAACATTCATGAAGCCAAATCTGAGCAAGGTTTGATTTGGCCCAGTCACTAAGACTGTCTGCAGCAATTTTATTTCAAATTTGCACAAAACATTGGCAGGCTCTGAAATTTGCCTCAGCTAAAAAATAGCTGACAAAATTTCTTTGTGCTTAGATATTTGCCTGGGTTCAGCTGATAGCTGATGCTAATTAACACGACAAATAACTAAAATCATAGCTCAATTCAAGCCTTGAAATAGGGTATCTGTCATTTGCAGAATGAGGTCCCCGGAGGGTGAATTTGGTGATGCTAGCCCGCTATGCAGGGTAGCATCACTAAATTCACCCTCTGGGGACCTCATTCTGCAAATGACAGACACATTATTTCAAGGCTTGGCTGAATATGAGTCTTTTACAAAATGGGAAGCTAAAAATTTGGAAGCCATTAAAAGATATGATAAAACAATACTTGAAAAAACATAGGAACACATATGGCCATAGAATAAACAAGAGCACCGCCGTGATAGCATAATATTCTGTTGGCTTGGTAAAGTATAACTCATATTACGTCGGTGGCCTTCTAAAAGGTCATACCTACCATTTTGGAGCAAAACTTTTTATAACATTTTCGGAATCTACGGGATTGATTACAGGATTGGTTCGTGAGATAACTTGTCGATATTTCAAGTATAACTGCCATTTCTTTTTATGTTTTTCAGGGAAATTCGTGTTGTATCTGGGTTCCTTGCGAAAAATATTTGTTAATTCTGAAATGTCGTATATTTTAGTTTAGAAACCGTTTCTGATAGGATAATTCTGATTGGATTGTGTTGAAAAATGAATGGCCCGAGGGCGCATCCTCATTTTCCTGAGTGACAGAGACTAACGAAAATCAAAATGAAAATGTTGTATGGACAAGATTTCTATTTTTTACTTCAAAAAGTGTTGTATAACACCATAAAATAATGTTTTCTCATCAACTAGAAGATAACTGAATATGAAACTGTCTCTATTATAACAACGGTGATATCAAGAGTTATTGTGCAAATTTATTGGCAGATACAATTTCTTGTTCCAGTGATAATTAGTTTTTGTGTCTCCTGAACAATTTGATTTTCCTGAGGTACGACCTTTTAGAAGCCCACCGACGATTAGTCTAGTAAGAAACATTGGACAAATTTCCGATTCAAGCACAGATTGCATTTTGAGCCAAATTTCATTCCGTTCAGTCAACATTAACTGATGTTTAAATAAAAAAAAAACATTACTTCAAAGTTGAAAAAGATCCATAACTCTGGTAAAAATGAACGGACGGAACACAAAAAAATTGTGGTACTGAACCCTCATAAACATTTAAGTATAACTATTAAAAGTTATTATCCAGAAAAGAAATATGAAGAGACGGATGATGGATGGGACAGACCAAAAACATTACGTCCCATTTTTTTTTAAACGGCCGTAAAAGCACATTATATATTCTGTGGAATGGAACAAGTAAATTTATGAAATGTATCAACCCAGATAAATCACGAGTAACATCACCAGATGTTTTGTCGAGAAAATTAGAATCATTTCTTATACAAGGAAAGCCTACTACTTGATGTAATATCCCAATGTGAATTTCATGATTTAGTGACATTACTTCAGGTAATTTTTGGACACAAGTATCAACAATAGTTGTTTGATTTTGAAAATTTACAGGCATGTTTAGGATCACCTCTAGATGGGAGCTAACAAAATTGAATAATGCTTGATGAAAAATATGGCTGCCGGCAGCCATCTTATATCTTATTTGTTGAAATATTCTGATGGGAATTTCATGATTTAATGACATTACTTCATATCCGTTTTGGACACATGTATCAACAATAGTTGATTGATTTCGAATTAGATTACTTTGGATGTGCCTAATGAAAATGCAGAATAATATGTAGAATTTTTTTTTTTAAAAGGCCATGAACGTTCAAAATAATATATTTGCCCACACTGGAAGTGAACGCTAAACGACTCCACAGAAAGGAATCTCTGAAATATGTAGAAACTAAGTTTGTTCAGTTGACGACAAGCACATGCGTGGTGATTTTATGTTGGTTTCATCAAGCTTAAAAAAATCTGTTAATATATTTTCCATGCAAATAATAAATGGCATATATTATTAAAAAAATATAAACTGATGGGCAAGAATATGATCATTGATAAACTGGAACATTTTTCATATGAAGTGAATGATAAGTTAACTTTTAGCCACATCCGATACCAGGGAAGAGGTACAGATGAGGTTGTCGTAATGTGCTTTTATACTCCGACATCTGAGACATCTGGTCCATCTCCACCTGTGGAGAATTTGACAGTTTCTGGGAGACAACGTTGTTCACCTGTAAAGAGATCAAGCTATCAGTGACATCTGGACATAACCAGGTAACAGTACCAGACTATAGTAGCATTCAGACGAATCTGTTGTCTTGGTTCGTTGTGATGGCATGATCAGCTGTCTCCATTATACCGTTCACACAGGTGTGTTATGTACGATTGCAGCTAATAAGATCAATTTAGTGTAAATGCAAAATTGCAAATCTATCTGTCATAAATTAATTCTATGATACCTGTAATGTCAAACCTGTCACCACCCAGTAACTAAAACTTTATTGACATAGCTTCAAGTCAAATTTCCTTCGCTTTGCTTAAAGGTCATGACGCACATGCTCAAGCCTTGAAATAGTGTGTCTGTCATTTGCAGAATGAGGTCCCCCAGAGGGTGAATGTAGTGATGCTACCCCGCATAGCGGGCTAGCATCACCAAATTCACCCTCTGGGAACCTCATTCTGCTGAGATGTAAGCAGAATGAGGTCCCGAGAGGGTGATTTTGGTGATGCTAGCCCGCTATGCAGGGTAGCATCACTAAATTCAACCTCTGGGGACCTTATTCTGCAAATGACAGACACACTATTTCAAGGCTTGCACATGCTTAATTACCATATAAGGGATGCATTACGACTATGTTGTGATGAAAATAGAATCTCTCCGTTGTGTGCGTTAAAGTGATGTGAAACACTATGGTAAGGTGATCAAATAGAAATGGAGAACAATCTTGCTAACAGTAGTTATTTTTACAAATATTATATCCAAATTGACAACACACCATCATTCCTATATATTAATTTAATGCAGTGACTCTCGATGGCGAAAAGGTTTTCGTTAATTTTTTACCAACAGTTGCTCCCCGAATCATTTACAATTGAGTATAGTTCAGACGATGTTTTCTATGGATTGGTACGGTCGATTTGCTTGATATATTCGGCGATGTTAGCAGAATGCTGCATTCCTCTAGTCGGCATAGTATCTGAATACTAACTTATCAGTTTCACGCACCCGAACAAGTCCATAATATGTCTTTAACTGATACAGCGTAAAGGATTACGTGTTGTTGTCTGTATACCAATGTCAATGCATCACATGCAAAGTATGCAACGGATTTGTCTCAACAACCGTTTTCAGTGACATATAAGATGTAGCCAGGTAACAGTGAGAGGTCATCAATAGGGGTGCCACGATTAATCGTATAATCAATGAACCGTTGATAAAGCCGATAATCGATTACCATTTCCATAGTCGATTAATCTGCGTTATATAGTTCAGACGTCGGAAAATGCCGGGTATTATTGAATACGGTGTTTCTTTTACACAGTTTAATCTACAACCGAAGGGTTAACAACCTGTAATCGCATATCAATTTAATCAAAGAGATTCCGACAACATGAGTACTTATGTTGCAAACACTCGGCAGTTCATTTGATGATGCGACATGGTTACTCTTCAGCCCAATGTATATTCTACAAATCGGTGGCACTGCAGCTTTGAACTTATGGCGACGTCGTTGTATATAAATTTAAACTTGACAGGTGGCACTATGGCTTTGAAATGTAAATGTGCCGACTGTCACCTTAGATGTTACTAATACAGGTTATCGTGTATCATACTTAACTTGTTCTAAGTCCTGTAATTTGCGGGTGGGGGCACACGTTTGTGATTGTTAACCACGCACTGGATGTTTGATGAAACTTATAGTTTCTAACTTTCCTTTGTTTTAGGCCATCCGTTGTGCATTCCTACTTTTATATTGTTTGTATGTTTGGCTATTTGTAACTGAAATCAATCGCAACGTTCGTTCAAATGAACTCACAAATATTATAATCATAACATCGCCGAGAACTGTGGTGGTATTCAATACATTGTGTTCATTGGTCATTAACAGTGGTTTATGATGCACTTTATTAATGTAAACAAGAGCATCGCTAGGGCGTGGCAAAATACGCCCTTTAGCCATTTTGAATTGTACTATCGCAAAATAAGATAATACTTTTAGCTTACATTTAAAGAATATCTGATATACCCCTAATTTCAATGCCAAAATGTGGTCAAATTCTAAGTCGAAAAATGGCCATAACTCATGTAAAAATAATTAGACAGAACCTATATTCAAACTTGGCGTGTAGTTTTAGCTGGGAAATACACATACCAGCTTTGGTTCAGCTCAAATAATAAAAACTGGAGTTATCGGTCGGAAACCAAAATGTTATGAAATTGGTCAAATTCTAAGTTGAAAAAGGGCTGTAACTCATGTAAAAATAATTGGACGGAACCCATATTCGAACTTGGCCTGTATCTTTAGCTGGGAAATACACATAGCAACTTTAGTTCAGATCAAATAATCCAAACTGGAGTTATCGATCGGAAACCAAAAATGTTAACGGACGGACGGACGGATGGACGGACGGACGAACGGACGGACGGACGGACAGACTGATAACATAATACGACCTTTTTTCAAAAAGGGCGTATAAAAATTACATCAGCCAATGCCACAAACAATCAGCGACAGTGCATTTAACCAGCCCCCAGCCAATAGGCCATATTACGGAAATCTTCCACTGAAGTTATTAGGTACGATTAATCGATTATAGTCGATTATTGACAACCGATTATCGATTATCAAAATCAATAATCGTGGCACCTCTAGTAATCAATCAGAATTTGATGTAACTTATAGCAGTTCTTCACTTCAGAAAAATATAACGCAAAACTAACTTTCGAATTCAAGGATATTTCGAGACACCTACAGGTAACAGTACCGTACCAGACTAACAGTGACATCTAAATATAAACAGGCAAAAGCACCAGACTATTATAGTGACTTTTAAGTTACTATTGATGCATACATTGCATGGATTGCAGAAATATTACATACCCTATGTAACATCGAGCACAGATCTTCATTTTTGGCATATTTCATAAACACATGGACGATAGCCTCGATATACCAACTTCCACGTTCTCTGTTCCTCCAGGCAAAATAACCTGAAATATGAAGAACTCGCTGTTTTATAGGTTAATCAATACAGGTAAGTGGTTGTCTGACAAGGTGACACATCTGTCTGGGTCAACGAAAATTACACCTAGCCCTCTGGAATGGTAATAACTAGTCAGAATGGAGCACTGGCTAACGGCCCCTAAGACCTTTCAGTTTGTCAACATAAATACAGTGAACGAAATAATGGCTTACATGAACCTATCCGTCATATGATTTCCCCACATAATGAAGGTGGAATACATAAATCTATGGATGTCAAAAGAAGGGGAGGATGTCTGCTAGGCATATTAAAGAAGGTTCGAGGCAACATATAATGATAACCTTGGTCCCAGTTTCTCAGACTAATTGCTCCTCGTTCTAATGATATGAATTTTGAGGTGGAGGCTGGATCCTGGAGCGGTTGAATGGAATTTTGAAAATATTTTAGAACGTACCCCTCAAAAACAAGATTTTATTTATGCCAAAATTATATTTTAGATATTTTTGGAAATTATTCCCAATGAGTTGAAAAGATGCCAAAATGTTTGGGTAAGGCCAAACAAAAAAAGTATTTTGATTCTCGGGCAATTTTTTTTGAGAATCGATGAGGGAGCGAGGGTTTTATTTTTATTTTTTATTTTTGTTATGGGGATAATGCCCATAGTTAGCATGGGTTATTATACCTTCCCAGGTTAAGAAAATGTAAGGAGAACATTGTTTTGTATAAACTAATGTATTCCACTATAAAGAATTACCAATTATCACATTGTACTACCCGTACATCAAATCAAAATAAAGAGTGACATAAATATGACATTGTACTATCCTACATCATATAGCCTATTATAGGATTTACCAGAATGATATATATATACAATGTATATTTCAAATTACTATTGTTGATATATTTGAAATATGTATGTACCTTTTATAGTATATATCTATTTATATCTATCTATACACTTTAATATTTATCCATCTATACTATAGTAACTATACATGCTAGCCATAAAAACTTCAAATATTATTATATTAAACCAGCAAAAACATCGCCAATACTTGGGGTTTGGGCAGCTTGTGGTGACAATATACCTGGTAGTTATCTTGCCTAGTGTCTGTTTTTTGAATACTAACACATACACCATTGTATGTCTATAATATTCGATGTTTGAAACAAATAATTTATGTTTTCTAGTTTCCTATTTTCGTGTTATCATTTGACAGCTTCGGTCAAATTGAAATTTGTAATAAAATGGTTCAACGAGGGCCATTTTTCCAGACGAGGCTATGCCCGAGAATCAAAAAACTTTTTTTTTTTGGCCTAAGACCATCATCATCAGTAGCAGACTATGTAAAACATAAACACGTGAACTATTGCCTCGATATATCAACTTCCCCTTTCTCTGTTCCTCCAGGAATAATAACCTGAAATATGAAGAACTCACTGAAAATGAAGCTCAATTTGATATTTGTAAATCAAGTCTGAGTTTAGAGTGCCTGTCATTTGCAGAATGAGGTCCCCAGAGGGTGAATTTAGTGATGCTATCCCACATGGCCCAACAGGCTAGCATCACCAAATTCACCCTCTGGAGACCTCATTCTGCTTAGGCCTCATCTGCTATGGGAGACATAGACTCAGATTGAAGTTCCCAAATGGTGAATATTGTACACCCATTGGGAACCTCGATAATGCAATGTGTCGTCTGCCAATTTGGGGATATAGAGAAACTAAACTAGAAAAGAAATAGAATCTAAGTTTCTATATAAATTTAATAATAAAGAAACTTTCCAGAGAAGATGAGGCCTAAGTAGAATGAGGTCCCCAGAGGGTGAATTTAGTGATGCTGGCCCACTATGTGGGATAGTGTCACTAAATTACCCATCTGATTCACATTTGACGAGTGCATCTCCATTCATTAGATATTCATAAGGCCAAAAAAAAAATGTCTCTGTTTCCGGTACCCGGCCTGGCTGAGATTTTCTTGCCGGCCTCAATTGTTTTTAACTTTCCAGAAGTCCATAGTAAGCTGTATGTGTGTGAGTTAATAGCTATGGTTTTCCCAATACCAACAGCAGAACTAACCATCCATCGCATACACAACTGATGCATGTGTAGGCCGGTGTATGCGATCGCGAATTCTAGATATAAATAAGACAACCTGGTCGGCCATGCTACGCAGTGAATAGCATGGCGTAAATCAAACTCTACCCTGACGAGTCACTACGGAAATCCCCCCGTCTTTTGTGGACTGTGTATTTTAAAAAGTACAATGTATTATACCGGCAGCTCCCTTAAATTCCTTCGCGGAATTGGGCGCAAAACTTGCTTGAAAGACGATCTGTTCGCGACAAAATTAACAGTTAAAAGCAAGTGCGTTTTGGCGGGAAATTGACAGTCCGTATTCCGTTATCACTCCTGGAAATTAGCGTCGTCAAAAGCCGAAATCGCCATATTGACCAGACGAAATCGTCATCCAAGATTAAAATGCATTGGGCATCCTTGAATATTCACACAAACCCGAGTTTAACCCACTTTAAATAAACAACTGTCTGGAATATTGCGTCGGCAGTGATGAATAGAATGGCATAAAATGTGTAACCTCAGGCCCAATCTACACCAGAGATATTCAGGGGAAGATTGGAACAAAACATGTTTACTCCTGCATATCCAAGAACAGTCAGTAACATTTTTCTAGCCACATGTAATTTGGAAATAAAGGTATCAGATAGAGATGGGCGGTTTTGATTTTTTACGTTCGGTTTCGGTTTCTGGGAGAAAAAACCTCGGTTTCGTTTTTTTTTACTAGATAGTGAAATTATACTGAAATACATACAATTTGAGTATATACTTTCAAAGTAATCACCGTAATTAGAGTCAATAATGTCCCGATAACATTGAATATTTGAGGAAGGAACTGCGATCACAGGTAAACAACGGGACAAAATGCCGACACAAACTGAATCCAACGCGATAAGATGATACAATTCGGTATTTAAAAAAATAAACACCCCCATCTTCACTTGTTTATCCCTTTCTGACATGTTTAAAACATATTTATCATATTATATGCATTAGTATCTGAGAATTCAACCGCAAGCAGCAGCAAATTCACAAACAGTGGGCGTCCTTGACCTGACTGTGTAACAATTCTTGACACGTGCATGATTGACCCACATTCAATGACTGCGGTGTGATCGCTTTGATGTCTGTGTTGCGACATAGTTTACAATAATCACATGGCTGCAAACTTCTACCAGATTACGTCACATCGGAATGTCCAGACGTCCCAATCGTCCCGAGGTCCCAATCGCCCAAGGTCCCAATCGTCCAACTTAAGGTCCCAATCGTCCAAGGTCCCAATCGTCCAAGGTCCCAATCGTCTGGATACCCATATAGTTAGCCGGACTCTGGCTTAAGCGACGTTTTTATGACATATTAAGCAGCGACATTTTTTGGAGTCGTCTCCAGTTAGATGCGTAAAATAACTCCAAACAGGGCTTTCTGTTGAACCCTGTTCGTTATTTTGTTCGGCCATGTTTTGAAATAGAACAAAAACAGTCGCCTACGATATTATAACACATATCTGAGACGAAATGGACACATTCCGATATAATATTGATCAGAGAGGCCGATAATTTGATAACAATATCAACTAATAAGTACCTGGGGAGGTATAATAAGTCGATTTAAGTGAAAAATAAACATATAAAAAAAAACGTAATGTCGGTTTGAGCAGAATCGCGTCGGTCGGTTTTCGGTTTATTGTTAAAAAACCGAAACCGAGTTGTTTTCTCGGTTAACCGCCCATCACTAGTATCAGATGATACTGTTGCTATGTGGGCTGGTAGTGCATGGACTATGTAAGAGGAATAACTCTAAACCCATGGCCATAGCCTAATACCTTGAATCTTCACACTGGAGCACATACCAGTAGCCATAATATACATTCAATTGGAAGTTGTCTCAAAAACTTTATTTTCATAGAATATCTTTAATACCTAATACATGACCTAATAGTCCAGCAAGCTGCATAATATATTATCAGTTAACACTGATGTTATCGGAAACAGAGATGTTTTTTTTTTGGCCTAAATAGACTCTCTGAGTTCTACCTTCCCAACTAAAACATTTTCTGAATTTACTAGGCCAACCCACTTTGTAGAGCCTGAAGCTGCCATCGCACGCCGCCAGCCATATTATCCTAATGTCAGCCACATGAAAAAAAAACTCTGCCACCATATTGGCCACAAGCCGCCGCCAGCCATATTGGCCACAAGCCGCCGCCAGCCATATTGGCCACAAGCCGCCGCCAGCCATATTATCCTAATGTCAGCCACATGAAAAAAACTCTGCCACCGGTATTTTAAAATTGCTGAGCCATGTGCATGGGCTTATATATCAAGCACAACTGTACTGTGAATCACAAAGAACAAAACCGCATTGCCTAATATCGGCATACATGCATGGACACTGCTTGGTTGTTATATTATCAGAACACCTGGGCCTCTCAATGTGGAATAGACCATTCCAATGCATGCTTTCATCTAACTGAATGGGAGCATCCATTCAGAATTGAAACTAGAAATGGTTAAAATATAAATTTATTTCGACACGACTCAGTCTCAGACATTGCTGGCATTTGTCAATATATGCACATAACCTGTAGAATAGAATAGCAGATAGTGTGAATCACAAAGAACAAAACCACATTGCCTAATATCGGCATACATGCATGGACACTGCTTGGTTGTTATATTATCAGAACACCTGGGCCTCTCAATGTGGAATAGACCATTCCAATGCATGCTTTCATCTAACTGAATGGGAGCATCCATTCAGTATTGAAACTAGAAATGGTTAAAATATAAATTTATTTCGACACGACTCAGTCTCAGACATTGCTGGCATTTGTCAATATATGCACATAACCTGTAGAATAGAATAGCAGATAGTTTGAAATATTATATATCATTACTATTGGATTCATCCTTCAATGATGCATGCATATATCGCAAGATGCCAGTGATGATAGCAGTCTGAAGTCGACAGAAGTCCCAATGTAACGTATACTGATTAGGTACATTCTTGCAGTTTTTATTAGCATTTGTGGTTAACACGTAGATTTCCAGACCACATACACATATTCTTTTGGTGTTGGGCTTTTCCATAATGGCAAAAAAAAAGAAGGACTTGGGGTCTATAACTGGGGATTAGGACAATTTCAGAAACGAAAATACGCTGAATGATAACGTCTCAGTCAGCTGAGCCACCATATTTCGTCATCCACAAACGTAGCAATTGAGCCGGCTTAGCTAGCTAGCCACGAAATTGGTTGAGCCAGCCGCGAAAACTATTTGTCGTGGCTTCGGGGTTACCACTTTGGTTGTAGCCCACTTCCCAAATTTCCCTACTGAAAGTTTATTTTTCATAAAAATGACGAGCTCTGGTCCAGTTTGTGCAGATTTGCACATTAATGTTGGTTGAGAAAATCAAAGCATCAGATAAATTTTGACATTTTCATTCTGAAAATTCCGATTATTGGTAAGGTTATCACTCAATGACTTGCTTTTTACTTGGTTTGTCATCTGGTATGAAAGTGTTGCTGAAAAATCCTTTATGAAACATGTTTTTTCAACTCGAGCAAGGACTTCCCATTGACTTTATGTTGAGCCAATACATCCACATTCCAAGACTTTATGTTGAGCCAATATATCCACATTCCAAGGACTTTATGTTGAGCCAATAAATCCACATTCCAAGGACTTTATGTTAATCCAATACATCCACATTCCAAGGAATTTATGTTGAGCCAATACATATACATTCCAAGGACTTTATGTTGAGTCAATACATACACATTGCAAGGACTTTATGTTGACTTTGTTGAGCCAATATATCCACATTCCAAGGACATTATGTTGAGCCAATACATCCACATTCCAAGGACTTTGTGTTGAGTCAATACTACACATTGCAAGGACTTTATGTTGACTTTGTTGAGCCAATATATCCACATTCCAAGGACTTTATGTTGAGCCAATATATCCACATTCCAAGGACTTTATGTTGAGCCAATATATCCACATTCCAAGGACTTTATGTTGAGCCAATACATCCACATTCCAAGGACTTTGTGTTGAGGTCAATACCTACACATTGCAAGGACTTTATGTTGACTTTGTTGAGCCAATATATCCACATTCCAGGGACTTTATGTTGAGCCAATATATCCACATTCCAAGGACTTTATGTTGAGCCAATAAATCCACATTCCAAGGACTTTATGTTAATCCAATACATCCACATTCCAAGGAATTTATGTTGAGCCAATACATCCACATTCCAAGGACTTTGTTGAGCCAATATATCCACATTCCAAGGACTTTATGTTGAGCCAATATATCCACATTCCAAGGACTTTATGTTGAGCCAATATATCCACATTCCAAGGACTTTGTTGAGCCAATATATCCACATTCTAAGGACTTTATGTTGAGCCAATATATCCACATTCCAAGTTAAGTTTAGTTTTCCTCGGGTCACACACTTGATTCAAATTAATTCCCTCTGTTTATTGAATAAATTATAGGGATAAATTTCAAATTTATTGTCATATTCTTATTACTGTTTAACCCTGTCTATACTAAAGCATCATTGATGAGTAGTTATCCCTCAGGAAATGTTCAGATAATAAGGTTGTTTGTTGAGCTTATAATCTTATAATCTGAACATTTCCCTCCAATAAATAGGATTCCTTCTGTACTTGTATTACCTGTTGTCTGCTTACGTTTTCTTAATTCCCCTCGAGGTGAATAATAGACCATTCCCATGCATACTTTTATAACTGAATGGGAAAATCCATTTAGTATAGAAAGGGTTTATATGACAAAAATCAAATTTAATGAATAATGGTATTGAGGGGGAGAGAAATTATTCATCAGCGACAAATTTACAAGAGAGTGATTGAGCTAGTATTTAAAAACCTGTTTGCGTTGGATAGCAGATAATCATATCTGACATCGTCGGAAGCTGAAATACACTATCGGGTGATGACTCTAATCCGTCCACTTCATCAGATGACGTGTATGATGACCCTCTATCAAATGATCCTAAAATGAAGAAAATAATCTCAGATATAATTATATCTATTTATACACTGATTTATACACAATAGTTTTCCACGCAGTTGTATATGGACTATATCTTCTTTATTTATTTATTCTTTAAGGTCTATTTGCTGCTGGCGAGGGATGAGGGTATTTCCATGTTAATGACCCTAATAGCCCATATTTGAAGCCCCAAATTACATCATATACAGTATATAATTATGATATACCATTGGAATGAGAAAACTACAAAACACAAAAAAAACCTAGAGGTGGGACTGTCCCAACAAGACTAATGATACCCCCGCAGTGCATTAAGCTTGGGCAAAATTATGCATATTGCATAAAAAGGGGGATGACTTCACTAAAAAAAGTTGGACTGACATGATAATCGCAGGTGCACAGGTTCCCATGGTACTAAAAATCTATGCCAAGTTTAAAAAAAAAAAATTTAAATATAGGAATACAAGCTCGGACAAAATTGCATCCACGGATGGACAGATGGACAGCCAAGCTGATTCCTAAATTTCCCCCCATACTTCGTTACAGGGGTATAATGAACATGTCAGTGACACTGTAGCTCAACTTGGAGAGGGGATAATTTCAAATATTACAGTCAACAGAGCAATAAGGAATGTGGAAAGTCTAAATGTCTTTGTAATACCAGTCATCCATTGATGGGTGCAATCAGCCAAGTTTTGATCGAAAATCGTTCAAATTCAATAGCTCCAATCTAGAAGAGATCGGGAACATGCCTGTAAATTTTCGAAACATTTCTCCAATAATGCTGAATACATGGTGTGTCGATGGATTCAAATTTGAAATTCAAGATGACAGAAGTGTTTTGTAATGAAATTTGGAAAAATATGATGGCTCCAATTTATTGGTCACCCAGAAGATTCAAATGAAGTTGTTGATGATCAAATGAGAGATGTGGGCTGTAGAATGTGCCAAATGATTTAGTCATGCAAAGATTAGGGAGCCTCACATATATAAGAGAATGCGCTGGCTTACAAGGTCAAGGTAAATATTGTTAGGCCAATGGATTCTCTTATACATAAAAAGCTCCCATGGGAGACTCGCATATATAAGAGAATGCATTGGCACAGTGTTTTCACAAAATTTCAAGAAGCTCCAGTCATGAAAGGGTTAAATGTTAAGCAATGCATTATTGTAGAATATAGGGAGAACTCTTTCTATCAATTTTGTGGACCTAGATCTATGCTCCTATTTTTATGACACAGATTATCAATAAAACCATACATTTAAGGTACTCAATCCAATTTGATGGTCCCCATATCATCAGATTCCAACAACAACATTTTGGAAATGCCACTTCAGTTATCAGAATCAAGTAATTGCCGAAAAATAATGCTAATCACAATCAACTATAGTATAAAATTGCCCAAAACCTGTTATTTATCAACATTTTGTTCAATGAAATTATGCTGGTTTTTCAAATATCTGACACAAAAAAGCCACTTGATTTTAGAGTTATCCATCTTCATCCGCAATTTGGTCAGAGAAAGTCTTCTCGTCGACTGTTTACTGGGCCACTTGAAATTATCGGAGGTGAAAAATAATAGCTATCAAACATCGATATCTGATCACTCTGAGCTTTGATGGGGGTTCCTCGACTCGAATAAAATATTTTTTACCCCCGAACCAAGGAAATAGTAATTTGCAAGCGTTAATTTGGATTATGCATCTTTGACGGCTCTATAATCTCAGACTCAAACATTATGTGGGCCTTTAAATAATGAATTCACCCTTGGAATACATGTATACATACCTCCTCTACAAGCTTGTATGATGAAAATTTTCGGCTTTCCCAACAATGCATGGCAATTGATGTTGTCAAACATTGCAAAGATATCGTTCAGTGGTATCTTCCTGCCATCTGTACCGAAGATGAAACCTTCCTCTCCATGACTCAGTAAACATATGACACAGGCTTCCGTTCCCTCATGCTCTTCTAAGGAGCTGAATTCTTGCAGTTTATCTATAATATCCTGCAATATGAAGGTATCTGTTGGATGAAACTTTTCAACGACTTACCACTTAACCCATTGAACACTGACATCCTGAATGCTAAATGGTCCCCACCCGACGCGCCTGACATTATATAGTGTTTTCGATGATATCACGTATAACTCGTAAAGCTCTTAGCTGGGATGTATACACGCTCATCTATACAGCAATCCACTATTCTAACTGATCTAGTGTGTGGTAAAATATGTCACAAGGTATTTCAGTGAGACAGTCTATTACAAGTTCAATATACATGTAGATTATAATGCGGCCCCCTTAAGTCGCGCTATTTATAACAAAATTATTCTTCTTTGCCGACGATAAAAACTTAAGCAATTCACAAAATATACCTCAATGCGCAAAGAAACAGACCCCTCTGTCATCAATTTGGCTGCTAAAGTCAGAGGGATGAACATGTGACTCATTAGTGCAAATTAAAGTAGGAGCACAATTCTAGTTAATTTGAGCTTTGATCGCGAAATTTCTGAAGAACTTCGTTCCCTTTACCGACAATAAAAAGCGAACTTTTTTCTCTCAAAATAGGCCTCTGCGCATGCGCGAAGAAACAGACCATCTGTCATCAGTTTGTCTGCCAAAGTCACAGGGGTAAACATTTGACGCATGTGTGCAAAGTAGAGGTACCGGTACGGCGGTACAACTCTAGTTGATTTGTGCTTTACTGTGCTGTATTTTCGTGTCAAAATATCGTATGATTTCCGGTATTCCGGTCTCTTGGGTTACAGGAATATAAGGATTGGACCGGTATTCCGGTCTCTCGGGTTCTAAGGGTTAAAAAGGTTAAAAAACAAATTAACCAAATAATTTTGAAAAGCATGGGAGCACATGGCTTTTAATTTAATTGTTGAAGCATTCCACCTCTACATCGGCTAGCTACGGTTTTAATTTCAGTTGCCGGTGGCCATTATTTCCTGATTATATGTGCATAAAAAGATAGTTGATAAGATTCCATGTGGTTTATTTAGTCAAAAATCACCATTACTGACAAATTTCTTGAGTTTGCTTCAGTCTTAGTAAAGCATAGGTTGGTATAACTTGTCGTAAGTTAATTGTTTCGTATAACTTAGGTAATTAGGTATTTGGTGTACCAATACTTTTTGTATTCAAATATAGCGTAACTGATTTCGCTTGGGTTAGCCTCTTCAGGTGAATTGTCACTTCACAATTGACAATTCACCTGAAGAGCTTAACCCTTTACCCAACAGAAGGGCCCTGTGCCAATGCATTCTCTTATATATGCGAGTCGACCATAGGTCGCCTCGCATATATAAGAGAATGCATTGGCTTAACACATTACAAATTATAAAATTGTTAAAGAATGTAAGAAAAAATGGTAAAAAGTGTTAAAAAAAGATTTTTTTTAGGCCAATGCATTCTCTTATATATGCGAGGCGACCTATGGTCGACTCACATATATAAGAGAATGCATTGGCACAGGGCATAACTGTAACTATCACAATGTGGTCAAGGAGCCGGTTCCAATGATATCCATATTTGTATGGTTCTATTGAGACAGACCGAAGATATTTTAGGCTGTTGAAGCTTTATTTGGCCGGTTTTGGCCGGTTTGTTGGGTAAAGGGTTAACCCAAGCGAAATCAGTTACACTATATTTTAATAAAAAACATTTACCTTTGCGGACAGAGCATCTGAATCATTGTACACGATGACATCAAAGTGAAGCTGCAGGAACAAACTGTGTAGGTTATCACGGTCGATGTCTGTCCCTCGCCTAGGAGGTTTGGTCGCCACCTCATTGACGTTGATGATCAGTGCAATGCCACGTGGAATTCTCTTCATGGAATATGACTGGGAAGGATAACATATACATATTTTATTATATACTTCCCTATGAAATTCTATTGATTTCTCGTTCATGTAAAAAGCTATATTTCACTAGTCGAGGTCCCCAGAATGCGAATTTAGTGATGCTAGCCAGCTGTGCAGGGTAGAGTCACAAAAATCATCCTCTGGGGACCGAATTCCACTAATGTCCGGCACCACATTTTCAGGCCTGAACCAGGCTACAGGGCTGCAACAATTCCTTGTGAATTCAATGTATCGTGATACACTTTCAAATGATACGCGTGTCGTATCATGTCATGTGTATCACAATGTAGGAAATCAAGTAATGTCTGAAGATGGGCTAGTGTAAAAAAAATCAAAGCCTGCAAATATCTCTCAAGTTTACATGTATACTATGTATATTTGACTCATTTAGCCAACAATTACACTCCATTTTAGTTAAAAATGAACTCTACCTCCAGTTATAAACTTGTTGTTTCTGATAATTCAGGCGGTATTCATTTGGAAACACTAAATTAGTATCGTATCGTTGATCATGTATCGTGATTCGTATCGTATCATGACCAAGTGTATCGTTGCAGCTCTACCAGGCTATAAAAGAAAGTGATGTTAATTTAAATGAGAATAGATCGTAAAAGTACCGTCTCACCTGTTTGAAGTTTGACATATAAAACTGTCTGGTTGAGGGCTCGACTAAGACGTTAACAGGACCATCAGTCAGATCTATTCTGCTGTCGTCAAAGAATAATCGTCGACTCATCGTTAACTCCGGTCTCATTTTCTTTACTGAAATTTAAAGTTATGTGAAACACTCCGGTAGGGTGATGAAATAGAAATGGAGAATAATCTTACTCAAAGTTGTTATTTTTATGAATATTAATCCAAATTGACACTGCCATTCTTATATATTAATTAAATGCAATGGCTCTCGGTGGCGAAATTATATATGTTAGTTTATCGCAAATAGTTGCGTCTCAAATCGAGATGTAAATATTTACAATTGAGCATAGATGAGATGATGTTTCTATGGAGATGATGTTTCTATGGAGTGGTTTGGTCGATTTCTATGAAATTGTTTTTATGTGTAACCAATCAGGTAAGTGGGTGTCAGACCAGGTAACACGAGTTCCAGGGTAAGCAACACCAAACCTAGCACACCAGAATGACAGAAAACAAGTCAAAGTGAAGCACTGGCAGGTAGACCATAAATGGCCTATTTGTTAGTCAACATAGGTTTTAGTAAGAAAGAAAAACGCCTCAAACATATTCGTCATTTTACCCACATAATATTGGCGGAGCAACAATGTAATGGATGTCAAGAACAAGAGGAGAGTGTCTGCAAAGTATATGAAAGAAAGGGGATATATTAGGGTCAGGGTCCCAATCACATGCAGACACTGTGTTCCTCGTGTTCTTGGCATAAAATTTTGAGTCGGAGAGCAAAGTCACGGAGCGGCTGGAAATATTTTGAAAAGTAATTAAGAATGTACAGATCGAAAGAGGGTAATTAAAATCAAAGATACCTAAGAATTTGTAATTTAAGGAAAAAGGTAAAACTTTAAAAATTTTGAAGACCAAAGAGGTAAAGTTTTTGAAAAGTCAAAAGAAAGATACAACCAATAGGATCTTCCTCAGTTGCAAGTCGCTAACCTGTGCCATATTAAGCATATGAACACAAAACTTTTCGGCCTTTACTCGAGATGTAAATATTTACAATTGAGCATCGTTGAGATGATGTTTCTATGGAATTGATGTTTCTATGGAGTGGTTTGGTCGATTTCTATGAAATTTTCAGTGATGTTAGTAGAATGCTACATTCCCCAGTTGGCATTGCACCTGAGTAGTAACATATCAATTTCATGCACTCAAACAAGTCCATAATGTCTTTAAATGTATTTGTGACATACAATCAACTGCCAGAAGAAAAGCATCAGTATCCACCCCTGTTCAAGTGGTCCTGCTCAATTGCTATGATGCTGGTAGGTTCTGCTGAATTGATATTATGATGTTAGGGCAAACTGATGCTGCTAAGAAAAAGTACCGTTATTTTTTATAAAGTTGTCATTTACACTGTGATCGGATAATATGAACATATCCAGGAAAAGCCATTATGTGTTTCAAAATACTATGTAATATCCTATAATTTATTACCTGTTTCCTCATTTCTGGTCGCGTTTGCGATTTCTCTGCCATTTTGAGTGCGTGATACTCATCAACAGTGTTCGCGCTGGACCGAAAAACAATTTAGCCAAAAGTTTAGCCAAATGAAAATTTTATTAGCCAAATGAAAAAAACTTTAGCCAAATTCTTTTTGGCCAAATTAAAAAAAACTATGGCCAAATTAAATCATCGTTTTATGGTCGGTTCACAATTAATGACTAAAACGTCAAATCTAACAGGCACAGGTAAAATACACAATAATTTAACTAATTTTGATGAACTAGAAATATTTTTATATATGTCATTTATTAAAAATTTATTAATCTTTATGTGAAAGAGTGATTGGGGGGGGGGGGGGGGGGGGTTAACCCGGGATTGGGTATACAGACATTCCCCACCGGACATTTCCCCACTTTCTTCTTTTAAATCATTAAATATTAATTATCCTTGCGAAAATATCTAAGTGACATCTGGAAACTAATAACTTAATATTGTTACGCCATTATCAAGTTACAATCTGTCATAAACGCATGCATATTATTTTGAATGTATCGGTATTAACGAAAAATAGCCACAAAATATCTGTCGTGATTCACATTTGGCTGATTAAGCTATTGTCTTACACTTGGTGCTCATAAACCTTGGCCGTCATAAATACAATGTCATCATAAACATGCATTGTGCAGGAGCCCCGTGAGTGACCAGACAGACAATGGGGGATTAGCGGATTAAATGTAAAATAATGATATGACCTTTTGCTGTTTCGTGCAGAGTGACGGGTTTCCCTTTTTACTGTCCGTGATCGGTTTTCCCTTTGTACAGTCGGCGATATATTCCCACTTACGTATACAATGTTTTCGACTAGATCGTTCACATCACAGAATTAAAAACCCACTTGCCAAAAATTCATGCTTCCAGTCTCTATTTGGGGTCAAAAAAAGTTTAGCCAAAAGTTTAGCCAAATGAAATTTTTATTAGCCAAATTCGAAAAAGATTAGCCATTGGCTAATTTGGCTACCGACAGCGCGTACACTGCTCATCAACTTGATTTCCCACCGTTAAATTGTAACACCCAAATAGCAAGCCCAGCGCCAAATCACAATGAAAGTAATCTACTGTTACCTACATTACACAAATGGAACCTTCCACAGCCACAGCTGTCAATCAAATAATTATTAGCAGAAATATTCTACCAATCAGCGATGAACCGGTCGCTTGCTGCATTAATAATTCTTTGTTTGCCCTAATTTGATATCCGCGCATACTTTCAGTATTAACCCTTTCAGTGCCAGGGGCCCTAATTTACCGTCTGTAAAATCGGCCCTAAAAAATAAAAAATAAATAAAAAAATTCAGGTATGCTTAAGCATGGTATAGCGAATTTAAAAAAAAACTGGATAAAACCTTAGGGGCATCTTATAACTCAAAACTATCACCAAGTATTCATAGTAATAAGTTTGATGCCCATGAAAAACGTAAGATTCCCTGGCACTAAACCTACAAAATAAGTCTGTTAAAGAATATAAGAAAACATTGTTAGGCCAATGCATTCTCTTATATATGCGAGGCGACCTATGGTCGACTCGCATATATAAGAGAATGCATTGGCACAGGGTATATGGGTTGATACACAGATCGGACCTGGCACTAAAAGGGTTAAATTGTCTATATTCACTTTTTTTTTCCTCAAATTATAATAATCTGATATGTCAAATGATGTTGGAAATTGATCCATAACTATAACACAATATTACAATTTGCGTGAAAATTGTAATACTTTTTCACAATTAACCCTTTCATGATGGGAGCTGCGGTGGTGCAGCATTAAGGACCATGTGCCAGTGCATTCTCTTATATATGTGAGTCTCCCATAGGGAGCCTCACATATATAAGAGAAAGCACTGGCTTACAAGGTAAAGGTAAATATTCTTAGGCCAATGCATTCTCTTATATATGTAAGGCGCACTATGGGCGACTCCATATATAAGAGAATACATTGGCATAGGGTTTTTGTAAAAATTCAGGAAGCTCCAGTCATCAAAAGGTTAAAGATGAAAAAATGTATGTTCTCTGGTGTATTAAAGATTATCGAAGGGCAATGTAAAACTAGTTAAACTATTTCTGCAGATTCCTTGTCTCCTAGCAACTGTAAGCTCCTCCCTATTTAATATGCATGAAAACACCAATCAAAATAATCAACTAACCTGGACTAGCTTGATCTTGATGTGAGCGGCGCATCGGTTTCCGAGGACTATCTATAACAGGACGTAAAGAGAAATTTAATCGAAGCTTGAACTCAATGTCTGTTGGCAGTTGATACTAGTAGCAAAAGACAAGAAGTTAGGCTAAAGTGCAAAACAGATCAAATAATTTTGTTATGTATTGAAGAAAAATAATTTCAGAAGGAATACCAAAAAGAATATTTAAAAATAATGACGACCAATTATTATAAGATAAATAATAAATAAGTTATAGTCAGAAAAAATAAGATCAATTTGATTTGATGGTTTATTTATACCATAGCCGACATGATCGACTAATGTGCAACCAGCTTCTGCATGCGGACCGAGTTTATCTATTTCAGTGTTAGGGCTAACCAGGTGTGAGCGATCACCAGATTTACAAGTTAACTTTTAACACTAGGTACCAACCCACTCAGAATTTTTAAACTTATAAACATCAGGGAAAAAAATTCTTGATGCAGGAGGGAATAAATAACTCAGGCAGGTGACAGCAAGCCTTGAAATAGGGTGTCTGTCATTTGCAGAATGAGGTTCCCAGAGGGTGAATTTAGTGATGCTACCCCGCATAGCGGGCTAGCATCACCAAATTCACCCTCTGGGAACCTCATTCTGCTGAGGAGTAAGCAGAATGAGGTCCCCAGAGGGTGAATTTGGTGATGCTAGCCCGCTATGCGGGGTAGCATCACTAAATTCACCCTCTGGGGACCTCATTCTGCAAATGACAGACACCCTATTTCAAGGCTTGGGCAGGTCTTGACAAACTGATTGCTGATTATTCCATCAGAATGCAAATCTCATATATTTAATTGAAATCATATATTGCAAATAAATAAATAAACCAACACATTAATATCTCAATTATTCTCATTTTCCCCATGTTGAAAAAAAACACAACAATTTTGGGAAAACAAATTTGCTGTATTTTCGGTGAAAAAGATGTCGGCAGGTTCATAAATAGATAGAATGACACACGTGTGTGACCTGGTTGATATTATTGCATTTGTTTGTTGTGATGCAATGGGAGAACTGGAGGTTCGAGTTTTACCTGGCGGGACGACAATGAGTGACAACTTTTTGTGATGGTTTTCGGCATATTTATAATAATTTATGATTTTGACGGCCCAGCAAACAATTGAAAGAGCGTCAGTCACTCAAAAGCGGTAGATATTAAAGAGCATTCTCATTTCTGAGCTTTTGTGATGGTTGATAATGATTGATGATTTTATGGATTTCCGCGATTCCTGTGATACGAATAATGGTTATTAGACATATTTTTCATTATCTTGCCGTTAAGCAGAATATATTGGCTTCGGAAATTCTGAAACATTTGGTTTGAAATCGGAATGTGAATCTTTAAATGCTGATTGATGCATAACGTATTTATGGGTAGAGGGGTAATGTCGCAAGAGCTATACTCGACCTTCACCTCAGAATTTGCAGTCATGTTATATTCAACTAATTAACGAGTCTTTTTCGGGTGGTTTCTAGAACACCAAAGTGGGTGCAACATCTTGATATATAAGTCAACTTGCACATGCGGGTGGAATGGAGTCGATTTGAGATTATAGATGCGCGCCCTACGAGTATACCATTTATTGAGGTCAAGGATGAGTATAGCTCTTGCGACATTACCCCGCTACCGTATTTATGTTGCTGTAAATATTCTGAAAGCAACATCAAGCCTTGAAATAGTGTCAGTCATTTGCAGAATGAGGTCCCCAGAAGGTGAATTTAGTGACACTACCCTGCAGAGTGGGCTAGCATCACTAAATTCACCCTCTGGGGACCTCATTCTGCTTAGGCCTCATCTTCTGAGAAGTATCTATAGCCTCAAATTAACATTGTTTTTGTTGTTACTTTTTCTTTTCTGGGAAGTTTCTACATCTTAGATGTAGCAGTTAAGGCCTAAGCAGAATAAGGTTCCCAGAGGGTGAATTTGGTGATGCTAGCCCACCGAGCAGGATAGCGACACTAAATTCACCCTCTGGGGACCTCACCTGCAAATGGCAGACATACTCTTTGCAGGTTTGAGCAACATACCAATACTGTCTGCTCTGGTAAGACGTTGTGATGTCTGGGAATGGTCTGATGATTGTGAGAGACGGTCTGATATTGGTGAAAGACGCTCAGAAATACTATGTGATAAACGCTCTGGAATTATTTGTAGTGGCGACAACCGATCCTTGTTTGATGACTTTTTCGGAGAACTGGATGGCACAGCTATGAAATGTTTCATATGATAACGAGGCTCGTTATCCTGAAATTCTTTGAGCTCGCCCAGGGTGAAGCTTCTACTCCTCGACATTTCACCACAATCATCGTAGCATTTGACGAGAAATTTAGAGTCGGCATCCTCCCTGATAGAGACCAGTAACTGTGGAGAGCTGATTGGTGTCCGTGATGAAGTATATGAACTTGCTTTCTCACTATCCTTGATGTTATCATTGTGGTCGACTTGCAGATATCTATCAACAATGAACTGCTGTTCGTCTGCGATTAATGCCTCACAGAATGATTGAAACGCGTCTGGTCCTCTCGTAACAATGATATCCAGGAGCTCTTCTGCTTGTTGGTCTGGTGATTTGCCATGCTAAAAAAGCAATATTTAACCCTTTACCCAACAGAACGGCCCTGTGCCAATGCATTCTCTTATATATGCGAGTCGACCATAGGTCGCCTCGCATATATAAGAGAATGCATTGACTTAACACATTAACAATTATAAAATTGTTAAAGAATGTAATAAAAAATGGTAAAAAGTGTTAAAAAAAAGATTTTTTTAGGCCAATGCATTCTCTTATATATGCGAGGCGACATATGGTCGACTCGCATATATAAGAGAATGCATTGGCACAGGGTATAACTGTAACCATCACAATGTGGACAGGCAGCCGGTTCCAATGATATCCATATTTGTATGGTTCTATTGAGACAGACCGAAGATATTTTAGGCTGTTGAAGCTTTATTTGGCCGGTTTTGGCCGGTTTGTTGGGTAAAGGGTTAAAAGCCAATTTAATTTTCGAGTCACTGATTATTTTTTTTAAAGTGCCTTGGTATACAGTTTTAATAACAATCTATGCCATAAAATATGATTAAAATACTTTATCGCAATTTGGAACATCTGTATCTCAGAAGATGCCCCTAGAGAAATAAAAAATAGCTGAAATCATAGAAACATTTCCCCGTTTTGGCTCTCAGAATGCAACAGAATTCAAACTAAAAATCTGTTTTCAATGGAAGGGGAATAACTCTATATCTTAAGATATAGAGCTAATCCCCTTCCATTGATAATAATGAAACTTTATCACAGAACACAAGTCCGTATCTCAACAAAAACAACATGTTCACAGTTGTTTTATAATGGATAAGTTGATAATACAATGTTTTGGAGCTTCAACTTTCAAATGGTATATAATATGGCATATATTTATATAATGTGATCTGGGGGTTCGAAAATTAAGTGGGCTTTTAAGTATGTAACAAAGAAACTAAGAAATTACTGCTTTGTTTGACCCATGTGTTGGTGAAGGGGGAAAACCGGCGACTCTGGAGTCCACGAGAAGAGGTACAGTAATGCCCTAATTAATCGACTTCTTAACCACAGCAGAATTATGGGTAACTTTTCAGGATTTAGTCGGAAATATGGCTTGTTGCCATTCATCGGAAAGCTCTCGGGGAGAGCTTTCCGATGAATGGCAACAAGCCATATTTCCGACTAAATCCTGAAAAGTTACCCATAATTCAGAGCACAATCACTTCAGTTTTATTGGGTATCACATTCTCCTGTATATAATGCAACTGAATTAATAGCCTGCACCATTTATATAAGCTTTATATATTTCAAAATTTTATTGGTGTTGTACCATCCATATCAGTATAAATATAACAAGAGATGTGCACTCGAGTGCTAGCATACCCCCACCGTGGCAAATTCAACCCGCATTATCCCTAAACCCAACAAAAAAGATTTTTAACTTTAAAGGGGTACTGTACGCCATTTTCATTAAATTTCCGGTGATAACAACGATGTAATATCGATAATATATAGAAACATAAGTAATTTGAGTCGAAGATGTATTGTGTAAACGCTCAGGTTAATAGGCTATCTTAAAATTTAATAATTTAAAAGTTAATAATTTGATATAAATTGAATTTATGACTGGCGTCAACTAAATTACGAATTTCCGTGTACACGACGTAATCAAATAAAGTAATTGAGGGATACTGGATTGTTAAACCGATCGCGCACACGATCGTTTAAATATAATGATGATACGGGGAGAAAACTCAAGCCACTAACTGACTAGTGACGATACAATAACTCAAATGAGAATATGGGACTAGTATGCATATAATATAACTTTTATTTGGTTTATTTGGTTAAAAACTGTACAAAAATTACTCGACAACGACAATTTGCATTTTTGCATTCCGGTAAATTTGCCATCCGTAACACTACTTCGTACTCAACAGATTTTCAAATAATGGAAAAATTGTTACCTTATTCTCCGACTCGGAGACTATAGAAACCAACAACAACATTTTGGGTACAGTATCCCTTTAAAGAAAAATTCCGACTAATATTAGCGATATGGTGTCACAAGATGCTTGTACAGAAAAAATTATTCAAATTTGTTCATATTTGTTAAAGTTATTAAGTCGGACAAATAAGTCGAAAATGAAGTGTAATATTACGAAAAACAGTCTGAGCCAATCCCTAGCCGCATCATGTAGAGAGGGTATTGTGAGCAGCATGTATACCAAAAATTTTTGAAATCGGTTCATATTTGTTAAAGTTATTAAGTCGGACAGAATTTTCTAAGTCAAAATAAGTCGAAAATGAGGCGTAACTTTTTTTTAAAAGTCGGACCGAACCACAATTAGCATCATGCGGAGAGGCAGTCCTAAGGAGATTGCATACAAATTTTTTTTGAAATCGGTTCATAGTTGTTCGAGTTATGAGGTCGGACGGACGGACAGACAAAGGAGGGAGAAAGCGTGATGGAAGGACAGACGCAGTCAATCCAGTATACCCCCCATTTTCTTCGAAAGTGGGGGTATAAAAATAAATATTATTATCAGACCAGTATGCATGATGTACATATGAATGATATATAAAAAAGCGTTTAATGATTATTGGCCTAATGTGCCTCTTTATAATGAACTTTTTTAATGGCTGACACCATTCAAACATATTTGAATCCAAACTCTCCATGGACCCTTCACACCAAATGACATTTCTTTACTGGTCAAACTCATTTTAACAAATTTGTAACGCTGTCACCCAGGACCCTCCATACTATATATAAGCCAACTAGGCCTGATGGCTCTTGAGAAGAAGACATTTTAAGAATTACTATGGGGAAGAGTTATGTCCCTGGTCTCACCCCTATTTAACCTGGTGAGTGGTGACCCTATTTGAACAAATCTGAATCCCAGTTATCCATGGACTCACCATACAAAATATAAGCTAACTAATGCTAAATGGTTCTTTTGAGAAGATGTTTTAAGAATAACTATTGAGGGAAAGTGTTATGTTATGCAAAAATACAAATTGTCGTTGTCGAGTAATTTTTGTAAAGTTTTCAACCAAATGAATCAAATAAAAGTTTTATTATATGCATACTAGTCCCATATACTCATTTAAGTTATTGTATCATCGCTAGTCAGTGAGAGGCTTGAGTGTTCTCCCCGTATCATCATAATATTTTAAGCGATCGTGTGTGCGATCGGTTTAAAATCCAGTATCCCTCAATTACTGTTTTTGATTACGGTAATTCGTAATTTAATTGACGCCATTTTATGGCTCCAGTCATAAATTCAATTTATATCAAATTATTAACTTTTAAATTATTAAATTTTAAGATAGCCTATTAACCTGAACGTTTACAGAATACATCTTCGACTCAAATTACTTATGTTTCTATATATTATCGATATTAGATCGTTGTTGTCACCGGAAATTTAATGAAAATCGCGTACAGTACCCCTTTAAGAAATACTAGAGACTAGTAGAGAGGGAGCAAGTTATGTCCCTGGCTCTACCTCTATTTGACCTGGTGACCCCATTTGAAAAAATATGAATCCCTGTCATCCAAGGACTCTCCATAGCAAATATAAGCTGAATAGGTCTGATGGTTCTTGATATTAAACATTTTTAAGAATTTCAATGGATGGACAAGTTATGTCACTGGCTCCGCACTTATTTGACCCAGTGACCCGATTTGGAAAAAAATATCGCAGTCACACAAGGACCGTCATACCAAATATAAGCTAAATAGCCCTCATGGTTCTTGAGAAGATGCTTTAAGAATTTCTATGGATGGAAAGAGTGATGTCCCTAGATCTACCACATTTTGACCCGGTGACCCCATTTGAACAAATCTTAATCTCAGAACCTAATTTGACTCAATTCTGACTTTATAGGTTCTGGAGAAGAAGATTGTTGATGAACATATGGACGGTGGGATGGACGAGGAGTGATAACTATAGCTCTTGGTCTCAGGTGAGCTAAAGAAAAGCCTCCCTCTCTCCATCCAGTTTCCAATCTGTAATTGCCTGAGAACACAGATATTTATTTTTAACCCTTTACCCAACAAACCGGCCAAAACTGGCCAAATAAAGCTTCAACAGCCTAAAATATCTTCGGTCTGTCTCAATAGAACCATACAAATATGGCTATCATTGGAACCGGCTCATTGACCACATTGTGATGGTTACAGTTATGCCCTGTGCCAATGCATTCTCTTATATATGCGAGTCGACCATAGGTCGCCTCGCATATATAAGAGAATGCATTGGCCTAAAAAAAATATTTTTCTACATTCTTTGACAATTTTATAATTTTTAATATGTTAAGCCAATGCATTCTCTTATATATGCGAGGCGACCTATGGTCGACTCGCATATATAAGAGAATGCATTGGCACAGGGCCCTTCTGTTGGGTAAAGGGTTAATGGCCTAACTGTCAGATTTACACCTGAGGTCATCAGTGGTCACTATGAATATACAAAAATTGAGAATTTGGATTGTTAGTTATCATAAGCCATTCTGGGCCATAGATTATTTATATACAAACAGTTAAAATTGTGATACAGGCACGGCATACAGTAATGCTCTAATTAATCGACTTCTTAACCACAGCATAATTATGGGTAACTTTTCAGGATTTAGTCGAAAATATGGCTTGTTGCCATTCATCGGAAAGCTCTCGGGAAGAGCTTTCCGATGAATGGCAACAAGCCATATTTCCGACTAAATCCTGAAAAGTTACCCATAATTATGCTGTGGTTAAGAGGTCGATTAATTAGAGCATTACTGTATGTGGGGTATTAGTAACACAGAAGTTTAAGATATTCTGTGTTCTCAGCTATCTTAGATAGCTTCTTCTCTTTACATGTTCTCGATTTTAGAGTGATTTAAACCAAATTTGCTGGGGATGTTATAATGGCAATAGTTTAATGTTTTAAACAAGTTTTAAAAACAAAATTTAATTGAGCTAGGCTAAGGAAATTTCTTGGGGCAGAAATATTTCCTCGGCAAAAAAGCCCAGGATATAGTTGCATACTTGACAGTGCTCTCACATATAACCTCAGTTTACAATTAGAACTTAGTCCATTATCATGACAAACTTTGGTTGGGTCTGGTTTAAAATTGCTGATTATCAAGATAATCCTTGTGCAGTTATCGCAGTAGTCCTTGGCATTCAACAATAAATATTTGCTGTCAGCAGACTCCACAGAGCGACATTAAGGTATCTCCAGCAATTTGTTTCAAATTTGCACAAAACATCAGCAGGTTCTGAAATTTGCCTCCGCCAAAAAATAGTCGACAAAATTTCTTTTCATCAAGGCATCTGCTTCGGCTCAGCTGATAGCTGATACTAATTAACAGGGCTGATACAGTAATGCCCTAATTAATCGACTCCATAACCACAGCAGAATTATGGGTAACTTTTAGTCGGAAATATGGCTTGTTGCCATTCATCGGAAAGCTTTCCGATGATTGGCAACAAGCCATATTTCCGATTAAATCCTGAAAAGTTACCTATAATTCTGCTGTGGTTATGGAGTCAATTAATTAGAGCATTACTGTAGCTCCACTGGTGAGTAGGGACCTGCCAATCGGATGTTTTCATTTCGAATCGAATCAGGCAAACGATTTGAAATCGTATCGAATTTCGAATAGAATCATTGTTACTGAGCCAGCCAAGTTCAAATACATAGAACTTCGAAGAAACACCTAAAATTGCCTGGTGATAGATGTAGAGCAATATGCGCAGATTATGCGCTTATCTACACATCTCTATGCATTTTCTTTGCCTATTAAAGCAATCGTTAAGTACAGGTAAGAGCATGCATGAGAGAACCAATGTCGACGTAAATACGGACAAGCATACTGCATGATGCCTGCTTCATTTCGTTTAATAGCGCAGTATTTTTCAATACACATGCGGTGATTGTGTTGTCTGTCGCTTGAACTGACAAACTTACCAGACAATGTTTACAAAAAATATTCAGGATTTAAGATTCAGACTCGCATTTACGCAAATCAAACAAGAGATCTAAAATCTGGCACAAATGTGTTATGGAATTCCCATGATTCCTGGAACGACACTTGCACACAGCCTTGTATAGCAATTTTGTTGTTCACTTATGTCATTATTACAGATTGGGTCAATTAGTTATAGATTAGTTGGCGATAACGTTACATGTCCTGGCATCGGACATAATGGTACATACATGCGTTCAAGTCGTTTACTATGCTATTATAGTGAATTTTCTTTTCTGGTAAGAGCATTGTGGTCTGTACAAATCAAGGAATGCACCTGTCACCAAAGATTTGACGAAATCTGAATCCGAATCGCATCGAATCAGTTCGCAGGGCCCTACTGGTGAGAGCTAAAAATTGTCAACTCAACCAAAATATGCCCAGTGTATGTTTATAGGGCATAACATTTCCTTTTGTTTGATATATAACTTGACGGAGTCAATTGAAGCGAAATCAACATATCGTACGCCGTACGGGGAATTCGCAAGTTCGGCAATTGTGATCGTAGTATCTGTGTATAAACAATACTAATCAGACAGGGAAACTGACAACCACTTTTTAACGGTAGGTTTCGCTAGTAATCAATATCTAGAACTACCCTTCGTTTGATACTATCAAATTATACATCAAAAGAAAGGAAATTTCATGGCCAATAAGACACATTGAAATATATTATGACAGAGATGAACGGTTTGAGAATCTGTGAGGGTTATGATAGATGGTGCTTTTTCCAAAAATTGTTCTTTGTGAACCTTGTCACTGGTATAGTATATATATTGGTGTATCCAGGTATATCTGGAATTTTCCCCCAGGGGCCTCTCTGAAGTCATGGCACCATGAGCTAGAAGATTTTTTTTTTGGGCGTCTGCAATTTGGCACCCAAACCGGTTACGTGATGGTAGGACAGCAGATTTTGTAAGGACACGATCCACACTGGCCAAAAATTTACTTTTTCCAAATGAAACTATTTTTCTTGCTAAATTCTTTTGAAGTTGCAAAATGCTATTTGTTTCTTCAACATTGGTTCTTATATTTTGACAATCGCTGTTTGAACTACTTTTTATGTCAATTGGAAAGCTGTTAATTATCAATAATTCTCATCTCTCTCTCTCATAGAACAATAAACCAATCACAGAACAATAAAACTGTAGAAGAGTTGCTACATCAGAAGGGCACATCGATATAAAGAGGATTAGATATGTAAACACCACTATTAAATAGTAATGCTATCAGATTAACTGCATCTTTATAGAGGTGTTAACTTTTCTTAATTTGGTATGCGACATTAAGGCAATGTCTACAGCAATTTGTTTCAAATTTGCACAAAACATCAGCAGGCTCTGAAATTTGCTCCGGCTTAAAAATCTATGCATTTGCTGACACTAATTATTAACATGGCTGATACAGTAATGCCCTAAGTAATCGACTCCTTAAACACAGCAGAATTATGGGTAACTTTTCAGGATTTAGTCGGAAATATGGCTTGTTGCCATTCATCGGAAAGCTCTCGGGGAGAGCTTTCCGATGAATGGCAACAAGCCATATTTACGACTAAATCCTGAAAAGTTACCCATAATTCTGCTGTGTTTAAGGAGTCGATTACTTAGGGCATTACTGTAGCTCCATCGATGAGCTAAAAACTGTCATTTCAGACAAAATATGCCCCAGTGTATGTTATAGGGCATAACATTTCCTTTCGTTTGATATATAACTTGATGGAGTCAATTGAAGCGAAGATGACATACGGGGAATTCGCAAGTTTGGCAATTGTGATCGTAGCCAATATAACACCACTATTAAACAACCTGCAGGAGGTTCCGGAAATTATGATGTTATGATGTCGAGTCCTACGCCGATGACATTGTGGCCAATTTCCAGTGAAAAACTATAATGGGAATATCATGATGACCATAACATTGACTCAGTTGAAAGACATACACTATTTCAAACGTCGACATACAGTGATTCCGATGCACCAATTTCTGAGTTCCAGTTACGAATTAATGGCCAATTGCTATTGCGCTGAATTAGGTCCGTACTCATTACGGGAGTATATAGAACACAGCATGACATTTTACGTCCATACTCAGTACTGACATTTTCTCAGCCAAGATCTTAATGGTATTGATTCACCAATATTTTTTCAACTTTCTTGAGGAATTAACAAGAACATCGCTAGGGCGTGGCAAAATACGCCTGTGATAATTCCAACAAAGGGCTATAACTCTGGGGAAAATTGGTGGGTGAAATCCAAATTTGAACTTGCCTGTAATTTGGGCTAATAAACCGACATACCAAATTTCATTCCATTCAGTTGAGACTATCTAAAGTTATCAAATGGAAACAAAAATTGAGTTCAAATTCAAATAAAAATGGCCATAACTCAAGTGGAACCCAAATTTGAACTTGACCTGTATTTTGTGCTAGTAAACCCACACACCAAATTTAATTCCATACAGTAACTGTTGAGACTATCTAAAGCTAGCATCCGGAAACCAAAAGCTAACAGACGGACAGACAGACTAGTAACATAATAGTTATACGTCCGATTTTTAAACAACGAGCATAAAGAAAGTGGGCAGGTAGGAACACGAATACTGAGGACCTCTGCTGCAATTCTCTCCTCCGTCAGATCAATCATTCAAATATTTAAATGGTTAAAAACTTCAGCAAAAGAGCCAATTTGGCCAAAAATCGTAAAAAATTGACAAACTAAGTGCCATAACTCAGCCCAAAAATGCAAACAACGTCCTTGGCACTCTTTTAAAAGCAGTTGTGATGGCAAACATCCATACCAAATTTCATTCAGATACGAAAACTCTAGGATGTGATATATGTCCGAACGGACTGAAAAATGGACAAATGGACTCAATCCAAATTTTCTTCGAAAAAGTGGGGGTAAAAAAGGTATTCAATATATTTAAATTTTTCTACTCATGTGTTTATTATCCTCCTGATTGAAAATATAAACAAAATTCTCAGGAAAAAAATATTTTATTAGGTAGTTTATACCCAGGAAACTACATAAAACTTGTTATAGGAAGAAATAGAAGATCTTTAACATTTCACTTACTTTCAATGTTCTTACCATACGTTGGTTTAAAATTTTTCTTGCAATCAGCTGCGTGAATAATCCATTATCAACATTTATATTCTCAACTAGCTCTGGCCTCCTTCTAATCAAGATCTCTTTCTCTCTGGGATCCATTCCCAGAATTCCCCTTACTTCCGTTTATGATAGAGTCAAAACATCTATTTTACCTGAAATGAATAAATGATAATAACAAGACAGTCAATGACTGTGGATCGCTCACCAGACTGTAAAGACGGAGAAGACTGGGACTCTGAAGACTTGTCAAATCACTTTAAAACAATAGAGAGGTGGATCAGTTCAGGAAACACTTAAATTGGTAGCTGTAACGAACCAAAAACCTATTAATAACTGATCATCAATGGATTGTATATTACCTAACAATATTAATGAGTCATCGGGGCAATATGCATGCATCTCATTTTCTTAATAAATACTGATGGATGTGAATCATTGAAGGCAATGAGTGGTGGATGGGAAGTAACTCTTACAATGTGCTTTCAAACTTTTGCTGTTGTCAAACTTCATCGATCTCGGTGTTGTACTGAAATCTGCCACTTGAATTTTATCATGCTGAAATCCTTGACCTATGACAGTATACCGGTATATGGGATGGAGACTTTGGCTATAATTCCCTTGTGACATTCAACTCCTGGAATCCTGGAGTCATGTTTATAGTTTACATCATTCTTACTGAGATTATAAAGAATTAAATAATTTGGCGGTCTATTTATAGATCATTTCCGACAGTGTTATCTGTCTGTGCATGTGTTTGCTAGTATCGCAAAGTTTCTTAGCACAAGAGCAATGTTGTACTGGTAAGTACTCTAGCTGTAATCTGTAGAAACCGTGGAAATGCAGTCAGTGTATGGTATGTACCTGAGAGAACAGATTCGATAAAATTTGAATCAGGAGAGCCGATTTCGAATCGAATCGAATTAGACAAACGATTCTGAATTGCATCCAATTGAATCGATTCGCAGGGCCCTAACTAGGGCTGCATCGATTCATCGCGATACACTTGTATCGCGATACGCTGTCACACGATATGCGTATCGTATCGTGCAAAGTGTATCGTGTTACAAAAAGTCACCCCTTTTTTGTCATCGATTGGAAAAATAACCCATATTTACTGTTTTTGTTTATGCAATTTAGGTAGAAAATCATGCAGAACATGTTTTTTATTTTTAGCGTATCGTGATACGTATCGTATTGTTGGTCATGTATCGTGATATGTATCGTATCGTGAAAACGTGTATCATTGCAGCCCTAGCCCTAACCAAGACATCCCGCATTATTTACCCAGAATGCATAATAATTCACAGCTAAGAGATCGAGTTATACCCTTTCCATTGAAATTAATAGACTTAATAAATTAAGCATAGAAGTTGCAGAACACAAAAACAACATATTCACAGTTTATTTGACCGAATAAGTTGATAATACAATGTTTTGGAGCTTTCTCTTTCAAATGGTATATAATATGGAATATGTTGTATATAATGTAATCTGGGGATTCTAAAATTAAGTGGGCCCATTAATTACATCATTAGTTACTTGAGTTATAATCAGTGAACCTCCAATTAGGATAATTCTAAATAAATAAAAGGTCAGCCGACCACAGTGTCCCCCGACAACGTTGCAAGTCGATGCCGCTTTGTTCAAGAAATTAAAAAAAATGTTGAAATGTTCCAAGTCGAAAGGGTTAATAACTCCATTACAAAAATAATTTTTATGTCATCTATATACATGTTGCACATTTCCAATATGTGGGTAACAATACACTGAAGTTTCAAATATATACGAAAAACAAGATAAATTTTAACTTTATATTAGTTCATCTAATAACCTGAGGTTTCCGATCAATGTCGTTAGATCATAGATGCTCGAATTATATTCCAATACAAGTTGATAAACGAAGTCAGTTTTGGAGCATGACGTCGATATTTCAGTCAAGAACGCGATGACGTCATATTTCGCGCCATATAAAGAATGGAATTAGAAAAGCTGGCTATGAATGTGATCGCCGGCGAAAAGCTGGCTACATTTGTGATCGATTTAAAAAGCTGGCTACGAATGTGACCGGAGCCTTGTGACAATGACCCCATCGGCCTCAGTGCATACAATGATCTACTGCAGCAGCCCCATCGACAACTTAAATTAATTGTCAATCACTCGTTCATATCAAACTGCATTCATAATTTCATATCAAACTTCATTCATGCATGTATGCATTTTTATGAACATGCATAACTGAAACATGCTTATTAAAGTAAAATATGCACATGCTATTAAATTGCAACATCCATGATGGCACCTGACATCCGAAACTTCGTTCATATCCTACTTAAATTCATTCATATTATACTTCGTTCATTAAACTTTAATCTTGAAACTCTGTTTTTAAATTGTGTAGAATATGAACTTCATTCATTAAACTTCATTCATTAAACTTCTTTCATATTATACTTCGTTCATTAAACTTAGTTTTTTAACTTTGTTCATTAAACTCGAATAAACGCATTATAGTTTAAACATTATTATCGTTGATACATTGTTTTGTCACTGTCCCTAGGAATCAATGTTTGTTAAATATAATAATTATCTAGAGGTGTGACTGTCCCAATGGGACTACAGATACCCCCTGTTTTTAAAATACTAAGATGTTTCACATGTGAGTAAACATTTAGTTAAAATAATAAAATAACAGTTCCCATTGCAGGTGTACAACCATAACCCTAATCTTAAACCTATAGACCGAAAAATGTAGGAATAAAAGCTTGGACAAAATCATGCATGTTGCGAAAATAATTCTAAGTCGAAAAAGGGGAATAACTCCACACAAAAAATGTCGCACAGACGTCATAATCGCAGGTGCACAGGTTCGCATGGTACTAAATATCAGTGCCAAGATTAAAAAACATTGAAAGAAAAATGTAGGAATAAAAGCTCGGACAAAATTATGCATGTTGCAAAAAAAATTCTAAGTCGAAAAAGGGGGATAAGTTCAGACATTTTTTGGTGGAGTTATCCGGGATAACTCCACCAAAAAATGTCGGACAGACGTCATAATCGCAGGTGCACAAGTTCCCATGGTACTAAATATCTGTGCCACGTTAAAAAAATTGACCTAAAAATGTAGGAATAAAAGCTCGGACAAAAGTATACATGTTGCGAAAAATTTATAAGTCGAATAAGGGGGATAACTCAAACAAAAAAGGTCCGACCGATGTCATAATCGCAGGTGCACAGGTTCCCATGGTGGTTGATGTCTGTGCCAAGTTTCAAGGAAATTGATCAAAAAACGACTGAGAAAAACTCCGTACAAGTTTGTGTCCACGGACGGACAAGCTGACTCCAGTATACCCCGCCTAACTTCGTTGTGGGGGGTATAATAATATTAAGTCAATATACTATATTAAGTCAATATACTATAGAAATACAAGTTGGGCAAGTACAAATTCTGTGAGATGGATTTTCATTGGCAGATGATTTGTAGGAAAATACACATTACAAATTTTCATGCCACACAAACAATCGCCCATTCTGAGTTTATATAATCATATTCTGTATTTTTTTCTTGAAACGCTGGTGCATTCAGATTGTTTCTATCTTTCCCTGCTTACCAGAAAATAGCTGTTAGTTAATCGAATATTAATTCAGCTCAAAGTGGTGGGGATTCTTCAGGATTTTTTTGAAAACCACCCAATCTATAAATAATTCGTTCACAAATTGCCAACAGGTGAATGTTAAAAAACACGACATAAAACAAGTACTCTGGATATGAATTCGAACCACATTGATTACCGGATTATTGGCTACAATGCCCAAATTTCAATTGAATAATCCGAACAGTAGGGGTTATTGTGGCAGTAAATGCACATTGGATGTTCAGAAATTGGCTCTACTAACTGCATGCGTTCACACCAGTTCAATATGCGATGTTCGGTATCCGGTTCGTATTTTAGTCAATTGTTCGGGTATGCTGGAAAAGCTTGGAAGAAAGATATTGCGAATTTGCATTAACTGGTTCGCTGCTAAATATCCTACATACACGTAATAAAATGCGTATATATATTTCAACAAACAGAAAATTATTGAATTTTATGCTCGCAGTTGATAATTTGTACTCTTTTCTCAAATTTGACCCCCACATATATGTATTTGTGATTATGTTATGAGCATGGATGTCTCAATAGGCTATGGTTATGAGTCTGGATGTCTCATTAGGATATGGCTATGCCAATGGGCCTGGATGTCTCATTAGCCATTAGGCTATGGTTATGAGCCTTGATGTCTCATTAGACTATGGTTATGGGTCTGGATGTCTCATTGGGCAATGATTATGCGTCTGGATGTCTCATTAGGCAATGGTTATGAGCCTGGATGTCTCATTAGGCTATGGTTATGAGCCTGGTTGTCTGTTTGTCAATGTAGGTTATCGATATGAGCCTGGATGTCTGATTAAGTTATGGTTATGAGCTTGGTTGTCGGCCGCCCTTAGGGCAAAACATTTGTAATTTTTCTCAAACTTTTCGCGATATAAGTACCTTTTCTGACAATTTTATTGGTCGGCATCCATTCAAACTTCACAATGTCCCAATTTAATTATATATGTAACAATATTTCTGAAATATTACCTGACAAACACTATTTAAATGATTAAACTAAACAATAGTTGACTAAACAAGACAGTGTCATTGCCAAAGCCCATATCTGGGCTTTCAGCACTGAACCAGTTAAGGAATGAGTAATAGGTAACTGAATCGATAACTTCCTGCTTGTGTAGAATTATGTCACCTGAAGGATCCATGCCAGTTCGCAAAATGTGAATATATGGATGAAAAAATACGATTTAAGTACAATTCTGACAAGGTAGAGATTATCTGACCTAACGAGTGCATTAAGATAAATTTACTTAATTGCCATATGTGAAATGTGGTTAGGTAGTTGTATTTTTATCTAACGAAAAATCAACTTATCCGTTTTAGTGATAAATAACGGTGGGTGGTCTTCAGCCAATCAGATGATGGTATGCATAATAACAAAATCTGAAGTTGCCTAACTGGTAGCTCTCTCTCTCTATTTAGTAAAGGTACTATATTTATTAAGTATATTTTAATCAAGTGGAATATTACATGGTCAGTGATTCCCAGGACTGTGGTTGTGTTTAAGTAATATTACATGTCTATATTTTGTATTATTATTACATCAAATAAAAATCAATAAAATGTCAGCAGACTACAGTGTCCCCCGCTTTGTTAAAGGGTTAATAACTCCGTAAAAAAATAATTTTTCCATCATCTATATACATGTTGCACATCTCCAATATGTGGGTAACAATACTCTGAAGTTTCAAATATCTACGATCAAAACTGTAGGAGGAGTTGATTACACCATGAAGGTACCCTCAAACAGAAAATTATAAAAAATGTTGAAATTTTCTAAGTCGGAAAGGGTTAATAAATCCGTCAAAAAATAACTTTTCCGTCATCTATATACATGTTGCACATCTTCAATATATGGGCAACAATATTCTGAAGTTTCAAATCTCTGGGATGAAATCTGTAGGAGATTATTACACCATGAAGGTACTCAAAAGTGTGACGGACGGACGAACGGACGGACGGACAGAGCCCGTTTCTATAGTCCCCCAAAAATATATTTTTCGGGGGACAATAATCAATAAAGTACATCCACAGGCCTTCTAAACAGTGAGTGATAAATATTTAAAATATAATTTTTATTATAAATATTTACCTATAAGTAGATATAAGTATCTACTTACAGGTAAATATTGATAAAAATTATATTTTAATAATTTATCACTCACTGTTTACTCTCGTGTGCCAAATAATCGTACATGTACGATTATTAATATTCAATACAAAATCTGCCCTGTACGATCCTTATTCGCACCTGCATGATTATTAAAAATCAATGGATCTGTCCACAAAGAACTCGGCAAACTAATCAGTTTATCGCTTTTTTTTCTCTTCATCAAATGTGTATATTCGCGGCCGGTTGTTAACATTTGCACACGTGGAAAAACGCTTGCATCATGTTCTGACAAAACAGCGTACGAGTCTACTTTTGTTTAGCCCATATATCTCTGGTGACTCAGTAATGATTGTTGAATGTACTATGACGGGAACCACGTGGTTCGCTAACCAGTTATCCCAATGACGCAATGGAACATTCTGCTTTTAGTGATGATATAAAGCATGGTGTCACTGGTAAGGGGCTCCGTGCGGATGCAGTTAAAAATTTGTGTTTAACATTGGAATTACGAAATGATAGCCGTGTTTGAACGGCACAGAATTCAAACTAGTAACGCATGACTTTTTCTAATTCCAATAAAAAGACACAGCGTGTTAAACGTTGCCTCCATGACCCAATTACCGCTTTGGTGATTTTACAATTTAAAACACCTCTCTTCCCGGTGTCTTAATTCCCACGTGGTCTGCAGATTGTCGCGCGCACTGTATATGTACAGTCGCGAGCAGAAATAACAAACTGGGCAGTATGCATGGAGTCCCAAACTTCCCCAAAACTCACAACTCTGCAATGGTGATATTACACACGGCTAAACTAGGTATCAGTTGTGCAATAAAATTACTTGAAATTTACAATATTATTAATTTTGTCCCCATTTTCCGCCCTCGGAGCCCTGTACTATTATTCTGCCCTGTACTATTATTAATTTTGTCCCCATTTTCCGCCCTGTACTATTATTCCGCCCTCTACTATTATTTGGCACACAACAGTAGAAGGCCTGTAAGTACATCCTATTCCTAGTACAAATGACCACATCAGTCTAATTGCACATCTATTAATCCCTTCACACCTCATAATTACCATTATAATTTTTAGGCAGGTGGGTTGTCACACAGGGAAATGGACTATTGGGAGGGTTGGCTCAGGGGCAGGTACCGTAGTCACGGACCTGTAAAGGCTATTCTCAAAACACTGAGATTTTCAGTACCAAATTCCTGATAGACACATAATGCGTTGATGTGTATAATACCAATTCACCATACCATGTCGTCAATATACTAAATCAACATACTCAGTATTAAAGGGGTACTGTACCCAAGATGTTGTTGTTGGTTTCTATAATCCCCGAGTCGGAGAATAAGGTAACAACTTTTCCATTCTTTGAAAGTCTGTTGAGTACGAAGTAGTGTTACGGATGGCAAATTTACCGGAATGCAAAAATACAAATTGTCGTTGTCGAGTATTTTTTTTTACAGTTTTCAACCAAATGAATCAAATAAAAATTATATTATATGCATATTAGTCCCATATACTCATTTAAGTTATTGTATCGTCACTAGTCAATGAGTGGCTTGAGTTTTCTCCCCGTATAAGCATAATGTTTCAAACGATCGTGTGTGCAATGGGTTTACTAATCCAGTATCCCTCAATTACCGCTATACTTAAAGTAATTGACCACCAATAACGTGGTGTCACCCCCGTTAACATGGCGGGTACTATACCGCGGTATCCTCCAATACCGCAGTACTGATACTGCTTGTTAACGCGAACAAGTATGTGTGAGTAAATACCTCCCCTCAAATAGTGTTCAAACGATTAGTCGACAAATAATCGTCGACGCTGGTTTTTCGGGTAATCGACTCTAACTTCCACAGTCGACTAGTCGAAATACAGTATATAATCTCATCAGCTGGCCTTGACAATGCATGGTTTCACTAAATGTGGGTCAGAAAAGCAGCAAAGATAGCTAGTCTATGTTCAAGAAGCTTTCCAAAGTCCAAACATATGTCCTAATGTCGAGCTTGACATAGAACTACGCCGAATTTCGCCAATGCGATAATTCAATAATTCAAGTTAACCATTATCATTACAAGAGCAGTAACTCTATATTTGACTTCTAAAAAGTACGTGGTCCATAAACAGTAAATATTAGGTCGCGGCGTACTTGACCGACGTCTCACGCATGTTCCAGGTTAATGCCACGTGGTCTTTGCATTGCGTCATTTAGTTTCTAGGCTCGCGCACATTTCATACTCCCTATACCGCGGACGCAAAAATTCGTAGTGCGCATTTCTAACCAACACAGGTAAAGAGGGAGGGGCTTCCACAAAAGTGTTCGTCGACACTAACTGAGTCTAACTCTCTGCTTGCTACGTACGCCTTACGGAAGTTATGGCAACTTACAAAGTAGGCCTATGTACACATCGTATATATAATCATTAATAATTATAATGTGTGCCACACAGTGTGTGTGCACGTTTTCTTTTGTTTTGTTTTTTATTTTGAGCTGACTCTGAGACTGAGTATCGTTTATTTTCTATACACTGGCAGGGAAGTATTTATTTGATTTCATGATTAACAGAAAATCCCTCAATTATTTCCTCAATTATTTATTCTCATTATCATCGTAGATTCGTAGGGAACTTATTTGCGATTAGGTGGGTTTCTAGAGCACCGGTTCATTTGCAACAAAACCACGTGACGTGTCACGTGATTCAATTCTCCGATCACAGTAGAGTGTAAATAGTGTGATGATGGCACGGAATTTGTAATTTTCTTTCACATGTGCTTCACTAGTATAAGGTTGGTGATGTATTTGACCGACTAGTCGACGTCGACTCGACTTTTGGTGTTCGACTAGTCGACTCCAGAATCCCAGAGTCGTTTGAACACTACCCTCAAAGAGTTCCATGAAAATCACCGCGGTATTCAACAAAATTAATGCGGTGCCCGCTAAAAGACCACAGTATCATTATCGCCCAATACCGTAACTCCACCGCCATGACCGTCTCGATACCGCTACCGTTTATTACCGGTATCACCGCGGTCATGACCGGGGTATCACCCTGTTTTTCTGGTCAATTACTTTGAGAATAGCGGTATAATTTGATTACGTCTTGTACACGGAAATTCGTATTTTAATTTACATCATTTTATGGCTCCAGCCATAAATTCAATTTATATTAAATTATTAACTTTTAAATTATTAAATTTTAAGATAGCTTATTAACCCTTTACCCAACAAACCGGCCAAATAAAGCTGCAACAGCCTAAATTATCTTGGGTCTGTCTCAATAAAACCATACAAATATGGATATCATTGGAACCGGCTCATTGACCACATTGTGATGGTTACAGTTATGCCCTGTGCCAATGCATTCTCTTATATATGCGAGTCGACCATATGTCGCCTTGCATATATAAGAGAATGCATTGGCCTAAAACAAAATCTTTTTTTAACACTTTTTACCATTTTTTCTTACATTCTTTAACAATTTTATAATTTTTAATGTGTTAAGCCAATGCATTATCTTATATATGAGGGCCCCTTCCCCCCCTTTTCGTACGCCGGATTCGACCCATTTTGGACCCGTACGCCGGATTCAAGACACAAATTAAGCTGGATTCCGGATTCATGTATTTATATAAACGGACTCCATTTCGGGTGAAATATTGCGATTTGGTTCCTCATTTGGTCATAATAGATCATAATATCATGAATTTTATATGGGATCCATTCTGATGCACACTCTTATAGGACTTAGTCCGTATATATATATATTCGTTTGTATACGGTGCTCTTTATCTTTCCGGTCATTATTTGCGGCAACATATCTCAAAAATTGCCCCAAAGACATAGCAAAACAATTTGGATGATGGACTGCCAATTATATTTCCGTGAAAATGCGCTGTGGGCATAAACTTAACCCACAATTCAAAAATATGTATGTTATATTGGGCTACCATCAACATATAAACAACGGTATACCTCCGATGGCTAGTTAAAACAATATAACCTTGTCAGGATAGTGTGTGGATTTCAACCATGCTATATGTAAAACTCTCCGACACTTAGCTATATCATCAAACACATTAATTCAAATGGCGTTTGTTTGGCGATTTACATGCGATGTGTTAAGCATGATTGTTAATATTATTATCTGGGACCCAAGCGGCCATATACACGCATGCAAATACATGGATGTGTATTGTTTGACTACCAGTGGATATATACATATTATCGGGAGCTCCAACTCCCGTGCTACATGCATATATTTATATATCAAAATCAATATGTAATCATCGATTAATCCCCAATTTTCTAGTGGAGCGTGCGCATTATGTTATTGATCCGTTCCGACCGTCTGTCCATCCATCATTCGGTATTGGTTTATGTGTGGTGGCTTAAGATACGCAGGCCTGGAAATCTCAAGGCGGGCTGGCGGGCTGCCCGCCTACAGCCCGCCTAGAATTTTCCAAGGCGGGCTTTTTATAGCCCGCCTCGTCTACGATAGGACATTTATTATTTAGTTATTTTATTGTGTTTAATGAGTAAAATACTGCATCGAAATCGTAATTATATTGTACAGTGTGGGGACTGTGCGCATGCGTGACCTGACGGTAATGTCAAATGGGAATTATAGCGGAATCAGTAAATTCCGGAACGAACTGTTTCGTAAATCTGATCTTTTGATCGATTCTCACACATTTTATGACCAAAATAAATTATTTCTCTTCATAAGATTGAGCTTACAATATATTTCACTGGATAAAATGAACACATGTTTGTGGATAGTGAGAACCAAATGTCACTGTCCCAATTAAGTTCAACCTTTCGTTCCGTTTCCGGTTCCTATCAGTGAAAATTGTATTTAGCTTGCAGCCGTCTTTTATCGCTTCGATTGACAATATTTTAATATAATTAGCTAAATATATCCACGTATTCTAGTTTACACTGTTATTCAATTATTAAAGTTCAGAAACTATTTTCTATGTCCCCAATTGCAAACACCCAGTAAATCTATAGATAGCGACTTGACTGCTGCAAGCAGCAGTCTGCGATCGGCAATGGAATATGGATTACATTGAGAGAAAAAGCAGTCAATATTCAAGTGCAAATATACTGGATTTAATATTGTTCTTGATTGTGTATTTTATGTAAAATTACACTTTCATGGAGAATGCTTTTAACGTGGACAAACTCACCCAATTCCGTTGCATGGGTTGGACACCGACTGACAAATTGTTGAGTACAAACACTCTTACATTTTGTTTCTTGTTCATATAAATTATCATAACATATAAAACATAGTTAAATATTCACCATACCATAATTACTGTGGGGGATTTTGACATTCACAACTCTGTTGACACTTTGTTTCCACATAAAAAAAATTAATTTAGATGGAGTTATACAACATCAAAAATAGACAAACTAACGGCATTAGTAACTCAGATAAAATAAATCATAACTTTAAAAGTTGAGGAGGGCTATAGCCCTCCTAGGAATATCTAGGAGAGCTATTAATAGCCCTCCTGGATTTTCTAGATCGCCAGCCCTGGATACGTATCAACTTTCTAAACTTAATTTAGTATTTGGGTTTTCTAACACAGAGTGCAGGCAGAGACCACGTGTTCGGTGACCGCCGGCCAATTTCCGCTATAGAATAGGGTCCCCCTTTTTTGTTGGGATTTCCTTCCATGTGCGTCCCCATGTGAGGGCATTGGTAAGTCCAAACTGGTTTTACTGGGATTATTGATCCGGTGCAGGTTGGGTTTGAGTTTGGAGTCCACCCGAGGGTTTTACATGTGTTATCACATCGGGGTATTAATTCTGGGTCAATATATCACCCCCATATAAAGAGCGTTTAATTTATTAGTTTTTACATGGGAATGTGATAAAGATCGGTCAATCCAAGGAAGTCTAGATGCATATTATATACCTTTGTTACTCTTATCCTAACATTGTGTAAACTGTCGCAAGGTAGACTGCTCTGGACCTCATTGGTGAAGTTTCCACTACCGGGGTTCAAGCCCCCGGGTGCCTTTATATGTGGGACCTGCTCATATATTATGGGTATCACAAAACTAATCTATAATATCATGTAAACTGGACGTGAAATCGGTATTTGTTTCTTAAACTGGATTCCGGATTCCAGGGTCAATTTGAAGCTGGATTCCGTATTCCAGCGTCATTTTAAAACTGGATTCCGGACTCAAGGGGGGAGGGGGAAGGGGCCCTCATATATGCGAGGCGACCTATGGTCGACTCGCATATATAAGAGAATTAATGCATTGGCACAGGGCTGTTCTGTTGGGTAAAGGGTTAACCTGAGCGTTTACACTTACAGAATACATCTTCGACTCAAATTACTTATGTTTCTATATAGTATCGATAATATATCGTTGTTATCACCGGAAATTTATTGAAAATGGCGTACAGTACCCCTTTAAAGTCACTAAGTGTCACTTTAAAGTTTAACAAATGTTCAGAAGTGCACCTTTCGGCGAAGATAGGCAACGACTTCATTGAAACAAAAATGATTGGACTTACGCAAAGTTGACAGCTTAAAAAAATTAAATTCCTGGTTAGTATATGCGTCCCTGTGTAATTATTAACAACACATATTAATAATCTGGCATATTTTTTGTAAAAAACGGTATTTATTTTTCGGATAATTTTGGCGCAACAACAAAAAACAAGAACGATAACTCATAAACAACAATTTATGGAACGCCAAGGTGTCCGACAAGGGGGCGTATGGTCACCTTCTGCATATAAGGTCTTTGTTAATGGTCTGCTGACTCAATATGAAGAAAACAGTCTTGGATCGCGAATTGGCTCAGTCTTCTGCGGCACACCTACTGTTGCTGACGATGTTACCCTCGTTTCACATGACCCCAACGAACTACAAGTCATGCTTAACATCCTAATGGATTATGCCAACCGTCTACGATACCTTATCAGCGAGCAGAAATCGTGTATCCTGTCTATCAGCAGAAGGGACCCTGGACATACTTGGACTCTAAGCAACCACCGAATGCAAACCGTGACCAAAGCTACGGGTCCGTGACTACCCGCCCCCGAGACAACCCGCCCCCTTTCACTCTGAGACAACCCGCCCCCGGACAACCCGCCCCCAAAAATCAATTAGCGGTAATCAGTGGCTAATTAGGAGGTGTGAGGGGATTATGAGATGTTTGTTTAACGAAACTGGGTTGTTTTTTATAGATTTTTATTTGATTTAACAACATGGACAACAATAAATACACATGTAATATAATATAACTTATGAACACAAAAATGCATCAACGATAATATGTTTATTTATTACGAAGTTTAATGAACGAAATTTGAAAACGGAATGAATGAATATGAACGAAGATTAAAAACTAAATTTGTCTGCACTGTGCCGGTCTCTTCTCCGTTCCGTAGACGTTTGAGCACTTCTTCAGAAAGCTGGCTGTTGTTAACCTCGGTGGATCGGACTTGTAATCATCCCAGAACTCCCTAATCTTCGATCCTGGCCTGGATAGTGTACTAAAGTGAGTGGTTTGGGTGGCTGGCCCCGGTATTGTCGAAAGGGCCGAAAGAAATCCCAATGAAGATGTCCCACACTCAAGAGTTAATATAGGGGAGACCCGGGCAAAGCGGATCGCCCGGGCAAAGCCGATCACCTCTATTATTTCAATACTATCAAATTATTCCTTGTCTATCCGTATTTTAGAATAAAGTCGTTTCGTGTTGGGTTAGTTTTTATACATTTCCACAGAGAACAAGGTATACTAAAATTTTGTAGCCCAGTAGAAAATTTTCGTCGAAATTTTACGATTTTACCAAATTTATAATTATTGTGCGTTTGCGCATATCTATTGCGCAGGTCGATGATCACATACCCATCTATCCGAATAAATGTTGTCGGTGTCTTAGGCAATAGATGTGTGGAATAAGACAATATGCCAATTACTCAATTCGATAAGACACCCGCGTAATGCCACGGACTGTAAAAAAGATGTGTTGTGGGCAAAGCGGATCGGGCAAAGCGGATCATTCATAATATGACTAACTTCCGGTACACATGCGTAGATTAAGCGAATTTTGACAATTTTATTAATATGGGCCGACAAAACTCGTGCCTTGTCGGAGCATGTCCATAATTGAAAAATTTGACCGTTTGAAAAACGCGATTTTAATTATTTGCAATAAATATGTATAATTGTCATAAATAAAACTGAAAAGTATATGATTAGTTGAGTAGCATTGCATTTTCAGAAGAATTCGTTTGCTGATCCGCTTTGGTGTAAACATTATTTATTTAGTATCCCAGATTTATACAACAATTTACAAAATGATGTTAATATATATATATATGTAAGTATGATAAGTCTGATCCGCTTTGCCCGATGTGGTGATCCGATTTGCCCAACGGCCGGGCAAAGCGGATCAAAATTAAATATCACCATAGCAACTAAACCAATATATGCATCTGAATGTGTTCTACGTCAAATGTTATGCCATCATGGTTAGAAACTGACAGTGCTAATATTTCTGATTGCCGGTTGCATTTTGTACAAGAAAACCTTACGTGATCCGCTTTGCCCGGGTCTCCCCTACCCAGTTCCGTCGACATCGTTCAAAGGCTGTTTGTATACTCACCTCCAGTTAACATCAGTGAGATGAATCCCGATCACTAAGTTTTGTGATAACACACTGTGATAATGAACCATTTGCATCAAATGTTTGTTTTGAAAGCTCCCCTTTTAATTAGTCTTCACTTACCTTAAGTGCCGTTCAGTTGTCAAAACATCGTGTCATTCTTTATCACAGTCCACGTATTGACATAATTTCGGGACAACCCGCCCTCATTTATCGGGACAACCCGCCCCCAAAATAGCATAGGGGCGGGTTGTCTCGGGGGCGGGTAGTCCCGTTCCCAAAGCTACTCACCTCGGCATCACACGTGACGGTTCATCTAAGCACGGCACAAGCCTGGTGGCACAAGAACGCATCTCAGCAGCTAGACGATGCTCATATGCCCTCCTAGGTGCTGGTTTTCACGGCATGAATGGTCTCAATCCAAAAGTTTCGGCACACCTCTTACGCTGCTACATTCTCCCTCGATTACTGTACGGTCTAGACGTAATAAATCTAAACAAAAAGGATATGCAACAATTGGAAACTTTCTATACACAGACTGCCAAACGCCTACAACATCTTCCAACAAGAACAGCTAACTGTGCATCTCTGCTTATGCTGGGTCTTATACCGATAGAAGGAGAAATCCATAAAAGGACGCTTAAAACATATGGTAATATTGTTCGTAACGAAGGCTCTGTGGAATGTCAGCTTGCTGCCAGACAACTTGCGACCAAAGGTGACACATCAAACAGCTGGTTCACAAAAGTCACCCGCCTTACCGAACTATATGACCTGCCATCTACTCATGATCTGGTAGCCTTCCCACCACCGAAACGTCTCTGGAAGAACATGGTGGACACAGCTATAGAAAAACACTGGTTGGGGAACCTTAAACGGGAAGCCATGGATAAATCGACCCTAACACAATTGAATCTACAAGACACCACTCCTGGACATGTACACCAAATCTGGGATGCTTGCGGATCCGAACCGTTCGCCACAACTATGGCAGCACATAAAATGAAAATGTCAACAGGCACATATATTTTACAAAGACAAAAAGCTAAATATTCATCTACTACCACTGACATCTGTCAACTCTGCAACAAAGAACCTGAGGATATACTCCACTTCATTGTAACCTGTGAAAGTCTCCATGCTGTAAGAAGCCGCTTCATAACAGCCATAAAAGAAACTCTGAACCAAGCTGGATTGAACCCCAATATTCAAAACCATTACCTCTTGAAAATAATACTAGACTGCTCAGCATTCGATATACCAAAATACTGCATGCTGAAAATTGAATCCATCGCCAGAGGCTTGTGTTACCAACTACACCATGCTCGTCTCCGTATCCTGTCCAAGAAGAAAACTGGTCTGAGAGCTCCGCCTGTGGACCCCGGCAGTCAGTGACAGCCACAGGTTAGACCTGACACTACTTGTAGATAATTTATTGCAGACTGAATATATATATGTATACGCATACCGGGTATCAAACTTATATGCTCAAGAAGATGTGGTTACGTCCGCCCATAAGGACGGTTCTCCTGACACAGGAGGGATGTACAGAGAAGGTAAAGGTAAAGGTAAAGGTCATGATACAAATTGTAAAATGGAATAAGAATAAGAATACAAAGATGCAAGAGAGAGACCTCGTCAGTTCCGTAACGTTGAGGATTCCAGAATGAGACGCAAGCCTCCAATTTAAAGGTACAAAATCCGAGGAACGGGACTACCCGCCCCTGAGACAACCCGAAATTGTTAATGGTAATATAATCTTGTATGTTCTTTGATGATATATTATTAAAGTTTTTGACCAATAAAACATATGGTCGCCATCATTCCGACAACAACCATATTTCTTGAAATGCCGCTTCAGTTATCAGAATTGATTAATATACCAATAAGTTGGCAATAACATGATTTTTAGGGCGTTATGGTTTATTAACGGCCCGACAGGAATGATTAACAGCCCGGTGGCATATCGTGCGGGTAAAACAATGTTAACCTATACTAGAGAACGCCATCAAAAGTGGTAATAATTGCATGCCAAAAACGCTAACCATGCAAGCACTGTCACGGCAACTATATGTTCGACGGGTGAACAATAATAGATTTAAAAACTCAAAATCTGATAACTCTGCAAAAAAACAAGAGAAAAAAATTCCTGCAACAAATTGGGGACCCACCACCCTTTTTCCATATTTTTTACATCTATATCTGCTTTTTAAAAACGTTTGTCTGCTGACAATTGGAATATATAGGTATCACCCTTAATGCTGATTAATTTATGGAGAACAAAATTATGGACTATTAGATGCAGCTATAAAGTTATTTCTGTGTTAACCATGAATTTGTCAGCGAATACCTGCATGTCTTAGATATATATATAACTTTTATTCCTCCATTCTGGAGAGTCTCAATATGTTACACAAACTGTACATGCATGTATGTCATGATATATACCAAATTCAAATATGTCAATATATACACTAAGAGACATGAAATGATTGTCCAAGCGACAAGGTAATTTGTCGGTAACTTACAACAACTGTTCGCATTGAAAGTAGAGAGAAACAAAAAGACAGCTTATAGTGAAATTGAATATCTAACAGTCAATGAATTTGACAGACATTATTTATCTTGATGCATGTAGCCCAAAACAAGTATATGTTTGCAAATTATATGTAAGTTGTAGGTATAAGTACTGAGAACGAGTATATATATGCTGACGGGAACAGAGCGTGGCCGTCGCAGAACATTATCACCGATTAGAGCTGTACATTTGGTGATCGGCCACAAGAGTGTGATTTAATTGTTGCCGGATGCATGAAACGTGAGTTTACACGTGTATTCGTAACTTGTCACAAGCGAGAACCCCGAATGAGATTACATATGTGGAAAAGAAATTTTGCAAAGTCAATCAGAATGGAGTCCCTGGTCAACACGATGTTCGGCTCCATGAGGTAAGTTGAACCCCCAAAGAGGAACGAGAGACAGTCTTCTATTGCCAGCATATCCAAGAAGTTATACACGTGAATTCCGTATTCGTCGATTATTCTTTCCCAAAAGACATTACGGAAATGCACCAGAATGTTTGCTTTGCATAGAAACATCGCGTGTGTCAACTCATCACTGTAGACTAATCCACATAGAAAACAACAAAGTCTATTATCATATGTGGATTTGTTAAGGATGAGTGCTAGGTGTCTGAGTGACTTCGAATGGCGACGGTTGTTGGATAATATTGTCCATGTCGGCCAAGGGCACAGCGGTTCTTTGTGACATTTCCAGAAGAGCTGTAGTGTACTGTCTCTGGAAACTGCATCATTCCATTCGGATGTGTAGGCATCGCGCACCTTCGATTTTACAATGTTTTTCCAGGTATCCTTTTTTGGAAAGTATCCTGTGCCCAGATAGTCCAACAAGAAGGACATCAAACCGTACGTCTCTCAGAGTAGAATCAACTCTTTCACATAACCAGTACATTGTCTATTAAATAGAATGATCTGATAGGCCTTCACGAGAAGCAATTCTAGCGCAGTCTGATGTCGGATCCGATCGGAAGGTGAATTAGGTTCGACAGGAACATGAGTTTTTTGTATGAATTTCTTTTTCCAAGGGCATGAGGCCCAGGAGACTGAGTGCAACATGAGTTCGCGTCCTTGAAGGAATCGACTGCGACTGCTTGATGCATGACCGCGGTAACTTTTCTCTATGGTATAAGTATAGCTGTACCGTTGTCTAATGGGAATAGTTCGCATCCATATAGAGCTTTCGGGAGTACAATTGATTTAACAAGTTTATAGACATGGTGATAGGCGTACACTTCCGCACTGCATTGCGACCTGCTATAGAAAAATATGTCCGTCTGAGCTTCTGAGATATCAAATCCGCCCTAACTCTGGCGCAGTTGAATTTTGTTTGAAGAACACCCAGGTGAACACATTCCGCATTTTCACGAATGGAACATCTTCCCAGATTCCATAATCTAGCAGAAGATTTGTGTTGATTTTGTGATTCGTTAAATACGACGACACAGCTTTTGGTGCTGGAAAATGTGAATCGCCATTGAACACTGTATTTATGGCAGATAGATAACAGCGAATCCAGACCGTGTTTAGATAGTGAAATGATTGCGATATCGTCAGCCGTTGTGGGGGCAGCACATCAGATGTTGTACACGGTATGTCCTTCGTGCGTAGACGTCAGTTGTTTCAGAAGATCGTTTACGTAGGCGAGATATAGAAATGGCGAACTGACTGCTCCCTGGCGCGTTCCTTGTTGTATGCACAAAGAATCAGATAGACATTCGTTGTGAATCACGCGACTCGTACAATCCGCATGCATATTACCGAAGATCCGCAATAACTTGCCGCGAACACCAAGGTTGAAGAGTTTCAGTAATAAGCCAGAATGCCATACCTTATCGAATGCCTTCTGTGAATCAAGGAAACAAACATAAACACGAGAACCGAGGTCCCTGGCATGATGTAAGGCCTCTTGTAATATGAATGACGTCATCAGACAGCTAATACCTTTCTGAAATCCATTTTGGAGTGGACATGGAAAGTCTGAAGTTATATCGCTTTTGAGCACCCGTGCTGCATACAGGCCTCTTGGGGGGGTAAAGGTACATTATGGAAGTACATTGGAAGTATGGGTACATATTCTACTGCCCTATTGTCTTCCGACATCAAAGGAGATCAAAGGAAAGTACCCCGCCCCCGCACCGTATGACGTAACGACGTTGTATGTAAACAAAGATCAAAGTACCACCGCCCCCGCACCGTATGACGTGGCGACGCGTGGGTGTTTGAGTATACGCGTGTGTGTATTTGTATACGTCACGGTTGTGTGGGGTCCTTCTGTATATGGATGTGTACTTCGTGGGTGTGGCTATTTGACAATGGTCGTATACGCTTTCGGGCCCTTGAGAAAGGTACAATGGGCAATCGTATACTTCCGTCATCGAAGTACGTCGTGTATACTGTTCATCAGGTACGAAGTATATTTGAGAACGAAGGTGTAATGAGTCATTACAATCTAACGCAATCCCTTACTTCCGGCGCAACGCCTGAGTCATTGGAATCTGATGCAATACTTCCGGATGAACCCTACCGGCTGACACCACGCTCATTGGCCCCGCAGTTCTGGAACCTTCTCCGATATCTCCAATATTCTGGACCCTATTAAAAATCCCTTCATAATTGTAAAGGCATAGTACGTGATCCCTTTAAGTTTCATACCTGTGTCGTATGTGGTTCCTTTAATTTGATACCTGTAATCGAATTCTCAGGAATAAATCAGACTGTATACCAGGGGTAAAACACATGTCAATATCCAATAAATTAAATCACAGCGATATGTTTCCGTACACAACACAACAGACAGACAGATTCTCGAAGCTTCGTAATTAAACACACGTTTAAGTCATTAACTGCCACGATACAGATCAACATGTCTGTTATTGAAAAATGCATGTTCCTAACGGCTTCTGTGCAAGGGGTTTGTGAATAGAGTGGGGGGGATGAGTGTATGAGACCATCACTTCATAGATTTTCCTGGCAATCCAACTTAAAGCATTTATGAAGTATGTAGGGACACCGATCATTATACATTTTCACAAACAGATACACACTAATCGGTTCAGACTGGCGGTACACTATTCTCTTGAATTCCACATCTGTTAATAATATTTATTAAAATATATCTCTTCTGGTGCTCTATATGCTTTCTTTAATCGTTCTGCCTTACAAATCTTTACATATTACGTATCATTACGTATCAACTCAACTCAATTATGGAATACTTCTCACAACTACCCCCTCTCCCAGCATCTCATCCCCTTTATCTCTCTCTTCTCACTCTCTCTCTCTCTCTCTCTCTCTCTCTCTCTCTCTCTCGTCATCTCTATGTCTCTCTCTCTCTGGTGTATCCCTGTAAACAAATTCTCAGAAATCATTTAGCGCATCGACCATATATATATTTCAAAATATCTAATAATACATATGCAGATTACCTCTAGGAAACAAGAATTTTCTAGAATGTGAAAAAACAATAACAGAGGGTATCTCCTATAATATAATATTCTCAAAGTCGTCACGTGACCTGACAGTTGGGCAGTAAACTCATTAGAATCGACAACGCACTGTCTGTTTATCAAAAGCACTTGTATCACATGCTCTGCCAATGCATTTGGAATGTTCGCCATATAAGCTTCAGTTTGAATCGCTCAAGTCCATGGTCCCATAACATGTTCTCATTTGAAGAGCGTCTGGTTTAATCTCATGGTAAAGTATTGCACAATCATTCACAGAATAGATTAATGGAATCATTCTGCAATTTTCGAAGCTTCACATTCTCCAGCCATTGCTCTGCTGTTTGAATCCACATTATTAAAAAGATTAACATCTCTCGCCCGATGCGCTATAACCTTCATCACAAACACATGTCATTAAGTGTGCTGACAGAGGCAACAAAGCTAAGGTCTCGTCTTTCTCGCAATATATTAAACCCTCGAGTTATCTACCTTCTTGAATATTCCCCTTTAGTAAAGTAAATGATCTGTATACAGGTAATATTACTTTCATGGTCGTATGTAACCAAACGAGGCCCCTCTCATACTCTAGCAAACATAAAAGAGTGGCGGAAGAAAGAGAGAGGGGCAGAGAGAGAGAGAGCCAGGCGTAGAGGTGTGTTGTTTTATGGCTATATATTTCATGCACATAGATCACATACAGTAATGCCCTAATTAATCGACCCCTTATCCACAACAGAATTATTGGTATTTTCAGGATTTAGTCGGAAATATGGCTTGCTGTCATTAACCGGAAAGCTCTCACGGGGTTATGTGTGTTTCATAACCTTGGAGACGTTCGTATCGATGTTTGGTGCTGCTAGTAAATAACCAATACTTACTTCAGGTGCAACACCTGAGTCATTGGAATTTCAATGCAATCTTTGTGTGAACCCTAACGACTCACTCCCCGCTCATTGGACACATGTAATCTTCAACCACGCAATTTTTCTGGAACATTCTACATGTGGAAATTCCACAACATTCTATTTGACTAGTATTGAAAATTCCTTCATAATTTCATAATGGCATCGTATATGGTCCGTTTAAAATACCTGTATGTGGCCCCTTTAAGCTATGTATCCCGACTAATGGTACACTGTTATTTCAATGGCAAACTTGATTAAATCATCTCTAACATTCGTTATACTTTTTCTCTAACTACCACTTTACAATATGGTGTATATAATCGAACTATCAGGAATCAATCAACGCCTTACCCATAGATATTTGAACATACAACTGAACGCATTTAGGGTCACATACATTAAATGTGTTTTGGACGGGTCAAATCGTGACCCGACATGACGTTCACCTTTAAAATGGTAAATTCAAGGTTAAATCGCGCAATTCTCCGAAAATCAGAGGGAAACATCCCGGACGAAGTAGGGTCCACCAGCTACTATTATATATTTCTAGATTTAGTTACAAACTAAATACCTGTATATTGTACAAAGAAATGTTTGACAAATATATCTGTATCAATATTACCATACGGGTCATTAAAATAGATATGACGAAACAAATTTTGAAGGGTGCATGTATCAGGTAAATTTTTATATTTCAAATGATGACAGGAATGCGGAAAGTTGAAGTACCTACGTAATACTGGCTATCCGAATGAAGAGATATACATGTATATAAAAACCAAAATAGAAGATGACTGCTGGCGACAATGTTTTCTAAAAAATTTCAAAGCATTCGATAGCTCCCATCTAGTTGTCAGCCCGAAGATCAATATAAAGTGTGGTGACTATCAGATGAGGGATATGTCTGTACAGTTGCTAAACAATTCAGTCATGCAAAAGAGGATCAAACAGTAAGATACCAAATTGCTGCCTGTGGTAATGTTTTTTAACGAAATTCGGGAAAATTAGATTACTCTCACCCTGGTTATCCAGAAGATCGTTGTGGAATCTGGTGACGATCGGACAGGGGGTGTCGTCTGTAGGATCAACCAAATTATTTAGCCATAAAATAGTAAAATTCAAGATCACCGCTGGCAGTGATGTCGCAAATCTATGTTAAACGACAGGAGCATTATAACAGAGTGGTCACTTACCTTCAAGTAAAAAAAAGTACCGTTATGTTCTCATTTTCTATCTTATCATTATGAAATTTGTCACGTGCGTGCCAGACGTCACTTAGAGGTCAGCACCATATTTTGGTTCGAATATTTTTCAATAACATGGCTGCCAGACTATTTCCAATTTTAGATATTTAAAATAAAATGTCAGGCTTAATTCACGCCGAACCACGGGTTCTCGGTTGAGAAACTTGGCCTCCAGTTGTCATCTTTTATTTAAGTCATAAATGCACTTCGAATTTTAAAGTGTCATAGTGGGCTCATGTTTCCACCAATCATTATGCAATTTGGCGAGTACGTGCCCGACGTCACTCAGATGTTATCACGAGATTTTAGTTCGAATCATACGAAAAACATGGCCGCTATTTTGTTTTTAAGTGATAAAACTACAGAACGAGGTGCAGAGTTTGGTCGTGTCGTGGTATTTCTCAAGTCATTCTCATTCTGTAGTGTTATTACAAAAATCACAAGATAATCGAAGAAGGTCATGCCAGAGAATAATTTCGACATGGTTTTCTACACGTGGGTCGGCTTTTCCATAGCAGTAAAACTGAACGCATCTTTTAATAATTTACACATTTTATTATTTATCAAACACAATCCATTTATTACATTACATAATAATTACAGTTTAAAACGAATCAGGTGTATATGTTTTGCATAATTCCGGTGAACAGAAACTACACATTAAAAAGCCAAGCTGATTTTTTTTTATGATCCTCTTGCATGTAGCAGGGTACTAAAGTTTGTAGTTCCGGTACAGCCACAGTGACGTCATTAATGGTGGACATCAACTGTTCAAATTCTGAGTGGTTGAGAGTTACACCTGTCTTCGTAGGGCAAAGTCTCTCACTGTCTTTCGGGTAAAAGAATTTTCGGATATGTACAACACGGTGTTCATGATCATAAGTCACGTGTTCATTATGTCCGATATGTATCCTTTCCAAAGAAGATCTGCTTTGTAAATGTTCATACACTTTCTGTGCGTTATCAGCTAATTCCAGCCACTGTTGTAATCGCAGGCAGGCGCCGAATTTAGTAGGGAACTTCCCATCGTTCCATATTCTGATGTCTATATTTTTGATGCTTTTATATTCACCGACGGTAAGGTATCTATCCCGTCCTAAGTGTTTTGTGAAAATTTTAGAATTCATGGTGTCGTTTCGATGAACGCTGAACTGAAAATGTCGGAGGCGCGTGGATGTATTACGTTTATACCCTATATGACGTCATTGGGCGGTCCCATCACAACCGTTTCAAAGTATATAATCAATCAGATTGCCCCCCGGAATCGTATTAGTCAAATATGGAAGGGCCAATCATGTTTCGATCAGAGGGAACTCTCAGACAGTGGCTCGGAAGTACATTAGCTAAATACAGAATAAAGGGGTTTCGTGGTAAACTGTCCCGGCCTATAGGAAAGGGCCGGAAATGACACGCAACCGTGATTCAGGGTATTCATAACGCAGGTATGAATCATTTAACCAAAAGTTTTGGCATAGGCACGCACTACGCTTCTGCACAAGGGACAAGTCTCAGAACCGAGCGCACACATTGCTACGTGTCCACATGGTAAAAGCACACAGTTTTTATTCTTCTCTAGACAAATGATACATTTGCATTCTTCAGAATCGTCTACTGCCGTATCAGGCCAGTCATCTTCATAGGAACCAGACAGTCTCTCATCGTTTATTTCAGTCATTTCTTCGAAATTAACGGTAAGGTCATCTACTGAAAATGTATTCATGTCTTGAACAGAGGCACTATCCACGGGACGTTGCAATGAAACATTTGCTGGTACATCGGGGATTTCCATTAAATATCTCGGTCTGTTCCACTGTTTATACCTATCTTCAGGCAGGAAACGTTGCAAATAATTGAGATAGCTACAATTTGGAAAGAAACGGTAATGTTCAGTTCGAGGATCATCTCTCTTTTCCCATTGCCACAACCTACATCCGCAACTATAACATATGGTTTTATCAGCGGTCTTTGTGAAAAAGAAACCAGCTCCAGCTATTTTAGCAGCCTCCACGGGCGAGGTCCAGTTTACGAAAGAAGCTAATCTCGAGTGAAAATTTCGATACTCTGGGTATGACGGTTTCCAAGCCACAGTAAGACCATACACGTTTAAAAGTTCTGGTATCGTGCTTACACTATTATCGCTCGAATCAGCGGCGTGCGGCGGGATATCCATCACCTGTTATTTCTCCCCCACCCTGACAATCAGTATGAACCTGTAAATGTTAGTTCAAGCCTTATAACAATGGTAATATATAGAAACACGTTCATTGGCTGCTGTATTAACATTATTATTATTGTTTATATAGATGTACTTATTTTTCTTTTTACAGATGGAAAATTTCCAGGCTGAACAATTTCATCGCAATGCGTGGATTCGAAAGTAGTGACCTTATGAGGGGAATTAATGCGAGAAGACAACGAATGACTCATTAAATAGGTCACTATACAACAGACTGGTTGAGTTGGAACCATAATTCCCAATTTACAAAACCCTCTGTTTATTCGAGGAAATCCGCTAACTGACAGGTCCTTGGACACGAGTTTCACGTCATGATGCAAAATCACGCAATCTGTGGCCCTAAATTTGCACGTACCTAGTGAGCATTTGATATCTAATAGCGATCAATGAAGTATTTAGTTCTTATCATAATATTTATAACAGCCAATCAAAATCCGTTTATGGATTTAACTATATAATACAAGGACAAACGGAATGAAAACATCTGTGCACCAACTTTATGTATTCCAGCCATAGTTCATTCATATTATTACTCTAAAATCTCCATTACATGGCAAAACCAAAGGACCCATTTGATGTAGACTAGTATATAAATACTTACTTCATGTATTCTTTTCATCAATGATATGTATTGTAACACCTATAAATATAGTCTGTTATACAGAGGAAACATTACCCACAGCCTCATGCCACAAAAGGCCTACTATGTGAACACATGTGTATATTAATTCCATATTTTCTTGTCAAAACGCTCTATTATATAACGATGTATTCGTTAATCGTTCCTTTATCTTTATTGTTGTTAATTTATAGCATTGTTAGTAGAAATTTAATCTAAACTCGATAATATATTGAAAATAATTCGTCAATACTGCTTTATTGGTGGTAACTGAACTTATTACATCATGTATGCAACTAAAACAAGCGAGACAACTCATAAATTTGTAATAGTTCTCATGTCTATGGCGGTTCACACAGTGTACATTTTCATTACCATTTAATGCGCACATTACTGATTTATGCATATGAACGCGTTTCCATGTTTCTTGAAGCAAATCCGTTACATATAAATACGTTATGACGTAAATTAAATGTCATTTTCACTGTTAAATCACGTACAATATTAGCAAACGTGGTATTTCACACAAAACTATATCGAAACGGCCATTTATCAAACGAAATGACATGTCTGGGATCAAACGTGCTAATCAGGCCTGTGTTTTCGCCAACAAGGGAGTTTGATTTTGGTTGTATATGATGGTTCAGTCATTATATGATACCTAATCGGTTGCACATGTTGCTGTCTAGGGTATATACTGTGCATGTATATTAAATGCTCCATTGATGTTAGGAGTGTTTCTTAATTATGCACTCTCTTTACTATGACTCAATTTTATTGTGTACATATCATAACTGGCATTATATGTATTTTTTATCATTTAATGTAATAATTATTTTAAAAATACCGTGTATATCACAATACTTTACTATAGCCGATGTGTGTCTAGAAGCTTATTCATGCTATCATCACATACACTTGAATTAGATACTAACTATCGAGTTATGATTTTCCCTGTATTTTCATGCAATATTCGTGAATGGCAACAATCAGCAGTTCTTTTCTGATGAATGTCAAACGAGATTTCTCACCCCAATGCCCCCCTCTAACTGACATTTCGATAACCTTTATTGAATCTTAAACACTGTAATTTCTCTAATTTCTCCACGTTACTTCTCCTATACACGTAGTTCGATCAGCTGTCAATGTCATGTCTGGTGTTGCTGTTGTGTTCTTAATGGACCATCTGCTAACTAACGATGCGTGTCAGGTATGCATACTATTTGTTTTAATATGCCTGGTATACATGTATTCTCAGACACTCACTCTCAGATGTATCTCTTCGGTAAAACACATAGATATGATATAGCTGTGCAGTAAGGTTCGTCCATGACATTACTTCATTCCGACATTCTGATACATAGACCAATCACATAAAAGTAAAGAATGTACTCCCAATACGTTAGGCATATCTTTTAATCTGAGTGATGTCACCACAAAACGCGAGGTTCAAAAACTTCAAAAATAGTTAAAAGTACACATTTTTTTATTTCGAATATCATTATTTATGGTCAATTTCGTGTTATGAAATGGGCCATTTTACAAACGCGTAATATGTGATTAAAAAAACGGCTATTTGATAAAAATTTTAAACGCTATTATCACTATATTTGGAATATAAAAAACGTTGTATTTGACGAAGTATGACAATGCAAAATGACTACTTTTATAAACGCGAATTTGAAAACACTAATATCGGAACGAATTTTAAACTAATTTCGTGTTATGAAATGACTCATTTTATAATCGCGGTCTAGTCAAACGGGGAAACTAGTATGTATGTGTAAGTCGACTTAACGCGGACCTCATTAAACCCCAACCCTAAACACCTCCCCCTGTCCGGATGAAACCCTGACCAAAAAAAGGGGGGTGGGGGAGGGGGGCGCGCCGTTTTTTATGACAAAAAAATATGCCAGATATTTTTCATGCAACCAGTTTCATACCAAATCGTTCACCATATTGTTGTAATTGTTGTTGCTGTGGTTGCTTTTTGATGCTGTTGTTGGTGTTAGTTTGGTTGTTGTCGTTGTTTTTCTTATTTTAGTTGCTGTAATGGCAGCGGCACAATTTGGAACATACATTTACACACTAGCAACTTGAGGAGGTGGACTACCTTATATCAAAGGTTAAGATGAGTTATACACTAATACTTTGGAACATTGTACTAAAACATTAGGTTTGAGAAGGTGTGTTTATATTCCTGGAAAGAGTCAGAGAAGTATTACTGGACTTGTCCAAACATGTCACATATAAGTGTTTGCCATTGGTTAATATTAAGATATATAAATGAGGTGCATTTGACATCACAGTCACTGGGGTGAAGGAAAGGGGCTATCGACCATCCCGGGGTAGCCACCCCCACACCCCAAATCACATACTCCCCATCACTTGCTGAGAAACCATTGCGAAGCATGGAGCTATATCACCAGAAGATTGTGAAACCAATGTATGGCCAACAGAGATACCTAACAGTTACTGAAGAAAAGGGTGAAAATAAACATATGGCAATTATAAGATGGTATTTTGCCAATTAAATATGGAATTTATATGGACAAGGATCTATGGTACAATATGTCTTCATATGGTGATGACATCAAAAAAGCGATATTAGAGAAACGTTCTGTGAAATAGCATATTGGGAGTGACTGGTTTCTGTGCTACTGTAATAAATATTGGACAATACGAATAGGAAAATTCTATAAACATAAGGGGTATCAAGAATCGTACTTCAAGTGTACAAAATGTTGCGGTTCTATGGCTGAATAAATATATAGCTATAATTCAATACCTTAGTCAGTTTTACATCCATAGTTATGGTTCCAATATCATCCTGGGTATAGGCAAATATACCATATTTACCATTTTTCATACATATTGTATACAATATTATATTTAGTCACCCTTACATCATATTTTTTTGTCATAAAAAACGGCGCGCCCCCCTCCCCCACCCCCCTTTTTTTGGTCAGGGTTTCATCCGGACAGGGGGAGGTGTTTAGGGTTGGGGTTTAATGAGGTCCGCGTTAAGTCGACTTACACATACATACTAGTTTCCCCGTTTGACTAGACCGCGATTATAAAATGAGTCATTTCATAACACGAAATTAGTTTAAAATTCGTTCCGATATTAGTGTTTTCAAATTCGCGTTTATAAAAGTAGTCATTTTGCATTGTCATACTTCGTCAAATACAACGTTTTTTATATTCCAAATATAGTGATAATAGCGTTTAAAATTTTTATCAAATAGCCGTTTTTTTAATCACATATTACGCGTTTGTAAAATGGCCCATTTCATAACACGAAATTGACCATAAATAATGATATTCGAAATAAAAAAATGTGTACTTTTAACTATTTTTTAAGTTTTTGAACCTCGCGTTTTGTGGTGACATCACTCAGATTAAAAGATATGCCTAACGTATTGGGAGTACATTCTTTACTTTTATGTGATTGGTCTATGTATCAGAATGTCGGAATGAAGTAATGTCATGGACGAACCTTACTGCACAGCTATATCATATCTATGTGTTTTACCGAAGAGATACATCTGAGAGTGAGTGTCTGAGAATACATGTATACCAGGCATATTAAAACAAATAGTATGCATACCTGACACGCATCGTTAGTTAGCAGATGGTCCATTAAGAACACAACAGCAACACCAGACATGACATTGACAGCTGATCGAACTACGTGTATAGGAGAAGTAACGTGGAGAAATTAGAGAAATTACAGTGTTTAAGATTCAATAAAGGTTATCGAAATGTCAGTTAGAGGGGGGCATTGGGGTGAGAAATCTCGTTTGACATTCATCAGAAAAGAACTGCTGATTGTTGCCATTCACGAATATTGCATGAAAATACAGGGAAAATCATAACTCGATAGTTAGTATCTAATTCAAGTGTATGTGATGATAGCATGAATAAGCTTCTAGACACACATCGGCTATAGTAAAGTATTGTGATATACACGGTATTTTTAAAATAATTATTACATTAAATGATAAAAAATACATATAATGCCAGTTATGATATGTACACAATAAAATTGAGTCATAGTAAAGAGAGTGCATAATTAAGAAACACTCCTAACATCAATGGAGCATTTAATATACATGCACAGTATATACCCTAGACAGCACCATGTGCAACCGATTAGGTATCATATAATGACTGAACCATCATATACAACCAAAATCAAACTCCCTTGTTGGCGAAAACACAGGCCTGATTAGCACGTTTGATCCCAGACATGTCATTTCGTTTGATAAATGGCCGTTTCGATATAGTTTTGTGTGAAATACCACGTTTGCTAATATTGTACGTGATTTAACAGTGAAAATGACATTTAATTTACGTCATAACGTATTTATATGTAACGGATTTGCTTCAAGAAACATGGAAACGCGTTCATATGCATAAATCAGTAATGTGCGCATTAAATGGTAATGAAAATGTACACTGTGTGAACCGCCATAGACATGAGAACTATTACAAATTTATGAGTTGTCTCGCTTGTTTTAGTTGCATACATGATGTAATAAGTTCAGTTACCACCAATAAAGCAGTATTGACGAATTATTTTCAATATATTATCGAGTTTAGATTAAATTTCTACTAACAATGCTATAAATTAACAACAATAAAGATAAAGGAACGATTAACGAATACATCGTTATATAATAGAGCGTTTTGACAAGAAAATATGGAATTAATATACACATGTGTTCACATAGTAGGCCTTTTGTGGCATGAGGCTGTGGGTAATGTTTCCTCTGTATAACAGACTATATTTATAGGTGTTACAATACATATCATTGATGAAAAGAATACATGAAGTAAGTATTTATATACTAGTCTACATCAAATGGGTCCTTTGGTTTTGCCATGTAATGGAGATTTTAGAGTAATAATATGAATGAACTATGGCTGGAATACATAAAGTTGGTGCACAGATGTTTTCATTCCGTTTGTCCTTGTATTATATAGTTAAATCCATAAACGGATTTTGATTGGCTGTTATAAATATTATGATAAGAACTAAATACTTCATTGATCGCTATTAGATATCAAATGCTCACTAGGTACGTGCAAATTTAGGGCCACAGATTGCGTGATTTTGCATCATGACGTGAAACTCGTGTCCAAGGACCTGTCAGTTAGCGGATTTCCTCGAATAAACAGAGGGTTTTGTAAATTGGGAATTATGGTTCCAACTCAACCAGTATGTTGTATAGTGACCTATTTAATGAGTCATTCGTTGTCTTCTCGCATTAATTCCCCTCATAAGGTCACTACTTTCGAATCCACGCATTGCGATGAAATTGTTCAGCCTGGAAATTTTCCATCTGTAAAAAGAAAAATAAGTACATCTATATAAACAATAATAATAATGTTAATACAGCAACCAATGAACGTGTTTCTATATATTACCATTGTTATAAGGCTTGAACTAACATTTACAGGTTCATACTGATTGTCAGGGTGGGGGAGAAATAACAGGTGATGGATATCCCGCCGCACGCCGCTGATTCGAGCGATAATAGTGTAAGCACGATACCAGAACTTTTAAACGTGTATGGTCTTACTGTGGCTTGGAAACCGTCATACCCAGAGTATCGAAATTTTCACTCGAGATTAGCTTCTTTCGTAAACTGGACCTCGCCCGTGGAGGCTGCTAAAATAGCTGGAGCTGGTTTCTTTTTCACAAAGACCGCTGATAAAACCATATGTTATAGTTGCGGATGTAGGTTGTGGCAATGGGAAAAGAGAGATGATCCTCGAACTGAACATTACCGTTTCTTTCCAAATTGTAGCTATCTCAATTATTTGCAACGTTTCCTGCCTGAAGATAGGTATAAACAGTGGAACAGACCGAGATATTTAATGGAAATCCCCGATGTACCAGCAAATGTTTCATTGCAACGTCCCGTGGATAGTGCCTCTGTTCAAGACATGAATACATTTTCAGTAGATGACCTTACCGTTAATTTCGAAGAAATGACTGAAATAAACGATGAGAGACTGTCTGGTTCCTATGAAGATGACTGGCCTGATACGGCAGTAGACGATTCTGAAGAATGCAAATGTATCATTTGTCTAGAGAAGAATAAAAACTGTGTGCTTTTACCATGTGGACACGTAGCAATGTGTGGCATGTGCGCGCTCGGTTCTGAGACTTGTCCCTTGTGCAGAAGCGTAGTGCGTGCCTATGCCAAAACTTTTGGTTAAATGATTCATACCTGCGTTATGAATACCCTGAATCACGGTTGCGTGTCATTTCCGGCCCTTTCCTATAGGCCGGGACAGTTTACCACGAAACCCCTTTATTCTGTATTTAGCTAATGTACTTCCGAGCCACTGTCTGAGAGTTCCCTCTGATCGAAACATGATTGGCCCTTCCATATTTGACTAATACGATTCCGGGGGGGCAATCTGATTGATTATATACTTTGAAACGGTTGTGATGGGACCGCCCAATGACGTCATATAGGGTATAAACGTAATACATCCACGCGCCTCCGACATTTTCAGTTCAGCGTTCATCGAAACGACACCATGAATTCTAAAATTTTCACAAAACACTTAGGACGGGATAGATACCTTACCGTCGGTGAATATAAAAGCATCAAAAATATAGACATCAGAATATGGAACGATGGGAAGTTCCCTACTAAATTCGGCGCCTGCCTGCGATTACAACAGTGGCTGGAATTAGCTGATAACGCACAGAAAGTGTATGAACATTTACAAAGCAGATCTTCTTTGGAAAGGATACATATCGGACATAATGAACACGTGACTTATGATCATGAACACCGTGTTGTACATATCCGAAAATTCTTTTACCCGAAAGACAGTGAGAGACTTTGCCCTACGAAGACAGGTGTAACTCTCAACCACTCAGAATTTGAACAGTTGATGTCCACCATTAATGACGTCACTGTGGCTGTACCGGAACTACAAACTTTAGTACCCTGCTACATGCAAGAGGATCATAAAAAAAAATCAGCTTGGCTTTTTAATGTGTAGTTTCTGTTCACCGGAATTATGCAAAACATATACACCTGATTCGTTTTAAACTGTAATTATTATGTAATGTAATAAATGGATTGTGTTTGATAAATAATAAAATGTGTAAATTATTAAAAGATGCGTTCAGTTTTACTGCTATGGAAAAGCCGACCCACGTGTAGAAAACCATGTCGAAATTATTCTCTGGCATGACCTTCTTCGATTATCTTGTGATTTTTGTAATAACACTACAGAATGAGAATGACTTGAGAAATACCACGACACGACCAAACTCTGCACCTCGTTCTGTAGTTTTATCACTTAAAAACAAAATAGCGGCCATGTTTTTCGTATGATTCGAACTAAAATCTTGTGATAACATCTGAGTGACGTCGGGCACGTACTCGCCAAATTGCATAATGATTGGTGGAAACATGAGCCCACTATGACACTTTAAAATTCGAAGTGCATTTATGACTTAAATAAAAGATGACAACTGGAGGCCAAGTTTCTCAACCGAGAACCCGTGGTTCGGCGTGAATTAAGCCTGACATTTTATTTTAAATATCTAAAATTCGAAATAGTCTGGCAGCCATGTTATTGAAAAATATTCGAACCAAAATATGGTGCTGACCTCTAAGTGACGTCTGGCACGCACGTGACAAATTTCATAATGATAAGATAGAAAATGAGAACATAACGGTACTTTTTTTTACTTGAAGGTAAGTGACCACTCTGTTATAATGCTACTGTCGTTTAACATAGATTTGCGACATCACTGCCAGCGGTGATCTTGAATTTTACTATTTTATGGCTAAATAATTTGGTTGATCCTACAGACGACACCCCCTGTCCGATCGTCACCAGATTCCACAACGATCTTCTGGATAACCAGGGTGAGAGTAATCTAATTTTCCCGAATTTCGTTAAAAAACATTACCACAGGCAGCAATTTGGTATCTTACTGTTTGATCCTCTTTTGCATGACTGAATTGTTTAGCAACTGTACAGACATATCCCTCATCTGATAGTCACCACACTTTATATTGATCTTCGGGCTGACAACTAGATGGGAGCTATCGAATGCTTTGAAATTTTTTGGAAAACATTGTCGCCAGCAGTCATCTTCTATTTTGGTTTTTATATACATGTATATCTCTTCATTCGGATAGCCAGTATTACGTAGGTACTTCAACTTTCCGCATTCCTGTCATCATTTGAAATATAAAAATTTACCTGATACATGCACCCTTCAAAATTTGTTTCGTCATATCTATTTTAATGACCCGTATGGTAATATTGATACAGATATATTTGTCAAACATTTCTTTGTACAATATACAGGTATTTAGTTTGTAACTAAATCTAGAAATATATAATAGTAGCTGGTGGACCCTACTTCGTCCGGGATGTTTCCCTCTGATTTTCGGAGAATTGCGCGATTTAACCTTGAATTTACCATTTTAAAGGTGAACGTCATGTCGGGTCACGATTTGACCCGTCCAAAACACATTTAATGTATGTGACCCTAAATGCGTTCAGTTGTATGTTCAAATATCTATGGGTAAGGCGTTGATTGATTCCTGATAGTTCGATTATATACACCATATTGTAAAGTGGTAGTTAGAGAAAAAGTATAACGAATGTTAGAGATGATTTAATCAAGTTTGCCATTGAAATAACAGTGTACCATTAGTCGGGATACATAGCTTAAAGGGGCCACATACAGGTATTTTAAACGGACCATATACGATGCCATTATGAAATTATGAAGGAATTTTCAATACTAGTCAAATAGAATGTTGTGGAATTTCCACATGTAGAATGTTCCAGAAAAATTGCGTGGTTGAAGATTACATGTGTCCAATGAGCGGGGAGTGAGTCGTTAGGGTTCACACAAAGATTGCATTGAAATTCCAATGACTCAGGTGTTGCACCTGAAGTAAGTATTGGTTATTTACTAGCAGCACCAAACATCGATACGAACGTCTCCAAGGTTATGAAACACACATAACCCCGTGAGAGCTTTCCGATTAATGACAGCAAGCCATATTTCCGACTAAATCCTGAAAATACCAATAATTCTGTTGTGGATAAGGGGTCGATTAATTAGGGCATTACTGTATGTGATCTATGTGCATGAAATATATAGCCATAAAACAACACACCTCTACGCCTGGCTCTCTCTCTCTCTCTCTCTGCCCCTCTCTCTTTCTTCCGCTACTCTTTTATGTTTGCTAGAGTATGAGAGGGGCCTCGTTTGGTTACATACGACCATGAAAGTAATATTACCTGTATACAGATCATTTACTTTACTAAAGGGGAATATTCAAGAAGGTAGATAACTCGAGGGTTTAATATATTGCGAGAAAGACGAGACCTTAGCTTTGTTGCCTCTGTCAGCACACTTAATGACATGTGTTTGTGATGAAGGTTATAGCGCATCGGGCGAGAGATGTTAATCTTTTTAATAATGTGGATTCAAACAGCAGAGCAATGGCTGGAGAATGTGAAGCTTCGAAAATTGCAGAATGATTCCATTAATCTATTCTGTGAATGATTGTGCAATACTTTACCATGAGATTAAACCAGACGCTCTTCAAATGAGAACATGTTATGGGACCATGGACTTGAGCGATTCAAACTGAAGCTTATATGGCGAACATTCCAAATGCATTGGCAGAGCATGTGATACAAGTGCTTTTGATAAACAGACAGTGCGTTGTCGATTCTAATGAGTTTACTGCCCAACTGTCAGGTCACGTGACGACTTTGAGAATATTATATTATAGGAGATACCCTCTGTTATTGTTTTTTCACATTCTAGAAAATTCTTGTTTCCTAGAGGTAATCTGCATATGTATTATTAGATATTTTGAAATATATATATGGTCGATGCGCTAAATGATTTCTGAGAATTTGTTTACAGGGATACACCAGAGAGAGAGAGACATAGAGATGACGAGAGAGAGAGAGAGAGAGAGAGAGAGAGAGAGAGAGTGAGAAGAGAGAGATAAAGGGGATGAGATGCTGGGAGAGGGGGTAGTTGTGAGAAGTATTCCATAATTGAGTTGAGTTGATACGTAATGATACGTAATATGTAAAGATTTGTAAGGCAGAACGATTAAAGAAAGCATATAGAGCACCAGAAGAGATATATTTTAATAAATATTATTAACAGATGTGGAATTCAAGAGAATAGTGTACCGCCAGTCTGAACCGATTAGTGTGTATCTGTTTGTGAAAATGTATAATGATCGGTGTCCCTACATACTTCATAAATGCTTTAAGTTGGATTGCCAGGAAAATCTATGAAGTGATGGTCTCATACACTCATCCCCCCCACTCTATTCACAAACCCCTTGCACAGAAGCCGTTAGGAACATGCATTTTTCAATAACAGACATGTTGATCTGTATCGTGGCAGTTAATGACTTAAACGTGTGTTTAATTACGAAGCTTCGAGAATCTGTCTGTCTGTTGTGTTGTGTACGGAAACATATCGCTGTGATTTAATTTATTGGATATTGACATGTGTTTTACCCCTGGTATACAGTCTGATTTATTCCTGAGAATTCGATTACAGGTATCAAATTAAAGGAACCACATACGACACAGGTATGAAACTTAAAGGGATCACGTACTATGCCTTTACAATTATGAAGGGATTTTTAATAGGGTCCAGAATATTGGAGATATCGGAGAAGGTTCCAGAACTGCGGGGCCAATGAGCGTGGTGTCAGCCGGTAGGGTTCATCCGGAAGTATTGCATCAGATTCCAATGACTCAGGCGTTGCGCCGGAAGTAAGGGATTGCGTTAGATTGTAATGACTCATTACACCTTCGTTCTCAAATATACTTCGTACCTGATGAACAGTATACACGACGTACTTCGATGACGGAAGTATACGATTGCCCATTGTACCTTTCTCAAGGGCCCGAAAGCGTATACGACCATTGTCAAATAGCCACACCCACGAAGTACACATCCATATACAGAAGGACCCCACACAACCGTGACGTATACAAATACACACACGCGTATACTCAAACACCCACGCGTCGCCACGTCATACGGTGCGGGGGCGGTGGTACTTTGATCTTTGTTTACATACAACGTCGTTACGTCATACGGTGCGGGGGCGGGGTACTTTCCTTTGATCTCCTTTGATGTCGGAAGACAATAGGGCAGTAGAATATGTACCCATACTTCCAATGTACTTCCATAATGTACCTTTACCCCCCCAAGAGGCCTGTATGCAGCACACCCGGTCGATTAAGATACTTTCAAATGTCTTATACAAGATCGGCAGTAAAGTAATGGCACGATAACTGTCAGGTTTATCTTGGGGTTTGGGTGCCCCTTTATAGAGAGGAACTATCAGACCAATTTTCAGTTTCTTTGGGATGTATTCCAAACTAAGAATTCCATTATAGAATGAGCATATATTACCTCCAGAAACAACTCGCTGCAAAAAAGTATGTGCTCGTTTACGATACCATCAATACCACCAGCTTTGTTCCTTTTCAGAGAACGGACTGCATGCCGCACTTCATTAAGTGCAATGTCATCGAAAATACAACTATCATCTGGGTTCACTTGAACATTAAGAATGTCTGCAACACGACTCTCAACGTTTTGTTCGAACTGCGGATCCTCGTGCTCACTCTTCGTGTATAATCCTGCGAAATAATCTCTCCATCCATATATCACAGCACATGGATCGCGCACCTTGTTGGTACCGAATACCATAGCTGAGCCGATTCCTTCAGACCTCGGTTGGTTCGAATTCACAAGTTTCCAGAAAGCCGTCTGGTCACTAGTTGCAAAGTGCTCAAGATCATCATACACAACCTGTTCGTGATCTCGAACCGCACCACGGAACTCCCGTCGGAAGTTACGTTTGGCATTTTTGTATTCCACATAAGGGGTTGATTCCACAGAGTGCTGCTTTCCAAGGAGAATCCAAGCTTTTCTTTTAACTACCATATCGTTATGGAGGCTGGAAATTAAGCCCTGAACTCCAGTATGGTTTCAGATGTGCACGAAAAGTTTTAATACCAGCCGCAGTTCTGGAGACCGAGAGCAGGGTAGATACAATCCGGTCATACATGCAATCGAGAGAATCTTTGCACAGATGCCCGCGTTGGAAACTATTGAAATCCGCACTGCATAAGTCTAACTGGGTATGATATACAGCGGTGTTCAGTCCTTTCCAGTTAAATATTGGCTTCTCTAGAGAAGTTGGGCTGTCAGAGAATGATCACGGGATGGCTAGTTTACATGTCACAGGGACATGACAGGAAGTATTCATGGTTTCGTCGTCAAATATAGTACATTCAATCACAGCATCCCGGAGCGATTCTGGGATGACGATATGATCAATCAGCGTTGGCGAGGCAACCGATGCGAACGGAATGAAGGTAGGACGGCCCCCGGACAGAGCTGTTGTAGCGCTCACAGAAAAGTATCCTAGCTCTCTAAGTGTATTTTCTAGTAGAGGTGAGCGAATATGGTGACTTTGAGGACAATGTAACGAATCCGAATCACTCATGTTGGCATTAAAGTCGCCCATGACTATAACTGGTCCGAGACCTGAGAACTCGATCATATAGTTTTCTAGAGAGGTTAAGTTTTCGTCGAATACGTCATCACTGTGGTTGGTACTGCATGGGAAGATATATCTGGAATATGCTGAGCCGTATCCTGTCCAGTTTAAGTTGCACTCCTATGATTCTCGGGTTGTCGGTCTCTATTAATGTACATAACCGTGTAAAGTTACATTTCACCAGAATTGCAACACCGTCACGCGTGAAGGAGCCACCGTTTGATGTGGTGATTTTACGTCCAGATTTTGTAACGGAAGCATAACCATACTCGGATGCGAGTAAGTCCAAGACAAGAAGATGGGCATCGTCCAACCAGTGTTCTGATAGGCCAATAATATCGTAGAGATTGTCACTCAGGAGTTTGCGCATGTATGCTTGCGTTGGAGTTACTCCTGTGGCATTCCACGTTGCACAGTTTAGATCGTAGGTTTGTTCTGACATAGTTATTATATAGTTAGTACATGTATATAACCTAAATGTTTTATTCAAATGGTACACCTTGGATGATTTCGAGCGATATATAGTAACAATTATTTATATATTGTAACAATTATTTGCATAAAACCCATGGTGCCCGCCAATGTGATTGTTCTATTTTGTGTTTTTTTAAATATAATTTCAAAGTGGAATATATATAGAATATCTATATTTTGTACATATGCGTGTATTTGGCGACCCCTATTTTGATAGCCAATGTGTGCATATTTAGACAGAGTATTCTATACCCTGTTCTATCTGCTATAGAAAGCTTATTGCTTATACTTGGCTTTGGGTCACTATAAATGGCATAAGGCATTGAACATCGAACATATGCATCGATCTGAATCAATTGGATCATTACAGAGTGGAGCACATCTAATTATCTCAGGATAACTGAGATCATGTTCATTCTTTTTGTCCTACATGTATATTAACAGGATATGATACAATTTAAGTTTTAAATACTAGGAAAATATATGTTGTTTCTAAATAGTTATCCAGTTAATTACAGAAGCTGAAGAAATAGTAATTTCGGGGCGTTAAATCGTATTATGTATCTTTAAATCCACACGATTAAAAGCACTCAATCCAATTCAATAGTCCCCATATCATCAGATTCCAACAACAACACTTTATTAAATGCCGCTTCAGTTATCAGAATCGATTAATTGCCCATAAATAATGCTAACCACATGCAGTCAACTATAAAATTGCCCAAAACCTGTTATTTATCATTTGTTCAACGAAATTTTGCCGGTTTGTCAAATATCTGACACAAAAAAGCCACTTGATTTTAGAGTTATCCAACTTCAACCGCAATTTGATCTGAGACTGTCTTCTCGTCGACTGTTTACTTGGACACTAAAAATTATCGGTGGTGACAAATAATAGATTTCAAAAATCGATACCTGATCACTCTGATCTTTGATGGGTGGGATCCTCGACTCGAATCAAAATATTTTTTACCCCCGAAGCCAAGGAAAAGTAATTTTGCGAGCGATAATTCGTATTATGCATCTTTAATTTTGTCAAGCGCATCTGGAACATGTATTGAAAATGTCGCCATCTTCTAAGGCGTAATACCATGCTTGGTTGAAGATATTTCACAAAATCGTATATAATAGGTCAAATTATATCGTGTATTTCTTAATATAGTGATGGCAATATAATCATGTTAAATTAGTATAGGTCATAGATATGTGCCACCCCCCCCCCCGGTCCGCCACCCAGGGACGTGGCAAGAGGGTCTTTGTTTCTTTGTGAGGGGTGCAACATAAAATATATAATATATATATAGGCCCTATATATCAAACTTTCCAACCCAATAACTGGTCACGCGAGGTATATACCCCAAAAATGCAAACTACTTTACGTATACATAAATTCGCACAGTATACACATATTACAGGTGCCCTTATTTAAAACTGAGCGAAAAATAGTAGGCCTATGCGACACCCTGAGTTTATATATACCACGTACCCATCTATGTTCTACTCGGTGTAAATTCAGTCGTCTTTATAACAGCCAATATTTACATACAAATGCACGCATGTATTTTCGGGAACGATTCAGAACTCAAACTGTCATCATAACTGCATGATACAAGACTTTTACGAAAATATTTGTGTCAGTTTTTAATTTGAATTCGCACACAGCATGATGCGCGAATTTAAAGTGTGCGACTTCAAAACTGAGCGAAAAATACCATTGCGCGAATTTAAAGGTACACAATCCAATTCGATGGTCCCCATATCATCAGATTCCAACAACAACATTTCCTGAAATGCCTCTTAAGTTATCAGAATCGATTAATTGCCAAACACTGTCAACTATAATAGTATAAAATTGACCCAAAATTGTTAATGTCAACATTTTGTTCAACGCAATTTGGTATCGATGTTATGCCAGGCCGCCAAATATTGGAGGTGGTGAAAAATAACAGATTTAAAAAACCACTCTCAACTATGTATAGTATAACATTGCCCAAAATATGTTATATGTCAACATTTTGTTCAACCTAATTTGGTATCGATATTATGCCAAATATTCGAGGTGGTGAAAAATAACAGTTTTCAAAAATCGATATCTAATAACTCTAAAATTTCGAACTGTTGAACCGCCTACACACTGCTCCTGTTACCCGGTGCAAGTCCCGGCCATCATAGCGCCATGCAGTTTTTGATGTTGCATGTCATTCTTTACATCACAATTTAGCTTACAAACTACTTTTGTTTAGTATAAAGCATTATGTGGTCAGAAAAGAATAAAAAGAAGACAAAATATAAACATGAAGAAGACAATTAATAATTACCGGTATAAATTATGTTTCATAGTAATCTGTTTTAATTCGAGTTTTGAAAGAGATGCAAGAATTATATAGCCATATATATTATCGAGGCCCAAAAGCCAATTCGATGACATAAAAGTATACTATCTTGGGAATTCATTGGCGGAAAGCTCATGTGGTCGACAGAAACTAGCCCACTGCAGCGACTGACTCCAGTGCGTACGAAATTGACCCTGTTCTATACATCAGAAAATTACATTCATAAGTAGTTGTACAAATTAGGTCAGGTTTACGATGGGTGTGGGCTTATCAGAGGTGAATTGCACCAGATTCGCGACCAGGAAGAAAGATGGTAGCATGTGTGTTGATATTATACCAATTTGCGCATGTCTGCACAATACTCGATCGAACAGGTGTAAATCATCGATAAACTTAGATTCTGATTTCGATGATCACATCATGACTTTCGCGAATGATTCACAAATACTGAACACCAGACGGACAGGAATGTACGATAATATATTCTGAGAAACTCCCAAAATGACTAACGACATACGTCAGCGGGTTTACATAGCTGTGCAATTTTAGAATTGTGCAAGTTCCGGAAATGGTTCAAGTCAAGTCTTTTTGCAACTGACAGAATACACAGATGCAATCGACCAGTTCGACCGTTTCGTGCACACATAGCGACAGAGACACACTCTTGAATTTGTGTATACATTTATAAAAAAAATACATTTAAACATATTTTATCTAGATGTAAATAGATCCAATTAACATAGGTCTACATTACTCTGCAACAACTTGAAATCAATTTTACTAATAAAATTAATACAGTAATGCATGTCGACTACATCATGGTTATTCAATAAATTTTAATCTTATAGGGAACTGTTTTTGAGTCAATTCAAGTTAATTATATGTGTATAGTTTTACAGTAGGTGGGTACCATGCAGTATGGGGTATACCGGTACGTGTATCTAGTTGCCATGTCTGGCAGACAATATATTTGGGGCTTTGGTGGTTTTTCTTCTTCTTGAATTTGATTGGTAGACCGGTTATTATTATTATTATTCCTTCTAACAATATCTTTGCCTGTGAAATGTGTATACATACAATTAACAAGTGGACATAATATAAAATATTATTAATATTCATTTCATCATAGAAACTTGTCACTTTGAATGAGAGAAATGAAATTAATTTTATGAAAACATATTGTTGCTTTAATTTAGATGAACATATAAAAAAAAAAAATAATTCGCATGTTTTCGATTGTACCCATGCAGGATCTCCAGTTTGGGTAGACAGGTCCTCCAAATTTTTAAATTATTAATAAAGCTTAGAGAACAAACAGCGTCTCCAAATGTTTGTAGAGAATGCATGTCGACCCCTCCCCTCTTGCCAAATGCACACCTACTTATACATGCATTTGTTTATTTTGTTTTTTCTTGTTTCTGTTTCTGCGTGTTGTTTTTTTTAGTGAATATGCGCGTCAGGCCGCATACGAATTAATTTAAAGTGTTCAGACCATTTCGAATTCAGCGTTAAATGGGGGCCTACTGTGCGAATTTAGTCCTATATACCGTACGAATAAAGGTAGGCATAATAATGCCTGCCCTATTTTATGACTATAATCTGTACATGGTACCCATTATTTGTTTTCTGTTTTCATGAAGAAGACTTTATATTATGCATACTTGAATGTTTGAGCCAGATTTGCGACGTAACCACCGAGCACTGTCACGCACCTGTTTCTTGTGACGTCATACCTTACAGGTGCGCGTGCTATTCGAGAATGGACCATTGATTCAATGTAAAACGATGGGCTGAACCAATAAAATGCGTCATGTCGTTGCTATGCATGATGCACACGACCTTTCGGTTAATTGTATTGACATGCGCATTGCTATTTGATTCTCGGTTGATTCTCGGTGAGCCGCCATCTTGGATTGTTCCAGGCTGTTTGACAAGTTTTTACATATATTTGGAGCGAAAAACAGAAATACCACACACTGATCGGCCAAAATGTCGAAGGCAAGTAATAGGGAAGAGTCTGGACAGAAGGGGTCGAAGGCAAGTACGAGGGAAGAGTGTGTGCAGATGGCCAAACTGGCCGAACAAGCCGAAAGGTTTGAAGATATGGCAGCATCGATGAAACAAGTCACCGTGAGTTTACCGAACACCGCTGGCGACGACGATGAAGGCTGTGAGTTGAACAACGAGGAAAGGAATTTGCTATCTGTCGCTTACAAAAATGTGGTTGGAGCATTAAGAAATTCCTGGCGGATAACTTCAATGATCGAGTCAAAGGCTGAACCAGGTAGCATGCGAAAAAGGTTAGCTTCTGAATATAGAATAAAAATAGAAGAGGAACTAACTAAAACCTGCAATGAAGTTTTGGAATTGTTGAACACTAATTTAGTTCCAACAGCAAAAGCTGAAGAAAGTCGAGTTTTCTACTTGAAAATGAAGGGAGATTACTACAGATATATATCCGAGTATACCGATGATGACAAAAAATCACAAGTTACAAATGCTGCAAAAACTGCATATACAGATGCTTCCGATATTGCAAAAGCATTTCTCACATCCACACATCCACACCGTTTGGGATTGGCGCTAAATTTTTCAGTATTTTATTATGAGATTCTAAATGTTCCTGACCAAGCTTGTCAGCTGGCCAAAGCAGCTTTTGACCAAGCTATTGCAGAATTGGACTGTCTAGATCCAGAATCATACAAAGATAGTACCCTTATCCTTCAACTGTTAAGAGACAATCTAACATTGTGGACATCAGATTCAAATCAAGCTGAGGGTGAACAACAAAAGGAAGAGGATTAAGAAGACAATTGAGCAATCCATAAATTATATGTGCTCATGAACATTTTACCTGGCCAAACTAACTTGGCGATACCAGCCTGTTGATCTTATTTACTGAGACATTAGCAACTGACTACGGATAATAAAAACGAGCCCATAACAATAAAGGCAGAGGTTACTGTTTTTTATTTTTCCATTTCAAACTGTAGTTTGATTGATTCAACTGCCCTGATACTGGAAGAGATTGTGTTCTATGTGTTATCTCAGACGCACTGCAAATTCTCGTTCCATTAACAAGTGAAGAGAATTGAAGGCAGCCATCTGACGTTCGTTACCTGTGTACCTGCTAGATGTCTTTTTTTCTTACTCCAATTTCTTTGTGATAACATGTAGACTGAAAGTAGTTTTGTCTCAAATAACGTTATATGTATGATTAATTATTGAATCAATGTTATCTCAGCAAGGAAAGACAATACTCTGACATATCTCAGATGAGCTAGTGTTGTCATGGTTAACCTTGTCATATCATTTTAGTTGAATGTTTAATCTTTAAAATAAATATGATGCTCAAATTTCAAGATATGTAATTAGAGTCGTAGCTGGGTGGGGGGGGGGGGGGGGGGTGTGTGTGTGGGAGAGTTCGATGTGGCCTCCTCTCTTTTGGGTACGAACCAAATTACCTTTTAACACCACTCATGTATGTAGATTGTAACTCGTGAGTTTTCCATCTTGAATTAAATTTACAATTATAAAATGTCCAATTGGTAAGTAAAATTCCAAATTTTGGTCTGAATTTTAAATGTTTTGGCTGGTTTGTCTGAAAGTGTGCATTAAATTAAAATTGAATTATTCCACTGTATTTCTGGTGGCTCCCAATGGCTACTTCCCTGATCATAACTACAACTGCAAACAAAATAAAAACTATTCACAGTAGTAAGAATCTTAGTAAATGTGAGCAGGGGACTGATTATCAGTTCTGTATGAATTCCTTGAACTGCCTTTTAATAACCAATAGAAAAAAAATGTAGCTGTGCTGCATACTTGGAATGATTACCATTATGAAACCACAGGTTTCTGCTAGTGATCTTAAAATTCTGTCGCTGAAATGATAATTTTTTTTAATAATGCAACATTGTTCGTCATGTCTTGTTTTGACTATAGTACCAGTTCGGATATAATTGTATTTTGCTCTTGTATTCAATTACTGTACCTTGAAGTGTCGGAGCATCATTTTAAATATCTACAATGTTGTTGAGCGATGGTTAATGATCTGCTGTGATCTGCTTCTAGTCTATATATGATAATAGCAACATGTAAAGTTAATATTAATTTTTATTGGTGTATTTTCATGAATAATACATGCTCTTGAGCTGTACAATTGAAATATGTATGGATATCATCCTTGTGGATATTTGACAGAAATGTCATTTTTGCCAGAGGAAACTTCCCACCACCAGTATTTCCTAAATGCATCACTTGTAGACCTCAATAGTGAATCCAACATAAGTTAATAAATCATGAAATTATTTACAATTCCGATCACATATATTTTGTAATTTGTATACTGGTACTAGTAGGTTGTTGGTTCAAGACGATATACCTCTGAATTTAGTGATCCGTGGTTTACAACTTGTCTTCCCATATTAAGATTTGATGTAAACAAATCAAGGAAAATGTCTTTGACAGAAGCCCATATCAGTATGTGTATATTTTTCAAGTTTGGCTGTGAGACTTTCAGGTTTAATTTTTATGTGCATACTACTAGTACTAGTATTGGAGTTTCTTTAAAATTGTTCTTGGGTTTCAAATTTTCAATTTAATAGTAACACAGTTCTAGAGCATGTATGATCATGGAAATTGGCAAAGGTTTTAATTTCTTGCCAGGATGCCAGATAAGACATCCTGATTAAAGGCCAATTTAAATAACTGGAATCGCATCGCAATTTCCAATTTCTGCTAACCAATTTACAATGAAAATTCATATATTGGTAAGGAATGCTATACAAAATCTACCCAGGGCTACAAAATGCTATACAGATTTTAAAAATCAAATTGACCCCCTGACATCATATACCATATTATATACCATTTGGAAGAGGAACCGAAAATAAATAAATTCCACCAGAATATAGAACAACTGTGGCCTGGGAGTTGTCCACTAAGTAATGGAGGTTCTCAGATTCATTCAAAGACTTCCCCTGTTGTCAACCGAGATTGCATAAGAATTCAAACTAAGAGATAGTTATTCCCCTTCCATTGAGAATATTATAATTTACAGTACAGTCGGGATCAAAATTAAACAGAACACACCTCAGTTCCTTGACATAAACAACACATGATTCACAGTTTATTTGACCGGATAAGTTGATAATATATTTTGGAGCTTCCTCTTTCAAATGGTATATAATATGGAATATGTTGTATATAATGTGATCTGGGTATATAATATGGAATATGTTGTATATAATGTGATCTGAGAATTCGAAAATTAAGTTGGCCTTTAAATGCTGAATCATCGATGTGGAAGACGAGATTTGATTATATGTTTGTGTACCGGTAATCAATTTGGATGTGGATTAATTTGGACCAACCGCTGGATGTACTGATAATAGATTTTATGCCAATCTGGAGATCTTCATTCAGTCCTAATATATATTGGTAAATTTGGCCTGTCAAAAAAATCGGGGAAATTCTTCCATTTGGAAGTTATTTATAATGGTATACATGTATATCATTGCTTTGAATTCAGAATGTGAATGTTCATCGAAATGGCAATAAATTTTGTTTGTGTGTTTGATTATTAATTTGAGAGTGAGTGCTGAATGCCGTGTATTATCACAGATGTATCAAGATTTTATTCAAGATGGTGAATGTGTTACATGCATGTACTTTTGTGGAATTTTTTCCTACTGAAAATACATGTGCCGGTAGCATGGTCATGATTTTACATCTTATATGTGCATACCCTGTTTATGCCTGATACAAACTAACATGCTGATTCATGATCTGTGATATAAAAGTGGATGAGAACTCTTGCCTAATAGACAGATATATCATTATGACATCTCTGTTCAAAGTACAGTACTGCTACTTATTTGCCAATAGAGCAGGATATATTACTTGTACAGCCTATAGGCTTCGCTTGATGAATAATTTTGGTATTCAAATCTTATATATATGCTCAAGACCATGTAAATCATGCATATGTAAACTGCAAGAGCATCAAAACATATTCACCAACTTCATTGCTTGATACTTATTATATTCCAGCATTTCTTCATAATTCATACCGTACTTCTGCTGAACAAAATCAAAATGGAAAATATGATTTTCAATTGAGACAAAAGGTGTACTTGTATTAAATGGAGCGTAATTGGTACATGTGGTTTTGTGCTAATTTTCAATGAATCTCATTAATGTTGTACGTGTACAATCATTGTTTTTTATTTCTTCTGAAGTATAAAATTATATGTGACAAATACTTGTAAGCAAGGAAACATTTGCTCACATATTGATAATGTTAAATATGACAATGTGTGTTGGTTTTTCTCGTGCACCTGATTATTTTTTGGTGTTGTAATTCTTGTACGTGCAAGGACCTACCATTTCATCTTTTTAGTCAAAACAAAAGTTGAATTGTTATCAACTAGTACAACACATCCACACACAAAATTCACAATTCATGTCCGATTGAGAAATTTGTCTGAAAAACATTTTAAAATTGAGTTAAAAGAATTTTATTCTACATGTAGTTGAGTGCTTGGTTGATCAGAATAGTGATGTTAATTAATGTAGCTATTGGATACTATTAGGCATAAATTTGTTTAGATCATGGCTGGATTGTTTGTTTTTCATATCTTTTAACCCTTTACCCAACAGAAGGGCCCTGTGCCAATGCATTCTCTTATATATGCGAGTCGACCATAGGTCGCCTCGCATATATAAGAGAATGCATTGGCTTAATACATTAAAAATTATAAAATTGTTAAAGAATATAAGAAAAATGGTAAAAAGTGTTAAAAAAAGTTTTTTTTTAGGCCAATGCATTCTCTTATATATGCGAGGCGACCTATGGTCGACTCGCATATATAAGAGAATGCATTGGCACAGGGCATAACTGTAACTATCACAATGTGGTCAAGGAGCCGGTTCCAATGATATCCATATGTGTATGGTTCTATTGAGACAGACCGAAGATATTTTAGGCTGTTGAAGCTTTATTTGGCCGGTTTTGGCCGGTTTGTTGGGTAAAGGGTTAAAATGATCATGAACACTGGCTAACATAAGACTTTACTAGTATTTGATAGACAGTTAATTATCATGTATATACTAAAGTGTGCTAATTTATTCTCATTAGTTTAATCAGTAATCACACTATTAAATTGCTTCATGCTGGCATTGTTTTATTAAATTAGATGGCTGCCTCAATCTCTGGTAAGGTAACCATGACAACACTTTTTATACAGCAGAATATATTGGCTTTCCATTTGTTTGGTGATAATACTTATAATAAACCCTATTATAATCCTTGCACATCTTCTCATCTTATTTCCAGTCATTGATAAATTGGACCACAATATAGATACCCAGTAGTTTTACTAATTTATTATGCTCTGCTATCAGTATGGCAGAAAGGGTCAGGTTACTAAGGCCGATGGGGTCATTGTCATAAGGCTCCGGTCACATTCGTAGCCAACTTTTTAAATCGATCACAAATGTAGCCAGCTTTTCTAATTCCATGCTTTATATGGCACGAAATATGACGTCATACCGTTCGTGACTAAAATGCCGACGTCATGCTCCAGAAATGACTTCGTTTATCAACTTATATTGGAAAATAATTCGAGCATTCTAACGACATTGATCGGAAACCTCGAGTTATTAGATGAACTAATATCACATTAAAGTTCAAGTTGTTTTTCGTCTATCAACTCAGACAAATGAGATTAACCTAATCTTGTTCGTTGAGGCTTGAATGAATATGAAAAGCTGGCTACAAATGTGATCGCCATAGAAAAGCTGGCTACATTTGTGATCGATTTAAAAAGCTGGCTACGAATGTGACCGGAGACTTGTGACAATGACCCCATCAGCGTTACTAAGGCCAAAACAAAAAACTGCTCTGTTTCCGATAACAATGGGATAATTTTCCAGACAGGCAGGCAGGGATTTTTTTTTTTAAACCTTTCAGCCGTAAGTGATATAATAGTGTAGTAATACAGTCCCATGGAATATGGTAGATCAATGTGCATTGAAAATGAGCCAATCATTGGGTAAAAACATGCTGTCCCTTGAATTCATTCACTCTGCAGTATGATCTCTACCATTAACAGACTTATTTTTGCTTTCGGGATTGGGGGAAAAAACAATGAATATTCACATTGACACTGTAACAGGTAACTTTTGACTAGCCTTCTGGAGAAAATTGAAAGAAAAAAATTGAGGCAAACAAGAAAATCTCAGCCAGGCAGGGTATCGGAAACAAAGAGTTTTTTTTTTTTGGCCTAAGAATCGGGCGGCTGGTTCGATTGGGATATGGACCAGTCTAATGCACGAAATTCGGCAACAACTCTCTAGTTTCTACTTCAATGAAGTAAAAGTACATTTTACTCAACGTCTCTTGTTGAATAGACTAGTTCCTGTTCCAAAACTGCCAAAATCTGAAAACAGTAACCTGACCCCTCGAGCATCAGTATGAGAAAAAGATAATAATCTGCAAGATAGAAACTCATATACAGTAATGCTCTTAAGTAATCAACTTCTTAACCACAGCAGAATTATGGGCAACTTTTCAGGATTTAGTCGGAAATATGGCTTTTTGCCATTCATCGGAAAGCTCTCCCCGAGAGCTTTCCGATGAATGGCAACAAGCCATATTTTTGTTGCCGTATTTCCGACTAAATCCTGAAAAGTTACCCATAATTCTGCTGTGGTTAAGAAGTCGATTACTTAGAGCATTACCGTACCTTGGAGCTTAGATATAACAAATGTACTTTCGCTCTGCCTTAAAGATGGTCTATCTCTTTGTAAACGTATGTTATATACTAGTAGTTACCGGGGTATAAAATATTGGATATGATTCAAAGACCCCTGTCCGGAAATGCTTCTATCGATTAATTATGATTATATTTCGAATATTTTCTTGTCTAAAAACGTGGTTGTTTAGCTAACAAACAATATTGGTTAGTGTTATAAACAAAGACCAGAAATTTTATTGTATCATTTTGTCACAAATAAACGTTAATTAAACTCATCACTTATAATTATGTAATACATCAATACAATCATCGATCTGGGACATTTGATGTTTGGAGCATAGCTATGGGAACACCCTAATGATCTCGATCACTATATGGTATCGCCTGAATGGTCTGTTCTAAAAATAGAACAATGAACTAAATCATCTCATTTTATAATTAAATATTCGAAATAAAATCAATATTAATTGATAGAAGCATTTCCGGACATGTGTCTCCAATTCATATTTATTATTTTATACCCACAAAACTATCTCAAAATTGTTAAATGAAGAGATAATCCATCTTTAATGACATAATGTTTCGTCTGCAAAAATAAATAATTCTGTCTTAAAACAAAATGCATTTTTTCTTATTTTGTTACTATCTTCAAAATATGATGGGCGCTTCTCACCTAGCCATATGTAAAGTGTATGATATTTCTCTGCCTTGCAGTCATAATGATGTATTTTCCCAGTGCATAAAATTTTGATTGAGATTCACCTCAACCTACACACTGTAACACACAGGTTATATGGTTTGTTTTTGGTTAAAGATCCATAATCTGATGCGACGGTCCCTGTATCATAGTTACAAGAACGGAAATTTAGCCGATTTAGATAACCAAATTAGTTTACTACCATAAAATACTCACAACAATACCAATCACGATATCATATTTTCCGGAAAAGTCATATAATAACAGTCCTAATAATTATACCCCCCACTTTCGAAGAAAATGGGGGGTATACTGGATAGGGCCCGACGAAGCTTCGAGATTCGATTCGATTTCTAATCTTACATTCCGAATCGATTCGATTCGAAAGCAGTTGTGCGATTCGGGATATTTCGAATTGTATAACAGTCCTTTATCACCGGGAATAGACTGAATTATATATACAAAACATTCATTATATCCCCACTATACTTAACCTGAGGCTACTTCCGCGACCATCTGGGACCTCCGTGGTCCAATGAGTATAGGGTAAGTTGTCCAATAGCCCACTGCTCATATATACATGTATGTATTGGCCTCCCAGTCCCAGCGCTGGCTACTTGTGGCAGGTTGGTGGGTTACTCGTGCAACCTGCTGGTATCATAGTGGTATATGTCTGTGATGGTTCGCGTGTTCATCATGGTTGCCATAATCGTAGCGCACACAGGTTTCCTCCACCACATAAAACCAGCAATGTCCCAGCTGCGGAAGCGAGTGAATTTCTTTTGGGACATATCTATCTGCATGTCGGTATTTTACATTCTTACCAGAAAAGCCAATATTGCGTTACCCAGCTCAATCAAATAATATATTTTTTTTAATTTAAAACACGATATAAATATATTAAATAAACATTTTGGGCTCCAACATGTGTCCAAATCCGATCAACATCTTTATACAGCATATGTTATCCGCGAAATGGAATAATGTTGACCATTTAGCTTTCATGACAACTCAATTGATCCGATGGACAGGCCCAAGTTGGAATACTATACATAGTTCCTGTAATACCATTTGCGTATGCGCCATTCCCAAGTCACGATGTGCAATTTTGATATCACGCGTGCCTGCTGTGCATGACAGGGTAAAGCTTATAAGAGCAGACGAGTCTCTGCCTGCAATGACTCGAATCAGACTCCATTGACTCCAAAGTTCCAAACTGCTTACTTATCCAACTTCACGCATATTGTCACAAAATATGAAATGATGTCGTGCCATTCCCAACTGTTTAAAACTGCGATTAAATACTGTTCATATCATGTCATAGAAATTAAGTTTCTCCTTCGTAATCTTGAGTTATCTCACTGAAGTTATAAAATCATCTGATATTTGCCCCAATTTTTGCTCGTACTCCCCACTGATCAGTACCGCCAATCTACTAAAGTGTTTGATAAAGATTTCGATTCGAGATTCGATTCGATTTTGAATCATTATCACGATTCGAGATTCGATTCGATGTTGAAATTGCCGATTCGTCGGGCCCTAATACTGGATTGACTGCGTCTGTCCATCCGTCACACTTTCTCCCTCCGTGTGTCCGTCGTCCGATCCGTGTGTCGAGCCGTCCGACCTCATAACTCGAACAATTATGAACAGATTTCAATAATTTGTTGTATGCAATCTCCTTAGGACCGCATGATGCTAATTGCGGTGCGGTCCGACTTTCTTTTTATGTGTACCCATACCATGTATGGTACACATAATGCCGACGTCCGGATCAACCATCCGTCGTTCGTCCGTCCGTCTGTCCGTCTGTCTGTATGTCCGTCTGTCCGTAGACACTTGCTATCCGATTCATTTACTCGAATATTTTTTATCGGATCTTGTTCAAATTTTATGTGCATGTTTATGATGACACACTCCTCACCTGTATAGTTTTTGGTATCGATCGGTTTAGAAATTATTAACACTTTGCATCCGCACATAGTCATGAGCTATCCGATGCTATAACCAAAGTATTTTTTGTCTGATTGTTTTCATATTTGATATGTAGGTTTATGATGACACACCCCTCACCTGTATAGTTTTTGGTATCGATTAGTTGATCAGTTTAGAAAATAATTAACCCTTCACACACATGCTATCCAATGTAATAAGTTGAACATATATCTTCTGATCTGCCTCATATTTCTTACCTAGGTTTTTCTTAGCACGGTCTTCATCTGTATGGTTTTTGGTATTATTTAATTAACCCTTTTCACTCTTAATGTTTACTTAGAACTCACGCAAGCTGCTATGACTCAAAACATTTTTCATCTGATCTACACCAAATTTGGTACATGTGGTCCTCACCCCAAAATACAGATCAAGTTCAAATTTGGGTTTGATCCGATATATTTTAACAGAGTTATGGCCCTTTATAATTCAAGTGACTTATAATGTAGTTCTATGAAATACACTGGTATATGGTCGAATGGTGGACAACTCTATTGGAAATATAATGATAACATTCCCTGGTGTATGCCCATGTAGATTGTAAACAGCTCATGAAATGATTAATTGCTACTTAGCTATGGCCAAGTGGTTAGATGGATACCAAGATAAACAAACAATATTATACTGATGGCTGGTTAATTGTCAAATTTGATAAATGACACCAGGCTCTTGTTTATCTAATTTTGAAATTTCATTACAGGCTGCCTGATAATTGACCCATGACCTACACAATTGTCTGCATATTCCATTGATATGCTTAGAAAATAATTAACCCTTTCCAAGTTTCCAACAGATTTATGCTTTAATGCACATGGGCTCTTCCTCATATGTCTTATCTTGGGTTATCTTCACACTATTAACTTCTATGGATTGTGGAATTGATTAATTGATTTTTGAAAAATATATTAACCCTTCAGACACATTCTTTTGATATTACATTAAAATAATGGCTAATTAATAGCCAATATAATTGTTATATGCAATAGGTTACAAGCAGATAAATCTTCATTATTGTTTGTATTATGCAGAAACATATTAAATGAACCCTCTTTTTGAATCAGGTTCATTAGTTAATGAACATTCAATAAGACACCAATTGAATATGCTTACAGATTATAGGTGATGCATTATTTTGAAAATCAATATGGCAGATAATATTGCCAGGAACCTTATTTTCCCATCTGTTCATATTGTCATGGTTGACTGAATTTTGGGGACCACAGAGTGCTTAAAAGATTAACAGTGAAGGTTATGTGTTTTAGTCTGCAAGTTACTTGTAAAATATTGTTATGTCTTGAAACCATTTGATTCAGTGTTACTTTCCTTTATATTAACTATGGTAATCTTTTCGATTTAGGGATCATTGGGGCCAGCATCCGCACCATATAATGGCTGTATAACATTATATAGATAACACTTTTGAATTATACTGTATAAACTACATGCATTTTTGACATGATTGATAAACATAACAACTGGGAAGAATGGGGGGCGGGGTCATTAAAGTTCAAATTAAATATGAGATGGAATCCCACATGTTGTTCTATGCAGTCTGGCTTGTCAACTAATTATAATTTCTCTTTAGAAGTGAATGAGATTTGAATAGCTGGTAGTTTTGTTTCCAATGAGCTAACTTCAACTTATAAACATATCCTCAGAAATAACTAAACTCTTGGATCTCACATAGATAGGTCCTTGGATGAATAAGGATAGAGTTATTAGATTTAGAACACCCCCCCCCCCCCCCCCTTCGCAACCACAAATACTTTAACCCCTTCTTAAGACAAATTATTTGAGCTATTGAATTCAAGATGGTGCTGATATATGGATACCTGTGTTCATATCTTTGATAAATTATCAGTTATAGCTAATCGCTATCGCCCGGGTTTGGGTTAAACATCTGCCGATCGTGATCGGCCTCTCGTTTTAAGTTACGCCTTAATTTTCGACTTATTTTGACTTAGAAAATTCTGTCCGACTTAATAACTTTAACAAATATGAACCGATTTCAATAATTTTTGGTATACATGCTTCTCACAACACCCTCTCTACATGATGCGGCTCACGGTTGGCTCGGACTGTTTTTCCTAACATTACACTTCATTTTTTACTTAGAAAATTTTGTGATTTTATTTTGTGGATGCTATCAAGTTAGGATATTTTCTGGAAGTTTCTTCGAATATGGGTTGGGAACACTTTACGGATAATGCGGGTTGAATTTGCCATGGTGGGGGTATGCTAGCACGTGAGTGCACACCTCTTGTAATTCCTAGTTCAAATTGGAATTCCCCAATGTATGTTGTCACAAATGTAAACGCATAGTATTTCCATGTGTAACAAGCGTTGTGCCATATAACATGTCTATTTGTATGAGTAAAACATGATTATCAATTCTTAAATAAGTATATGTATGTACAGGTATCTGCACGTCAACTACTAGTATCAAAACATAACACATTCTTGTTGATGGCGATACTTTTCATTTTAAATTAAGCCACTGATGCGCTGATTGTACATGTACATCGAGAAGTGACCTTGCGTGACATGTCCTAATGGCATCCGCTTATGTCTTTCCTACATGTATTTCTGGAAGAAGTCAGCAGAATTTGTCAGGCGGCCGATTATTCCAGGTGGTGAAAAATAAGAGATTTTAAAAATCAAAGTCTGATAACTCTTAGCTTTGATGTGTAGGTTCCTCAACTCAATTCAAATATTGTTTACCCCTGAAGTCGAAGAAATAGTAATTTAGGAGTGTTAAATTGGGAGTATGTAGCTTTAACCCATTGTTTGGTTATGCAGAAAAAAATGGTTAACCCAATTTTTTGGGCAAAGTTCCCCTAGAGTACTTCTGCAACACTTTGAATAAGAAGTTAGAAGTATCAGATAAAATTGCTCTAGTGAGGATTTTTGTGGTCAGCATTGTCCCCTAGCAACTCATTCAAAGTGTATTCTACAATACTACCAATAATGAGCACCCTCTAGATTTGCATTCAGTGTATAAATGTTTAAATAATTGACGATGTCCAAGCATTACAAGTAGTGCAGAAGTTTGACCAACTTACATGTAGCCTCGTTAAAACATTCATCCTATGTGAACGAACCAATTGTTCGCCTCTAATTTTATGCACTGTTTTTCAGAAATAAACAGTTGTGTGGTAAAATAAAAGGCATTTTATGTAATTTTCTATCTTCAAAATGCAAGTAACTCTTTGCAGCAGATAAAACCAATTATCTTTTACATGGACTGCAGTACTGCTCTAAATAATCGACTCGTTAACCACAGCAGAATTATGGGCAACTTTTCAGGATTTAGTCGCAATTATGGCTTGTTGGCATTCATCGGAAAGCTCTCGGCGAGAGCTTTCCAATGAATGGCAACAAGCCATATTTCCGACTAAATCCTGAAAAGTTACCCATAATTCTGCTGTGGTTAACGAGTCGATTATTTAGAGCAGTACTGTACCAAATACTTCTAGCTAAGGTCTGGCTGCTGATAACTCTTCTGTTAATATCAGATAATTAATGTTACCAGGCTAACTGGATATTCTCTGCCTGATAAGATAAAACATTTCGGTGAGAACTGTGTTATAAAAAATAACCCCATTTCCTGTCCCACTGGAAGTCAGTATAATATGAGAAAAATTCTAAATAGAATCACTGATAGAATTGATATTAATTGATAGAAGCTTTTCTGGACAGGTGTCCTCGATTCATACATATTATTTTATACCCCCTGAATTTATATAAAACAAATTTGCTAGGAATATATAGAACATTTTTAGCTCAACTTTACTTTGTAAAGTTTGAGCTATTGCCATGGCTTTGTCGTCCGTGTGTACGTGTGCGCGTGTGTACGTAAGGCGTCAACAATGCAGTCTACAGGTCGTACCTTTGGTCGGATCATTATGAAATTTGTCATAGCTGTTGACATCAACATTTAGACCAGAATGATTAATTTTGGGGTCATTCGGTAAAAAAAACATGGCCGCCAGTGGCCATCTTGCATTTCAAAATTCAATCCATTAGCACGGGCTACAGGGCGTACTGTTTGTCTGATCGTCATGAAATTTGTCATGGATGTTAATATTGACATGTAGATGGGAACGAGTAATTTTGGGGTCATTCGGCCCAAAAACATGGCCGCCAGCAGCCATCTTGGATTTTACTCTTTGTATGACTAAATTCTTTAGCACGGGCTACAGGTCGTACTTTTAGTCTGATCATCATAACATTTGTCAAGAATGTTAATAATGACATGTAGATGGGAACGAGTCATTTTGGGGTCATTCTTTAGCACGGGCTACAGGTCGTACTTTTAGTCTGATCATCATAACATTTGTCAAGAATGTTAATAATGACATGTAGATGGGAACGAGTCATTTTGGGGTCATTCGGCCAAAAAACATGGCCGCCAGCAGGCATCTTTGATTTCACTCTTTGTATGACTAAATCCTTTAGCACGGGCTACAGGTCGTACCTTTAGTCCGATCATCATAAAATTTGTCATGGCTGTTGAAATTGGAATGTAGATGGGAACGAGTAATTTTGGGGTCATTCGGCCAATAAACATGGCCGCCAGTGGCCATCTTGGATTTCAAAATTTAATCCATTAGCACGGGCCACAGGTCGTACTGTTCGTCTGATCATCATAAAATTTGTCATGGATGTTAACAATGACATGTAAATGGGAACGAGTAATTTTGGGGTCATTCGGCAGAAAAACATGGCCGCCAGCAGCCATCTTTGATTTTACTCTTTGTATGACTAAATCCTTTAGCACGGGCTACAGGTCGTACCTTTAGTCTGATCATCATAAAATTTGTCATGGCTGTTGAAATTGGAATGTAAATGGGAACGAGTCATTTTGGGGTCATTCGGACAAAAAACATGGCCCCCAGTGGCCATCTTGGATTTCAAAATTTAATCCATTAGCATGGGCCACAGGTCGTACTGTTCGTCTGATCATCATGAAATTTGTCATGGTTGTTAATATTGGATTTTACTCTTTGTATGACTAAATTCTTTAGCATGGGCTACAGGTCGTACCTTTAGTCTGATCGTCATAAAATTTGTCATAGATGTTAATAATGACATGTAGATGGGAACGAGTCATTTTGGTGTCATTCGGCCAAAAAACATGGCCGCCAGCAGCCATCTTGGATTTTACTCTTTGTATGACTAAATTCTTTAGCATAGGTTACAGGTCGTACCTTTAGTCTGATCGTCATAAAATTTGTCATGGATGTTAACGATGACACAGAGATGGGATACAATCATTTTGGGGTCATTCGGCCGAAAACATGGCCGCCAGCAGCCATCTTGGATTTTACTTTTCTCTTCATGTCTATAAACTAGTATTAGACATTCAACTTTCCACATTCCTAATCGCTCCATTGACTGTAATACATTAAATTATTCCCTTTTCAAGTTGAGCTACAGTGTCATTGACACTTTCATTATGTGTACCAATACCATGTGCGTCCGTGCGTCCGAGATTGGGTACCTTCATGGTGTAATCAACTCCTCCTACAGTTTTAAACGTAGAGATTTGAAACTCTTGGATATTGTTCCTAACATGTTGGTGATTTGCAACATCTATAAAGCTAATCAAAAATATAATATTTTCCATATTTTTGGGGGGGTTTTCGACTTAGAAAATTTGGAACATTTTTGCCTTTTGGATGAGATTGGGTACCTTCATGGTGTAATCAACTCCTCCTACAGTTTTAAATGTAGAGAGTTGAAACTCTGGGATATTGTTCCTAACATGTTGGTGAGTTGCAAAATCTATATAGCTAATCAAAAATATAATTTTTTCCATATTTTTGGGGGGGTTTTCGACTTAGAAAATTTGGAACATTTTTGCCTTTTGGATGAGATTGGGTACCTTCATGGTGTAATCAACTCCTCCTACAGTTTTAAATGTAGAGATTTGAAACTCTGGGATATTGTTCCTAACATGTTGGTGATTTGCAACATCTATATAGCTAATAAAAAATATAAATTTTTTAATATTTTTGGTGGGTTTACGACTTAGAAAATTTGGAACATATTTGCCTTTTGGATGAGATTGGGTACCTTCGTGGTGTAATCAACTCCTCCTACAGTTTTAAATGTAGAGATTTGAAACTCTGGGATATTGTTCCTAACATGTTGGTGATTTGCAACATCTATATAGCTAATACAAAAATATCATTTTTTTCGTTTTGTCCAAGAAATTTTGCGGTGGTTTGCAACATCTATCTACTGTATAACATTGTTGCAAATTGTATCCTTCTAACGAATCCAATCATGAAGTTTACCACTCGAGTCGGGGGACATGTGGTCTGCGACCTTTTATTTAATTTAAAACACGATATAAATATATTAAATAAACATTTTGGGCTCCAACATGTGTCCAAATCCGATCAACATCTTTATACAGCATATGTTATCCGCGAAATGGAATAATGTTGACCATTTAGCTTTCATGACAACTCAATTGATCCGATGGACAGGCCCAAGTTGGAATACTATACATAGTTCCTGTAATCCCATTTGCGTATGCGCCATTCCCAAGTCACGATGTGCAATTTTGATATCACGCGTGCCTGCTGTGCATGACAGGGTAAAGCTTATAAGAGCAGACGAGTCTCTGCCTGCAATGACTCGAATCAGACTCCATTGACTCCAAAGTTCCAAACTGCTTACTTTCACGAACTTCACGCATATTGTCACAAAATATGAAATGATGTCGTGCCATTCCCAACTGTTTAAAACTGCGATTAAATACTGTTCATATCATGTCATAGAAATTAAGTTTCTCCTTCGTAATCTTGAGTTATCTCACTGAAGTTATAAAATCATCTGATATTTGCCCCAATTTTTGCTCGTACTCCCCACTGATCAGTACCGCCAATCTACTAAAGTGTTTGATAAAGATTCGATTCGATTTCGAATCATTATCACGATTCGAGATTCGATTCGATGTTGAAATTGCCGATTCGTCGGGCCCTAATACTGGATTGACTGCGTCTGTCCGTCCGTCACACTTTCTCCCTCCGTGTGTCCGTCGTCCTATCCGTGTGTCGAGCCGTCCGACCTCATAACTCGAACAATTATGAACAGATTTCAATAATTTGTTGTATGCAATCTCCTTAGGACCGCATGATGCTAATTGCGGTGCGGTCCAACTTTCTTTTTTTAAGTTACGCCTTAATTTTCGACTTATTTTGACTTAGAAAATTCTGTCCGACTTAATAACTTTAACAAATATGAACCGATTTCAAAAAATTTTGGTATACATGCTTCTCACAACAGCCTCTCTACATGATGCGGCTCACGGTTGGCTCGGACTGTTTTTCCTAACATTACACTTCATTTTTTACTTAGAAAATTTTGGGATTTTATTTTGTGGATGCTATCAAGTTAGGATATTTTCTGGAAGTTTCTTCGAATATGGGTTGGGAACACTTTACGGATAATGCGGGTTGAATTTGCCATGGTGGGGGTATGCTAGCACGTGAGTGCACACCTCTTGTAATTCCTAGTTCAAATTGGAATTCCCCAATGTATGTTGTCACAAATGTAAACGCATAGTATTTCCATGTGTAACAAGCGTTGTGCCATATAACATGTCTATTTGTATGAGTAAAACATGATTATCAATTCTTAAATAAGTATATGTATGTACAGGTATCTGCACGTCAACTACTAGTATCAAAACATAACACATTCTTGTTGATGGCGATACTTTTCATTTTAAATTAAGCCACTGATGCACTGATTGTACATGTACATCGAGAAGTGACCTTGCGTGACATGTCCTAATGGCATCCGCTTATGTCTTTCCTACATGTATTTCTGGAAGAAGTCAGCAGAATTTGTCAGGCGGCCGATTATTCCAGGTGGTGAAAAATAACAGATTTTAAAAATCAAAGTCTGATAACTCTTAGCTTTGATGTGTAGGTTCCTCAACTCAATTCAAATATTGTTTACCCCTGAAGTCGAAGAAATAGTAATTTAGGAATGTTAAATTGGGAGTATGTAGCTTTAACCCATTGTTTTGTCATGCAGAAAAAAATGGTTAACCCAATTTTTTGGGCAAAGTTCCCCTAGAGTACTTCTGCAACACTTTGAATAAGAAGTTAGAAGTATCAGATAAAATTGCTCTAGTGAGGATTTTTGGAATCACGGAACTAAATGGTTTCCCATAGGCGACAGTGTTAACGTTTCGGCCAAATTCGCTGAATTGAAGCCTGCAGGCCATACCAGTGATGTTTACCCAGCTAGATTGACACCAGTTGATCACGAAAATGCAAGAAAAATCATAGGTCATGTGTTTACTTTTTAAAATAAATCCCCAAGTGTACGACAGGGCTATAGCACAGCCAAATTTGATCTGGAAAACCCCAGATCTACAACAGCTAGTTAAATACATTTCCCGCTCACAAAAATCCGTTCCCCCATTCATTCACCAGTTTAAATTATTTAGATATTATGTACAAATCAAATAAACGCGATGTCATCCTTTAATAACGTGTCGCATGTATCAGGTGAAGGTCATTCTTCAGTTACCTTCACCTTTAGGGTTCCACGGTGTACTCGCTCCCCGACTCTAGAACACATTTAGCTCCCTGATTCCTATAGTGGTCAGCATTGTCCCCTAGCAACTCATTCAAAGTGTATTCTACAATACTACCAATAATGAGCACCTTCTAGATTTGCATTCAGTGTATAAATGTTTAAATAATTGATGATGTCCAAGCATTACAAGTAGTGTAGAAGTTTGACCAACTTACATGTAGCCTCGTTAAAACATTCATCCTATGTGTTAACACATTCATCCTATGTGAACAAACCAATTGTTCGCCTCTAATTTTATGCACTGTTTTTCAGAAATATACAGTTGTGTGGTAAAAATAAAAGGCATTTTATGTAATTTTCTATCTTCAAAATGCAAGTAACTCTTTGCAGCAGATAAAACCAATTATCTTTTACATGGACTGCAGTACTGCTCTAAATAATCGACTCGTTAACACCACAGCAGAATTATGGGCAACTTTTCAGGATTTAGTCGCAATTATGGCTTGTTGGCATTCATCGGAAAGCTCTCGGCGAGGGCTTTCCAATGAATGGCAACAAGCCATATTTCCGACTAAATCCTGAAAAGTTACCCATAATTCTGCTGTGGTTAACGAGTCGATTATTTAGAGCAGTACTGTACCAAATACTTCTAGCTAAGGTCTGGCTGCTGATAACTCTTCTGTTAATATCAGATAATTAATGTTACCAGGCTAACTGGATATTCTCTGCCTGATAAGATAAAACATTTCGGTGAGAACTGTGTTATAAAAAATAACCCCATTTCCTGTCCCACTGGAAGTCAGTATAATATGAGAAAAATTCTAAATAGAATCACTGATAGAATTGATATTAATTGATAGAAGCTTTTCTGGACAGGTGTCCTCGATTCATACATATTATGTTATACCCCCTGAATTTATATAAAACAAATTTGCTAGGAATATATAGAACATTTTTATGTGTACCAATACCATGTATGGTACCCATAATGCCGACATCCAGATCAACCATCCGTCGTTCGTCTGTCTGTCTGTAGACACTTGCTATCCGATTCGATTACTTGGCATGTCGGTATTTTACATTCTTACCAGAAAAGCCAATATTGCGTTACCCAGCTCAATCAAATAATATATTTTTTTTAATTTAAAACTTAACACGATATAAATATATTAAATAAACATTTTGGGCTCCAACATGTGTCCAAATCCGATCAACATCTTTATACAGCATATGTTATCCGCGAAATGGAATAATGTTGACCATTTAGCTTTCACGACAACTCAATTGATCCGATGGACAGGCCCAAGTTGGAATACTATACATAGTTCCTGTAATCCCATTTGCGTATGCGCCATTCCCAAGTCACGATGTGCAATTTTGATATCACGCGTGCCTGCTGTGCATGACAGGGTAAAGCTTATAAGAGCAGACGAGTCTCTGCCTGCAATGACTCGAATCAGACTCCATTGACTCCAAAGTTCCAAACTGCTTACTTTCACGAACTTCACGCATATTGTCACAAAATATGAAATGATGTCGTGCCATTCCCAACTGTTTAAAACTGCGATTAAATACTGTTCATATCATGTCATAGAAATTAAGTTTCTCCTTCGTAATCTTGAGTTATCTCACTGAAGTTATAAAATCATCTGATATTTGCCCCAATTTTTGCTCGTACTCCCCACTGATCAGTACCGCCAATCTACTAAAGTGTTTGATAAAGATTCGATTCGAGATTCGATTCGATTTCGAATCATTATCACGATTCGAGATTCGATTCGATGTTGAAATTGCTGATTCGTCGGGCCCTAATACTGGATTGACTGCGTCTGTCCGTCCGTCACACTTTCTCCCTCCGTGTGTCCGTCGTCCGATCCGTGTGTCGAGCCGTCCGACCTCACAACTCGAACAATTATGAACAGATTTAAATAATTTGTTGTATGCAATCTCCTTAGGACCGCATGATGCTAATTGCGGTGCGGTCCGACTTTCTTTTTTTAAGTTACGCCTTAATTTTCGACTTATTTTGACTTAGAAAATTCTGTCCGACTTAATAACTTTAACAAATATGAACCGATTTCAATAATTTTTGGTATACATGCTTCTCACAACAGCCTCTCTACATGATGCGGCTCACGGTTGGCTCGGACTGTTTTTCCTAACATTACACTTCATTTTTTACTTAGAAAATTTTGGGATTTTATTTTGTGGATGCTATCAAGTTAGGATATTTTCTGGAAGTTTCTTCGAATATGGGTTGGGAACACTTTACGGATAATGCGGGTTGAATTTGCCATGGTGGGGGTATGCTAGCACGTGAGTGCACACCTCTTGTAATTCCTAGTTCAAATTGGAATTCCCCAATGTATGTTGTCACAAATGTAAACGCATAGTATTTCCATGTGTAACAAGCGTTGTGCCATATAACATGTCTATTTGTATGAGTAAAACATGATTATCAATTCTTAAATAAGTATATGTATGTACAGGTATCTGCACGTCAACTACTAGTATCAAAACATAACACATTCTTGTTGATGGCGATACTTTTCATTTTAAATTAAGCCACTGATGCACTGATTGTACATGTACATCGAGAAGTGACCTTGCGTGACATGTCCTAATGGCATCCGCTTATGTCTTTCCTACATGTATTTCTGGAAGAAGTCAGCAGAATTTGTCAGGCGGCCGATTATTCCAGGTGGTGAAAAATAACAGATTTTAAAAATCAAAGTCTGATAACTCTTAGCTTTGATGTGTAGGTTCCTCAACTCAATTCAAATATTGTTTACCCCTGAAGTCGAAGAAATAGTAATTTAGGAATGTTAAATTGGGAGTATGTAGCTTTAACCCATTGTTTTGTCATGCAGAAAAAAATGGTTAACCCAATTTTTTGGGCAAAGTTCCCCTAGAGTACTTCTGCAACACTTTGAATAAGAAGTTAGAAGTATCAGATAAAATTGCTCTAGTGAGGATTTTTGGAATCACGGAACTAAATGGTTTCCCATAGGCGACAGTGTTAACGTTTCGGCCAAATTCGCTGAATTGAAGCCTGCAGGCCATACCAGTGATGTTTACCCAGCTAGATTGACACCAGTTGATCACGAAAATGCAAGAAAAATCATAGGTCATGTGTTTACTTTTTAAAATAAATCCCCAAGTGTACGACAGGGCTATAGCACAGCCAAATTTGATCTGGAAAACCCCAGATCTACAACAGCTAGTTAAATACATTTCCCGCTCACAAAAATCCGTTCCCCCATTCATTCACCAGTTTAAATTATTTAGATATTATGTACAAATCAAATAAACGCGATGTCATCCTTTAATAACGTGTCGCATGTATCAGGTGAAGGTCATTCTTCAGTTACCTTCACCTTTAGGGTTCCACGGTGTACTCGCTCCCCGACTCTAGAACACATTTAGCTCCCTGATTCCTATAGTGGTCAGCATTGTCCCCTAGCAACTCATTCAAAGTGTATTCTACAATACTACCAATAATGAGCACCTTCTAGATTTGCATTCAGTGTATAAATGTTTAAATAATTGATGATGTCCAAGCATTACAAGTAGTGTAGAAGTTTGACCAACTTACATGTAGCCTCGTTAAAACATTCATCCTATGTGTTAACACATTCATCCTATGTGAACAAACCAATTGTTCGCCTCTAATTTTATGCACTGTTTTTCAGAAATATACAGTTGTGTGGTAAAAATAAAAGGCATTTTATGTAATTTTCTATCTTCAAAATGCAAGTAACTCTTTGCAGCAGATAAAACCAATTATCTTTTACATGGACTGCAGTACTGCTCTAAATAATCGACTCGTTAACACCACAGCAGAATTATGGGCAACTTTTCAGGATTTAGTCGCAATTATGGCTTGTTGGCATTCATCGGAAAGCTCTCGGCGAGGGCTTTCCAATGAATGGCAACAAGCCATATTTCCGACTAAATCCTGAAAAGTTACCCATAATTCTGCTGTGGTTAACGAGTCGATTATTTAGAGCAGTACTGTACCAAATACTTCTAGCTAAGGTCTGGCTGCTGATAACTCTTCTGTTAATATCAGATAATTAATGTTACCAGGCTAACTGGATATTCTCTGCCTGATAAGATAAAACATTTCGGTGAGAACTGTGTTATAAAAAATAACCCCATTTCCTGTCCCACTGGAAGTCAGTATAATATGAGAAAAATTCTAAATAGAATCACTGATAGAATTGATATTAATTGATAGAAGCTTTTCTGGACAGGTGTCCTCGATTCATACATATTATGTTATACCCCCTGAATTTATATAAAACAAATTTGCTAGGAATATATAGAACATTTTTATGTGTACCAATACCATGTATGGTACCCATAATGCCGACATCCAGATCAACCATCCGTCGTTCGTCTGTCTGTCTGTAGACACTTGCTATCCGATTCGATTACTTGGCATGTCGGTATTTTACATTCTTACCAGAAAAGCCAATATTGCGTTACCCAGCTCAATCAAATAATATATTTTTTTTAATTTAAAACTTAACACGATATAAATATATTAAATAAACATTTTGGGCTCCAACATGTGTCCAAATCCGATCAACATCTTTATACAGCATATGTTATCCGCGAAATGGAATAATGTTGACCATTTAGCTTTCACGACAACTCAATTGATCCGATGGACAGGCCCAAGTTGGAATACTATACATAGTTCCTGTAATCCCATTTGCGTATGCGCCATTCCCAAGTCACGATGTGCAATTTTGATATCACGCGTGCCTGCTGTGCATGACAGGGTAAAGCTTATAAGAGCAGACGAGTCTCTGCCTGCAATGACTCGAATCAGACTCCATTGACTCCAAAGTTCCAAACTGCTTACTTTCACGAACTTCACGCATATTGTCACAAAATATGAAATGATGTCGTGCCATTCCCAACTGTTTAAAACTGCGATTAAATACTGTTCATATCATGTCATAGAAATTAAGTTTCTCCTTCGTAATCTTGAGTTATCTCACTGAAGTTATAAAATCATCTGATATTTGCCCCAATTTTTGCTCGTACTCCCCACTGATCAGTACCGCCAATCTACTAAAGTGTTTGATAAAGATTCGATTCGAGATTCGATTCGATTTCGAATCATTATCACGATTCGAGATTCGATTCGATGTTGAAATTGCTGATTCGTCGGGCCCTAATACTGGATTGACTGCGTCTGTCCGTCCGTCACACTTTCTCCCTCCGTGTGTCCGTCGTCCGATCCGTGTGTCGAGCCGTCCGACCTCACAACTCGAACAATTATGAACAGATTTAAATAATTTGTTGTATGCAATCTCCTTAGGACCGCATGATGCTAATTGCGGTGCGGTCCGACTTTCTTTTTTTAAGTTACGCCTTAATTTTCGACTTATTTTGACTTAGAAAATTCTGTCCGACTTAATAACTTTAACAAATATGAACCGATTTCAATAATTTTTGGTATACATGCTTCTCACAACAGCCTCTCTACATGATGCGGCTCACGGTTGGCTCGGACTGTTTTTCCTAACATTACACTTCATTTTTTACTTAGAAAATTTTGGGATTTTATTTTGTGGATGCTATCAAGTTAGGATATTTTCTGGAAGTTTCTTCGAATATGGGTTGGGAACACTTTACGGATAATGCGGGTTGAATTTACCATGGTGGGGGTATGCTAGCACGTGAGTGCACACCTCTTGTAATTCCTAGTTCAAATTGGAATTCCCCAATGTATGTTGTCACAAATGTAAACGTATAGTATTTCCATGTGTAACAAGCGTTGTGCCATATAACATGTCTATTTGTATGAGTAAAACATGATTATCAATTCTTAAATAAGTATATGTATGTACAGGTATCTGCACGTCAACTACTAGTATCAAAACATAACACATTCTTGTTGATGGCGATACTTTTCATTTTAAATTAAGCCACTGATGCGCTGATTGTACATGTACATCGAGAAGTGACCTTGCATGACATGTCCTAATGGCATCCGCTTATGTCTTTCCTACATGTATTTCTGGAAGAAGTCAGCAGAATTTGTCAGGCGGCCGATTATTCCAGGTGGTGAAAAATAACAGATTTTAAAAATCAAAGTCTGATAACTCTTAGCTTTGATGTGTAGGTTCCTCAACTCAATTCAAATATTGTTTACCCCTGAAGTCGAAGAAATAGTAATTTAGGAATGTTAAATTGGGAGTATGTAGCTTTAACCCATTGTTTGGTCATGCAGAAAAAAATGGTTAACCCAATTTTTTGGGCAAAGTTCCCCTAGAGTACTTCTGCAACACTTTGAATAAGAAGTTAGAAGTATCAGATAAAATTGCTCTAGTGAGGATTTTTGGAATCACGGAACTAAATGGTTTCCCATAGGCGACAGTGTTAACGTTTCGGCCAAATTCGCTGAATTGAAGCCTGCAGGCCATACCAGTGATGTTTACCCAGCTAGATTGACACCAGTTGATCACGAAAATGCAAGAAAAATCATAGGTCATGTGTTTACTTTTTAAAATAAATCCCCAAGTGTACGACAGGGCTATAGCACAGCCAAATTTGATCTGGAAAACCCCAGATCTACAACAGCTAGTTAAATACATTTCCCGCTCACAAAAATCCGTTCCCCCATTCATTCACCAGTTTAAATTATTTAGATATTATGTACAAATCAAATAAACGCGATGTCATCCTTTAATAACGTGTCGCATGTATCAGGTGAAGGTCATTCTTCAGTTACCTTCACCTTTAGGGTTCCACGGTGTACTCGCTCCCCGACTCTAGAACACATTTAGCTCCCTGATTCCTATAGTGGTCAGCATTGTCCCCTAGCAACTCATTCAAAGTGTATTCTACAATACTACCAATAATGAGCACCTTCTAGATTTGCATTCAGTGTATAAATGTTTAAATAATTGATGATGTCCAAGCATTACAAGTAGTGTAGAAGTTTGACCAACTTACATGTAGCCTCGTTAAAACATTCATCCTATGTGTTAACACATTCATCCTATGTGAACGAACCAATTGTTCGCCTCTAATTTTATGCACTGTTTTTCAGAAATAAACAGTTGTGTGGTAAAATAAAAGGCATTTTATGTAATTTTCTATCTTCAAAATGCAAGTAACTCTTTGCAGCAGATAAAACCAATTATCTTTTACATGGACTGCAGTACTGCTCTAAATAATCGACTCGTTAACCACAGCAGAATTATGGGCAACTTTTCAGGATTTAGTCGCAATTATGGCTTGTTGGCATTCATCGGAAAGCTCTCGGCGAGAGCTTTCCAATGAATGGCAACAAGCCATATTTCCGACTAAATCCTGAAAAGTTACCCATAATTCTGCTGTGGTTAACGAGTCGATTATTTAGAGCAGTACTGTACCAAATACTTCTAGCTAAGGTCTGGCTGCTGATAACTCTTCTGTTAATATCAGATAATTAATGTTACCAGGCTAACTGGATATTCTCTGCCTGATAAGATAAAACATTTCGGTGAGAACTGTGTTATAAAAAATAACCCCATTTCCTGTCCCACTGGAAGTCAGTATAATATGAGAAAAATTCTAAATAGAATCACTGATAGAATTGATATTAATTGATAGAAGCTTTTCTGGACAGGTGTCCTCGATTCATACATATTATGTTATACCCCCTGAATTTATATAAAACAAATTTGCTAGGAATATATAGAACATTTTTATGTGTACCAATACCATGTATGGTACCCATAATGCCGACATCCAGATCAACCATCCGTCGTTCGTCTGTCTGTCTGTAGACACTTGCTATCCGATTCGATTACTTGGCATGTCGGTATTTTACATTCTTACCAGAAAAGCCAATATTGCGTTACCCAGCTCAATCAAATAATATATTTTTTTTAATTTAAAACTTAACACGATATAAATATATTAAATAAACATTTTGGGCTCCAACATGTGTCCAAATCCGATCAACATCTTTATACAGCATATGTTATCCGCGAAATGGAATAATGTTGACCATTTAGCTTTCACGACAACTCAATTGATCCGATGGACAGGCCCAAGTTGGAATACTATACATAGTTCCTGTAATCCCATTTGCGTATGCGCCATTCCCAAGTCACGATGTGCAATTTTGATATCACGCGTGCCTGCTGTGCATGACAGGGTAAAGCTTATAAGAGCAGACGAGTCTCTGCCTGCAATGACTCGAATCAGACTCCATTGACTCCAAAGTTCCAAACTGCTTACTTTCACGAACTTCACGCATATTGTCACAAAATATGAAATGATGTCGTGCCATTCCCAACTGTTTAAAACTGCGATTAAATACTGTTCATATCATGTCATAGAAATTAAGTTTCTCCTTCGTAATCTTGAGTTATCTCACTGAAGTTATAAAATCATCTGATATTTGCCCCAATTTTTGCTCGTACTCCCCACTGATCAGTACCGCCAATCTACTAAAGTGTTTGATAAAGATTCGATTCGAGATTCGATTCGATTTCGAATCATTATCACGATTCGAGATTCGATTCGATGTTGAAATTGCTGATTCGTCGGGCCCTAATACTGGATTGACTGCGTCTGTCCGTCCGTCACACTTTCTCCCTCCGTGTGTCCGTCGTCCGATCCGTGTGTCGAGCCGTCCGACCTCACAACTCGAACAATTATGAACAGATTTAAATAATTTGTTGTATGCAATCTCCTTAGGACCGCATGATGCTAATTGCGGTGCGGTCCGACTTTCTTTTTTTAAGTTACGCCTTAATTTTCGACTTATTTTGACTTAGAAAATTCTGTCCGACTTAATAACTTTAACAAATATGAACCGATTTCAATAATTTTTGGTATACATGCTTCTCACAACAGCCTCTCTACATGATGCGGCTCACGGTTGGCTCGGACTGTTTTTCCTAACATTACACTTCATTTTTTACTTAGAAAATTTTGGGATTTTATTTTGTGGATGCTATCAAGTTAGGATATTTTCTGGAAGTTTCTTCGAATATGGGTTGGGAACACTTTACGGATAATGCGGGTTGAATTTGCCATGGTGGGGGTATGCTAGCACGTGAGTGCACACCTCTTGTAATTCCTAGTTCAAATTGGAATTCCCCAATGTATGTTGTCACAAATGTAAACGCATAGTATTTCCATGTGTAACAAGCGTTGTGCCATATAACATGTCTATTTGTATGAGTAAAACATGATTATCAATTCTTAAATAAGTATATGTATGTACAGGTATCTGCACGTCAACTACTAGTATCAAAACATAACACATTCTTGTTGATGGCGATACTTTTCATTTTAAATTAAGCCACTGATGCACTGATTGTACATGTACATCGAGAAGTGACCTTGCGTGACATGTCCTAATGGCATCCGCTTATGTCTTTCCTACATGTATTTCTGGAAGAAGTCAGCAGAATTTGTCAGGCGGCCGATTATTCCAGGTGGTGAAAAATAACAGATTTTAAAAATCAAAGTCTGATAACTCTTAGCTTTGATGTGTAGGTTCCTCAACTCAATTCAAATATTGTTTACCCCTGAAGTCGAAGAAATAGTAATTTAGGAATGTTAAATTGGGAGTATGTAGCTTTAACCCATTGTTTTGTCATGCAGAAAAAAATGGTTAACCCAATTTTTTGGGCAAAGTTCCCCTAGAGTACTTCTGCAACACTTTGAATAAGAAGTTAGAAGTATCAGATAAAATTGCTCTAGTGAGGATTTTTGGAATCACGGAACTAAATGGTTTCCCATAGGCGACAGTGTTAACGTTTCGGCCAAATTCGCTGAATTGAAGCCTGCAGGCCATACCAGTGATGTTTACCCAGCTAGATTGACACCAGTTGATCACGAAAATGCAAGAAAAATCATAGGTCATGTGTTTACTTTTTAAAATAAATCCCCAAGTGTACGACAGGGCTATAGCACAGCCAAATTTGATCTGGAAAACCCCAGATCTACAACAGCTAGTTAAATACATTTCCCGCTCACAAAAATCCGTTCCCCCATTCATTCACCAGTTTAAATTATTTAGATATTATGTACAAATCAAATAAACGCGATGTCATCCTTTAATAACGTGTCGCATGTATCAGGTGAAGGTCATTCTTCAGTTACCTTCACCTTTAGGGTTCCACGGTGTACTCGCTCCCCGACTCTAGAACACATTTAGCTCCCTGATTCCTATAGTGGTCAGCATTGTCCCCTAGCAACTCATTCAAAGTGTATTCTACAATACTACCAATAATGAGCACCTTCTAGATTTGCATTCAGTGTATAAATGTTTAAATAATTGATGATGTCCAAGCATTACAAGTAGTGTAGAAGTTTGACCAACTTACATGTAGCCTCGTTAAAACATTCATCCTATGTGTTAACACATTCATCCTATGTGAACAAACCAATTGTTCGCCTCTAATTTTATGCACTGTTTTTCAGAAATATACAGTTGTGTGGTAAAAATAAAAGGCATTTTATGTAATTTTCTATCTTCAAAATGCAAGTAACTCTTTGCAGCAGATAAAACCAATTATCTTTTACATGGACTGCAGTACTGCTCTAAATAATCGACTCGTTAACACCACAGCAGAATTATGGGCAACTTTTCAGGATTTAGTCGCAATTATGGCTTGTTGGCATTCATCGGAAAGCTCTCGGCGAGGGCTTTCCAATGAATGGCAACAAGCCATATTTCCGACTAAATCCTGAAAAGTTACCCATAATTCTGCTGTGGTTAACGAGTCGATTATTTAGAGCAGTACTGTACCAAATACTTCTAGCTAAGGTCTGGCTGCTGATAACTCTTCTGTTAATATCAGATAATTAATGTTACCAGGCTAACTGGATATTCTCTGCCTGATAAGATAAAACATTTCGGTGAGAACTGTGTTATAAAAAATAACCCCATTTCCTGTCCCACTGGAAGTCAGTATAATATGAGAAAAATTCTAAATAGAATCACTGATAGAATTGATATTAATTGATAGAAGCTTTTCTGGACAGGTGTCCTCGATTCATACATATTATGTTATACCCCCTGAATTTATATAAAACAAATTTGCTAGGAATATATAGAACATTTTTATGTGTACCAATACCATGTATGGTACCCATAATGCCGACATCCAGATCAACCATCCGTCGTTCGTCTGTCTGTCTGTAGACACTTGCTATCCGATTCGATTACTTGGCATGTCGGTATTTTACATTCTTACCAGAAAAGCCAATATTGCGTTACCCAGCTCAATCAAATAATATATTTTTTTTAATTTAAAACTTAACACGATATAAATATATTAAATAAACATTTTGGGCTCCAACATGTGTCCAAATCCGATCAACATCTTTATACAGCATATGTTATCCGCGAAATGGAATAATGTTGACCATTTAGCTTTCACGACAACTCAATTGATCCGATGGACAGGCCCAAGTTGGAATACTATACATAGTTCCTGTAATCCCATTTGCGTATGCGCCATTCCCAAGTCACGATGTGCAATTTTGATATCACGCGTGCCTGCTGTGCATGACAGGGTAAAGCTTATAAGAGCAGACGAGTCTCTGCCTGCAATGACTCGAATCAGACTCCATTGACTCCAAAGTTCCAAACTGCTTACTTTCACGAACTTCACGCATATTGTCACAAAATATGAAATGATGTCGTGCCATTCCCAACTGTTTAAAACTGCGATTAAATACTGTTCATATCATGTCATAGAAATTAAGTTTCTCCTTCGTAATCTTGAGTTATCTCACTGAAGTTATAAAATCATCTGATATTTGCCCCAATTTTTGCTCGTACTCCCCACTGATCAGTACCGCCAATCTACTAAAGTGTTTGATAAAGATTCGATTCGAGATTCGATTCGATTTCGAATCATTATCACGATTCGAGATTCGATTCGATGTTGAAATTGCTGATTCGTCGGGCCCTAATACTGGATTGACTGCGTCTGTCCGTCCGTCACACTTTCTCCCTCCGTGTGTCCGTCGTCCGATCCGTGTGTCGAGCCGTCCGACCTCACAACTCGAACAATTATGAACAGATTTAAATAATTTGTTGTATGCAATCTCCTTAGGACCGCATGATGCTAATTGCGGTGCGGTCCGACTTTCTTTTTTTAAGTTACGCCTTAATTTTCGACTTATTTTGACTTAGAAAATTCTGTCCGACTTAATAACTTTAACAAATATGAACCGATTTCAATAATTTTTGGTATACATGCTTCTCACAACAGCCTCTCTACATGATGCGGCTCACGGTTGGCTCGGACTGTTTTTCCTAACATTACACTTCATTTTTTACTTAGAAAATTTTGGGATTTTATTTTGTGGATGCTATCAAGTTAGGATATTTTCTGGAAGTTTCTTCGAATATGGGTTGGGAACACTTTACGGATAATGCGGGTTGAATTTGCCATGGTGGGGGTATGCTAGCACGTGAGTGCACACCTCTTGTAATTCCTAGTTCAAATTGGAATTCCCCAATGTATGTTGTCACAAATGTAAACGCATAGTATTTCCATGTGTAACAAGCGTTGTGCCATATAACATGTCTATTTGTATGAGTAAAACATGATTATCAATTCTTAAATAAGTATATGTATGTACAGGTATCTGCACGTCAACTACTAGTATCAAAACATAACACATTCTTGTTGATGGCGATACTTTTCATTTTAAATTAAGCCACTGATGCACTGATTGTACATGTACATCGAGAAGTGACCTTGCGTGACATGTCCTAATGGCATCCGCTTATGTCTTTCCTACATGTATTTCTGGAAGAAGTCAGCAGAATTTGTCAGGCGGCCGATTATTCCAGGTGGTGAAAAATAACAGATTTTAAAAATCAAAGTCTGATAACTCTTAGCTTTGATGTGTAGGTTCCTCAACTCAATTCAAATATTGTTTACCCCTGAAGTCGAAGAAATAGTAATTTAGGAATGTTAAATTGGGAGTATGTAGCTTTAACCCATTGTTTTGTCATGCAGAAAAAAATGGTTAACCCAATTTTTTGGGCAAAGTTCCCCTAGAGTACTTCTGCAACACTTTGAATAAGAAGTTAGAAGTATCAGATAAAATTGCTCTAGTGAGGATTTTTGGAATCACGGAACTAAATGGTTTCCCATAGGCGACAGTGTTAACGTTTCGGCCAAATTCGCTGAATTGAAGCCTGCAGGCCATACCAGTGATGTTTACCCAGCTAGATTGACACCAGTTGATCACGAAAATGCAAGAAAAATCATAGGTCATGTGTTTACTTTTTAAAATAAATCCCCAAGTGTACGACAGGGCTATAGCACAGCCAAATTTGATCTGGAAAACCCCAGATCTACAACAGCTAGTTAAATACATTTCCCGCTCACAAAAATCCGTTCCCCCATTCATTCACCAGTTTAAATTATTTAGATATTATGTACAAATCAAATAAACGCGATGTCATCCTTTAATAACGTGTCGCATGTATCAGGTGAAGGTCATTCTTCAGTTACCTTCACCTTTAGGGTTCCACGGTGTACTCGCTCCCCGACTCTAGAACACATTTAGCTCCCTGATTCCTATAGTGGTCAGCATTGTCCCCTAGCAACTCATTCAAAGTGTATTCTACAATACTACCAATAATGAGCACCTTCTAGATTTGCATTCAGTGTATAAATGTTTAAATAATTGATGATGTCCAAGCATTACAAGTAGTGTAGAAGTTTGACCAACTTACATGTAGCCTCGTTAAAACATTCATCCTATGTGTTAACACATTCATCCTATGTGAACAAACCAATTGTTCGCCTCTAATTTTATGCACTGTTTTTCAGAAATATACAGTTGTGTGGTAAAAATAAAAGGCATTTTATGTAATTTTCTATCTTCAAAATGCAAGTAACTCTTTGCAGCAGATAAAACCAATTATCTTTTACATGGACTGCAGTACTGCTCTAAATAATCGACTCGTTAACACCACAGCAGAATTATGGGCAACTTTTCAGGATTTAGTCGCAATTATGGCTTGTTGGCATTCATCGGAAAGCTCTCGGCGAGGGCTTTCCAATGAATGGCAACAAGCCATATTTCCGACTAAATCCTGAAAAGTTACCCATAATTCTGCTGTGGTTAACGAGTCGATTATTTAGAGCAGTACTGTACCAAATACTTCTAGCTAAGGTCTGGCTGCTGATAACTCTTCTGTTAATATCAGATAATTAATGTTACCAGGCTAACTGGATATTCTCTGCCTGATAAGATAAAACATTTCGGTGAGAACTGTGTTATAAAAAATAACCCCATTTCCTGTCCCACTGGAAGTCAGTATAATATGAGAAAAATTCTAAATAGAATCACTGATAGAATTGATATTAATTGATAGAAGCTTTTCTGGACAGGTGTCCTCGATTCATACATATTATGTTATACCCCCTGAATTTATATAAAACAAATTTGCTAGGAATATATAGAACATTTTTATGTGTACCAATACCATGTATGGTACCCATAATGCCGACATCCAGATCAACCATCCGTCGTTCGTCTGTCTGTCTGTAGACACTTGCTATCCGATTCGATTACTTGGCATGTCGGTATTTTACATTCTTACCAGAAAAGCCAATATTGCGTTACCCAGCTCAATCAAATAATATATTTTTTTTAATTTAAAACTTAACACGATATAAATATATTAAATAAACATTTTGGGCTCCAACATGTGTCCAAATCCGATCAACATCTTTATACAGCATATGTTATCCGCGAAATGGAATAATGTTGACCATTTAGCTTTCACGACAACTCAATTGATCCGATGGACAGGCCCAAGTTGGAATACTATACATAGTTCCTGTAATCCCATTTGCGTATGCGCCATTCCCAAGTCACGATGTGCAATTTTGATATCACGCGTGCCTGCTGTGCATGACAGGGTAAAGCTTATAAGAGCAGACGAGTCTCTGCCTGCAATGACTCGAATCAGACTCCATTGACTCCAAAGTTCCAAACTGCTTACTTTCACGAACTTCACGCATATTGTCACAAAATATGAAATGATGTCGTGCCATTCCCAACTGTTTAAAACTGCGATTAAATACTGTTCATATCATGTCATAGAAATTAAGTTTCTCCTTCGTAATCTTGAGTTATCTCACTGAAGTTATAAAATCATCTGATATTTGCCCCAATTTTTGCTCGTACTCCCCACTGATCAGTACCGCCAATCTACTAAAGTGTTTGATAAAGATTCGATTCGAGATTCGATTCGATTTCGAATCATTATCACGATTCGAGATTCGATTCGATGTTGAAATTGCTGATTCGTCGGGCCCTAATACTGGATTGACTGCGTCTGTCCGTCCGTCACACTTTCTCCCTCCGTGTGTCCGTCGTCCGATCCGTGTGTCGAGCCGTCCGACCTCACAACTCGAACAATTATGAACAGATTTAAATAATTTGTTGTATGCAATCTCCTTAGGACCGCATGATGCTAATTGCGGTGCGGTCCGACTTTCTTTTTTTAAGTTACGCCTTAATTTTCGACTTATTTTGACTTAGAAAATTCTGTCCGACTTAATAACTTTAACAAATATGAACCGATTTCAATAATTTTTGGTATACATGCTTCTCACAACAGCCTCTCTACATGATGCGGCTCACGGTTGGCTCGGACTGTTTTTCCTAACATTACACTTCATTTTTTACTTAGAAAATTTTGGGATTTTATTTTGTGGATGCTATCAAGTTAGGATATTTTCTGGAAGTTTCTTCGAATATGGGTTGGGAACACTTTACGGATAATGCGGGTTGAATTTGCCATGGTGGGGGTATGCTAGCACGTGAGTGCACACCTCTTGTAATTCCTAGTTCAAATTGGAATTCCCCAATGTATGTTGTCACAAATGTAAACGCATAGTATTTCCATGTGTAACAAGCGTTGTGCCATATAACATGTCTATTTGTATGAGTAAAACATGATTATCAATTCTTAAATAAGTATATGTATGTACAGGTATCTGCACGTCAACTACTAGTATCAAAACATAACACATTCTTGTTGATGGCGATACTTTTCATTTTAAATTAAGCCACTGATGCACTGATTGTACATGTACATCGAGAAGTGACCTTGCGTGACATGTCCTAATGGCATCCGCTTATGTCTTTCCTACATGTATTTCTGGAAGAAGTCAGCAGAATTTGTCAGGCGGCCGATTATTCCAGGTGGTGAAAAATAACAGATTTTAAAAATCAAAGTCTGATAACTCTTAGCTTTGATGTGTAGGTTCCTCAACTCAATTCAAATATTGTTTACCCCTGAAGTCGAAGAAATAGTAATTTAGGAATGTTAAATTGGGAGTATGTAGCTTTAACCCATTGTTTTGTCATGCAGAAAAAAATGGTTAACCCAATTTTTTGGGCAAAGTTCCCCTAGAGTACTTCTGCAACACTTTGAATAAGAAGTTAGAAGTATCAGATAAAATTGCTCTAGTGAGGATTTTTGGAATCACGGAACTAAATGGTTTCCCATAGGCGACAGTGTTAACGTTTCGGCCAAATTCGCTGAATTGAAGCCTGCAGGCCATACCAGTGATGTTTACCCAGCTAGATTGACACCAGTTGATCACGAAAATGCAAGAAAAATCATAGGTCATGTGTTTACTTTTTAAAATAAATCCCCAAGTGTACGACAGGGCTATAGCACAGCCAAATTTGATCTGGAAAACCCCAGATCTACAACAGCTAGTTAAATACATTTCCCGCTCACAAAAATCCGTTCCCCCATTCATTCACCAGTTTAAATTATTTAGATATTATGTACAAATCAAATAAACGCGATGTCATCCTTTAATAACGTGTCGCATGTATCAGGTGAAGGTCATTCTTCAGTTACCTTCACCTTTAGGGTTCCACGGTGTACTCGCTCCCCGACTCTAGAACACATTTAGCTCCCTGATTCCTATAGTGGTCAGCATTGTCCCCTAGCAACTCATTCAAAGTGTATTCTACAATACTACCAATAATGAGCACCTTCTAGATTTGCATTCAGTGTATAAATGTTTAAATAATTGATGATGTCCAAGCATTACAAGTAGTGTAGAAGTTTGACCAACTTACATGTAGCCTCGTTAAAACATTCATCCTATGTGTTAACACATTCATCCTATGTGAACAAACCAATTGTTCGCCTCTAATTTTATGCACTGTTTTTCAGAAATATACAGTTGTGTGGTAAAAATAAAAGGCATTTTATGTAATTTTCTATCTTCAAAATGCAAGTAACTCTTTGCAGCAGATAAAACCAATTATCTTTTACATGGACTGCAGTACTGCTCTAAATAATCGACTCGTTAACACCACAGCAGAATTATGGGCAACTTTTCAGGATTTAGTCGCAATTATGGCTTGTTGGCATTCATCGGAAAGCTCTCGGCGAGGGCTTTCCAATGAATGGCAACAAGCCATATTTCCGACTAAATCCTGAAAAGTTACCCATAATTCTGCTGTGGTTAACGAGTCGATTATTTAGAGCAGTACTGTACCAAATACTTCTAGCTAAGGTCTGGCTGCTGATAACTCTTCTGTTAATATCAGATAATTAATGTTACCAGGCTAACTGGATATTCTCTGCCTGATAAGATAAAACATTTCGGTGAGAACTGTGTTATAAAAAATAACCCCATTTCCTGTCCCACTGGAAGTCAGTATAATATGAGAAAAATTCTAAATAGAATCACTGATAGAATTGATATTAATTGATAGAAGCTTTTCTGGACAGGTGTCCTCGATTCATACATATTATGTTATACCCCCTGAATTTATATAAAACAAATTTGCTAGGAATATATAGAACATTTTTATGTGTACCAATACCATGTATGGTACCCATAATGCCGACATCCAGATCAACCATCCGTCGTTCGTCTGTCTGTCTGTAGACACTTGCTATCCGATTCGATTACTTGGCATGTCGGTATTTTACATTCTTACCAGAAAAGCCAATATTGCGTTACCCAGCTCAATCAAATAATATATTTTTTTTAATTTAAAACTTAACACGATATAAATATATTAAATAAACATTTTGGGCTCCAACATGTGTCCAAATCCGATCAACATCTTTATACAGCATATGTTATCCGCGAAATGGAATAATGTTGACCATTTAGCTTTCACGACAACTCAATTGATCCGATGGACAGGCCCAAGTTGGAATACTATACATAGTTCCTGTAATCCCATTTGCGTATGCGCCATTCCCAAGTCACGATGTGCAATTTTGATATCACGCGTGCCTGCTGTGCATGACAGGGTAAAGCTTATAAGAGCAGACGAGTCTCTGCCTGCAATGACTCGAATCAGACTCCATTGACTCCAAAGTTCCAAACTGCTTACTTTCACGAACTTCACGCATATTGTCACAAAATATGAAATGATGTCGTGCCATTCCCAACTGTTTAAAACTGCGATTAAATACTGTTCATATCATGTCATAGAAATTAAGTTTCTCCTTCGTAATCTTGAGTTATCTCACTGAAGTTATAAAATCATCTGATATTTGCCCCAATTTTTGCTCGTACTCCCCACTGATCAGTACCGCCAATCTACTAAAGTGTTTGATAAAGATTCGATTCGAGATTCGATTCGATTTCGAATCATTATCACGATTCGAGATTCGATTCGATGTTGAAATTGCTGATTCGTCGGGCCCTAATACTGGATTGACTGCGTCTGTCCGTCCGTCACACTTTCTCCCTCCGTGTGTCCGTCGTCCGATCCGTGTGTCGAGCCGTCCGACCTCACAACTCGAACAATTATGAACAGATTTAAATAATTTGTTGTATGCAATCTCCTTAGGACCGCATGATGCTAATTGCGGTGCGGTCCGACTTTCTTTTTTTAAGTTACGCCTTAATTTTCGACTTATTTTGACTTAGAAAATTCTGTCCGACTTAATAACTTTAACAAATATGAACCGATTTCAATAATTTTTGGTATACATGCTTCTCACAACAGCCTCTCTACATGATGCGGCTCACGGTTGGCTCGGACTGTTTTTCCTAACATTACACTTCATTTTTTACTTAGAAAATTTTGGGATTTTATTTTGTGGATGCTATCAAGTTAGGATATTTTCTGGAAGTTTCTTCGAATATGGGTTGGGAACACTTTACGGATAATGCGGGTTGAATTTGCCATGGTGGGGGTATGCTAGCACGTGAGTGCACACCTCTTGTAATTCCTAGTTCAAATTGGAATTCCCCAATGTATGTTGTCACAAATGTAAACGCATAGTATTTCCATGTGTAACAAGCGTTGTGCCATATAACATGTCTATTTGTATGAGTAAAACATGATTATCAATTCTTAAATAAGTATATGTATGTACAGGTATCTGCACGTCAACTACTAGTATCAAAACATAACACATTCTTGTTGATGGCGATACTTTTCATTTTAAATTAAGCCACTGATGCACTGATTGTACATGTACATCGAGAAGTGACCTTGCGTGACATGTCCTAATGGCATCCGCTTATGTCTTTCCTACATGTATTTCTGGAAGAAGTCAGCAGAATTTGTCAGGCGGCCGATTATTCCAGGTGGTGAAAAATAACAGATTTTAAAAATCAAAGTCTGATAACTCTTAGCTTTGATGTGTAGGTTCCTCAACTCAATTCAAATATTGTTTACCCCTGAAGTCGAAGAAATAGTAATTTAGGAATGTTAAATTGGGAGTATGTAGCTTTAACCCATTGTTTTGTCATGCAGAAAAAAATGGTTAACCCAATTTTTTGGGCAAAGTTCCCCTAGAGTACTTCTGCAACACTTTGAATAAGAAGTTAGAAGTATCAGATAAAATTGCTCTAGTGAGGATTTTTGGAATCACGGAACTAAATGGTTTCCCATAGGCGACAGTGTTAACGTTTCGGCCAAATTCGCTGAATTGAAGCCTGCAGGCCATACCAGTGATGTTTACCCAGCTAGATTGACACCAGTTGATCACGAAAATGCAAGAAAAATCATAGGTCATGTGTTTACTTTTTAAAATAAATCCCCAAGTGTACGACAGGGCTATAGCACAGCCAAATTTGATCTGGAAAACCCCAGATCTACAACAGCTAGTTAAATACATTTCCCGCTCACAAAAATCCGTTCCCCCATTCATTCACCAGTTTAAATTATTTAGATATTATGTACAAATCAAATAAACGCGATGTCATCCTTTAATAACGTGTCGCATGTATCAGGTGAAGGTCATTCTTCAGTTACCTTCACCTTTAGGGTTCCACGGTGTACTCGCTCCCCGACTCTAGAACACATTTAGCTCCCTGATTCCTATAGTGGTCAGCATTGTCCCCTAGCAACTCATTCAAAGTGTATTCTACAATACTACCAATAATGAGCACCTTCTAGATTTGCATTCAGTGTATAAATGTTTAAATAATTGATGATGTCCAAGCATTACAAGTAGTGTAGAAGTTTGACCAACTTACATGTAGCCTCGTTAAAACATTCATCCTATGTGTTAACACATTCATCCTATGTGAACAAACCAATTGTTCGCCTCTAATTTTATGCACTGTTTTTCAGAAATATACAGTTGTGTGGTAAAAATAAAAGGCATTTTATGTAATTTTCTATCTTCAAAATGCAAGTAACTCTTTGCAGCAGATAAAACCAATTATCTTTTACATGGACTGCAGTACTGCTCTAAATAATCGACTCGTTAACACCACAGCAGAATTATGGGCAACTTTTCAGGATTTAGTCGCAATTATGGCTTGTTGGCATTCATCGGAAAGCTCTCGGCGAGGGCTTTCCAATGAATGGCAACAAGCCATATTTCCGACTAAATCCTGAAAAGTTACCCATAATTCTGCTGTGGTTAACGAGTCGATTATTTAGAGCAGTACTGTACCAAATACTTCTAGCTAAGGTCTGGCTGCTGATAACTCTTCTGTTAATATCAGATAATTAATGTTACCAGGCTAACTGGATATTCTCTGCCTGATAAGATAAAACATTTCGGTGAGAACTGTGTTATAAAAAATAACCCCATTTCCTGTCCCACTGGAAGTCAGTATAATATGAGAAAAATTCTAAATAGAATCACTGATAGAATTGATATTAATTGATAGAAGCTTTTCTGGACAGGTGTCCTCGATTCATACATATTATGTTATACCCCCTGAATTTATATAAAACAAATTTGCTAGGAATATATAGAACATTTTTATGTGTACCAATACCATGTATGGTACCCATAATGCCGACATCCAGATCAACCATCCGTCGTTCGTCTGTCTGTCTGTAGACACTTGCTATCCGATTCGATTACTTGGCATGTCGGTATTTTACATTCTTACCAGAAAAGCCAATATTGCGTTACCCAGCTCAATCAAATAATATATTTTTTTTAATTTAAAACTTAACACGATATAAATATATTAAATAAACATTTTGGGCTCCAACATGTGTCCAAATCCGATCAACATCTTTATACAGCATATGTTATCCGCGAAATGGAATAATGTTGACCATTTAGCTTTCACGACAACTCAATTGATCCGATGGACAGGCCCAAGTTGGAATACTATACATAGTTCCTGTAATCCCATTTGCGTATGCGCCATTCCCAAGTCACGATGTGCAATTTTGATATCACGCGTGCCTGCTGTGCATGACAGGGTAAAGCTTATAAGAGCAGACGAGTCTCTGCCTGCAATGACTCGAATCAGACTCCATTGACTCCAAAGTTCCAAACTGCTTACTTTCACGAACTTCACGCATATTGTCACAAAATATGAAATGATGTCGTGCCATTCCCAACTGTTTAAAACTGCGATTAAATACTGTTCATATCATGTCATAGAAATTAAGTTTCTCCTTCGTAATCTTGAGTTATCTCACTGAAGTTATAAAATCATCTGATATTTGCCCCAATTTTTGCTCGTACTCCCCACTGATCAGTACCGCCAATCTACTAAAGTGTTTGATAAAGATTCGATTCGAGATTCGATTCGATTTCGAATCATTATCACGATTCGAGATTCGATTCGATGTTGAAATTGCTGATTCGTCGGGCCCTAATACTGGATTGACTGCGTCTGTCCGTCCGTCACACTTTCTCCCTCCGTGTGTCCGTCGTCCGATCCGTGTGTCGAGCCGTCCGACCTCACAACTCGAACAATTATGAACAGATTTAAATAATTTGTTGTATGCAATCTCCTTAGGACCGCATGATGCTAATTGCGGTGCGGTCCGACTTTCTTTTTTTAAGTTACGCCTTAATTTTCGACTTATTTTGACTTAGAAAATTCTGTCCGACTTAATAACTTTAACAAATATGAACCGATTTCAATAATTTTTGGTATACATGCTTCTCACAACAGCCTCTCTACATGATGCGGCTCACGGTTGGCTCGGACTGTTTTTCCTAACATTACACTTCATTTTTTACTTAGAAAATTTTGGGATTTTATTTTGTGGATGCTATCAAGTTAGGATATTTTCTGGAAGTTTCTTCGAATATGGGTTGGGAACACTTTACGGATAATGCGGGTTGAATTTGCCATGGTGGGGGTATGCTAGCACGTGAGTGCACACCTCTTGTAATTCCTAGTTCAAATTGGAATTCCCCAATGTATGTTGTCACAAATGTAAACGCATAGTATTTCCATGTGTAACAAGCGTTGTGCCATATAACATGTCTATTTGTATGAGTAAAACATGATTATCAATTCTTAAATAAGTATATGTATGTACAGGTATCTGCACGTCAACTACTAGTATCAAAACATAACACATTCTTGTTGATGGCGATACTTTTCATTTTAAATTAAGCCACTGATGCACTGATTGTACATGTACATCGAGAAGTGACCTTGCGTGACATGTCCTAATGGCATCCGCTTATGTCTTTCCTACATGTATTTCTGGAAGAAGTCAGCAGAATTTGTCAGGCGGCCGATTATTCCAGGTGGTGAAAAATAACAGATTTTAAAAATCAAAGTCTGATAACTCTTAGCTTTGATGTGTAGGTTCCTCAACTCAATTCAAATATTGTTTACCCCTGAAGTCGAAGAAATAGTAATTTAGGAATGTTAAATTGGGAGTATGTAGCTTTAACCCATTGTTTTGTCATGCAGAAAAAAATGGTTAACCCAATTTTTTGGGCAAAGTTCCCCTAGAGTACTTCTGCAACACTTTGAATAAGAAGTTAGAAGTATCAGATAAAATTGCTCTAGTGAGGATTTTTGGAATCACGGAACTAAATGGTTTCCCATAGGCGACAGTGTTAACGTTTCGGCCAAATTCGCTGAATTGAAGCCTGCAGGCCATACCAGTGATGTTTACCCAGCTAGATTGACACCAGTTGATCACGAAAATGCAAGAAAAATCATAGGTCATGTGTTTACTTTTTAAAATAAATCCCCAAGTGTACGACAGGGCTATAGCACAGCCAAATTTGATCTGGAAAACCCCAGATCTACAACAGCTAGTTAAATACATTTCCCGCTCACAAAAATCCGTTCCCCCATTCATTCACCAGTTTAAATTATTTAGATATTATGTACAAATCAAATAAACGCGATGTCATCCTTTAATAACGTGTCGCATGTATCAGGTGAAGGTCATTCTTCAGTTACCTTCACCTTTAGGGTTCCACGGTGTACTCGCTCCCCGACTCTAGAACACATTTAGCTCCCTGATTCCTATAGTGGTCAGCATTGTCCCCTAGCAACTCATTCAAAGTGTATTCTACAATACTACCAATAATGAGCACCTTCTAGATTTGCATTCAGTGTATAAATGTTTAAATAATTGATGATGTCCAAGCATTACAAGTAGTGTAGAAGTTTGACCAACTTACATGTAGCCTCGTTAAAACATTCATCCTATGTGTTAACACATTCATCCTATGTGAACGAACCAATTGTTCGCCTCTAATTTTATGCACTGTTTTTCAGAAATATACAGTTGTGTGGTAAAAATAAAAGGCATTTTATGTAATTTTCTATCTTCAAAATGCAAGTAACTCTTTGCAGCAGATAAAACCAATTATCTTTTACATGGACTGCAGTACTGCTCTAAATAATCGACTCGTTAACACCACAGCAGAATTATGGGCAACTTTTCAGGATTTAGTCGCAATTATGGCTTGTTGGCATTCATCGGAAAGCTCTCGGCGAGGGCTTTCCAATGAATGGCAACAAGCCATATTTCCGACTAAATCCTGAAAAGTTACCCATAATTCTGCTGTGGTTAACGAGTCGATTATTTAGAGCAGTACTGTACCAAATACTTCTAGCTAAGGTCTGGCTGCTGATAACTCTTCTGTTAATATCAGATAATTAATGTTACCAGGCTAACTGGATATTCTCTGCCTGATAAGATAAAACATTTCGGTGAGAACTGTGTTATAAAAAATAACCCCATTTCCTGTCCCACTGGAAGTCAGTATAATATGAGAAAAATTCTAAATAGAATCACTGATAGAATTGATATTAATTGATAGAAGCTTTTCTGGACAGGTGTCCTCGATTCATACATATTATGTTATACCCCCTGAATTTATATAAAACAAATTTGCTAGGAATATATAGAACATTTTTATGTGTACCAATACCATGTATGGTACCCATAATGCCGACATCCAGATCAACCATCCGTCGTTCGTCTGTCTGTCTGTAGACACTTGCTATCCGATTCGATTACTTGGCATGTCGGTATTTTACATTCTTACCAGAAAAGCCAATATTGCGTTACCCAGCTCAATCAAATAATATATTTTTTTTAATTTAAAACTTAACACGATATAAATATATTAAATAAACATTTTGGGCTCCAACATGTGTCCAAATCCGATCAACATCTTTATACAGCATATGTTATCCGCGAAATGGAATAATGTTGACCATTTAGCTTTCACGACAACTCAATTGATCCGATGGACAGGCCCAAGTTGGAATACTATACATAGTTCCTGTAATCCCATTTGCGTATGCGCCATTCCCAAGTCACGATGTGCAATTTTGATATCACGCGTGCCTGCTGTGCATGACAGGGTAAAGCTTATAAGAGCAGACGAGTCTCTGCCTGCAATGACTCGAATCAGACTCCATTGACTCCAAAGTTCCAAACTGCTTACTTTCACGAACTTCACGCATATTGTCACAAAATATGAAATGATGTCGTGCCATTCCCAACTGTTTAAAACTGCGATTAAAT